>JAQPPZ010007445.1:0-600000 GCA_028583015.1 Wollemia nobilis | reverse complement strand
TCTATTATTATTACTTTTTTGATGGGGCTCCTTATTTCTCATCATTTGGTATCAGATCTAGGTTTTAGCTTTGTTCAAGGAGTAAGGATTTCAACCCTATGATAAATTAATTCTTGAGTGAGAGCCATATGTGAAAGGATACAAGCAAAGGAGAAATATGGGAAGCACATGAATAAAGATTGATAAATTTAATGGATAAAATTTTGAGTTGTGGAAACTTAATATTGAGGATTTTTTGGATTATAGAGATAAGTGGATTGCGGTCTCGAGAACAAAACAAAAATCAATGATAGATGAGGATTGGATAAAATTTTATAGGAGGGCAAGGAGCTCTATTAGATTTTTCTTATCTAATTTGGTATTGTTGAATGTATCTACAGAGACCATGGCAAAGTTGTTATGGGATAAGTTAGAAGCATTGTATCAGATAAAGTCACTAGTAAATAAATTATTTCTCCAAAAGTTGTGCTTGCTTCAGATGAATGATGGTTACTTTGTGGTTGAATATCTGAATGATTTTAACACTATGGTAAATCAATTAACCTCTCTATAAGTAAAAATGTATGAAGAAGAAAATATATTACTTTACTTTGTTCATTACCTGATTCATGGGATAACATTGCTATGGCTATCACCAATACTACATCTACATTGAAAGTAGAGGATATAGTAGGAACTGTGTTGTCTGAGGACATGAGATAGAAATATTCTAAGGATTGTCATAAAAAGGAAGCCTTGGTTGTGAGAGGTCATTCTCAAGAAATAAGAAAAAATAAATCAAGAGAAAAGAAATCAAAATCTAGGGGTAAATATGTATTATCAGATCATAATAATCGATGCTTTATTATTCATAAGCATAGGATATATACAGTAATCATAGGCTAAATATAGCCATGATAAGAAGAAAAATAATATCCCCCTAATATTAGCTAACCATACTTATCATCCATAATATTATCCGACATAACAAATATCGGTAAAGCAAATGCTAGGGAAATTAAAATAACTAATGTAAGAAATAATCTACCCTACGGTAAGTACAATCTACCTAATGTAGGAATATGGTAAATATCCCAAAGAATGAAATATTACTCTAAAATCCCCCCTTATTACATTATTTGGGTAGTAATATAATTGTCCCAATACAGTGAAGAAGAAGAGAAATAAAATAATGTTGGCTCTTGCTTTGTCTTTGGCTCATGGCTTTGGCTCTAAGTGTACCTATGGATTTGTACCTTTAGGTCTATCTCAAGATCTGATTATGAATCTACATATGGATCATTACCTCTGGATCTGCCTATAGATCTACCTTTGGAACTTTAACTTTGGATTTATCTTTAGGTTTATCTCTAGATTATTATCTGTAGGACTTCCACTCATTCTGTCATTGGATTTGCCTCAGGGTCTACCATAGGTTTTACCTTTTTCGTAGAAGCCATACAAAATTTCTTTCATCATGGTCCATTGTGTGATATCTATACATTCACAATATATATGAACCTTGTTGGCCATTTTCACTTTGTACCAACAACTATAAGAAGAGTGATTGGTACATCCACATGAATCACAAGGATGCGATTTCCAACATCTAGTTGCAACATATCATGTTTTTCCATAATGATTGCAACAATGCTTTTTAGGATTTGGAGGATATTTAGGATTTCAAAGATGGTTTTACTAGTACTTGCTTGTCCATAATAGCCAAGGCCTTCATTATTTGCCCTGACATTTAGCATTATTAGAATTTTAATGCCTTGTTTCTGTTTACCTAATATCTCACCATTGAATCCCATTTTCTTCATCAGTTTGGATGTAAATCCTTTGGTTTATTTTTCAAAACACCCAATTTCATAATTTTTATCAATGCTTTTCACAATATAACATTTGTCACTATTGATGAGATTATGGTGCTCATTTTTGGGAGGTTCAATTTTAAGTCACTAGTGTCATAAGCAAAATCAGCTACTGTGATGAGATCACCTACGCTACAAATGATATATACCATTAAAGGTAGGAGGTCGCTTGTATCACAACAAGCATTTTCCACAACGGTCTGAAGGTCAGTCGTGTCACTACAAGTATTCATTACAATGGGCTAAATATCACTTGTGTCATAACAAGCGTTGACCATTAGGACCCCTTTTTCTTCACTTATGTCCAATTTTACTTTATGTTAGGTAAGGTCAAGTGCAACCAATGACATGTATATGCCCCTTATAACACCAATAGTGAATCTAGCACCATTTGTTTGAAGGTCTGTACAAGACTCAGAATCTTTGAGTAAGGCTACTAAACTATTGTTTAGTGTGAGAAATATGCCCTCCTCATAAAATTTGGTCCATCCATATCAGGTGGAAAATAAGGACCTTTAACTGATGTAACAACATCATCAGTTGGTTTTGGGGCTTGCTTTTTCTTTGATCTGCCCATTTTTAAGGTGTCGATCGCTGCTAAAAATGCACCTTTTACAATGTAATTTTGCAAAAATAAATGGCTAAGTTTTCTGTAATTTCTGAAAATGCACCTTTTACAAGGTTATCCCCCCTTGTTTTTGCAAAATAATGTATCCCCCCTTGTTTTTGAAAAATAATGTATCCTCCTTTATTGTTGCAAAATAATTTATCCCCCCTTGTTTGCAAAGTCTGATGGTGGAGAAAAATTTAAGTGCTCCAAAGGTATTATTATTACAAGTTCGAAAAATCATTTTATTTAATGTATCAAAAAAAAATTATAGCATAACTAAAGATAATTTTTTCTTAAAATATTTAAAAATTAATAATTTAAGAAAAAAATATTTAATAAAACTAAGTTTTTTTAAAAAAAAATAAAAAAATAAAGAAAAATTTGAAAAAAAAATTATACCTTTTTTGGGTCTGTGGGATTCAAAACCACGACCGATGGCATGTGCACATTATTGAGGAAGGGCCACCAACCAGATAGCTTAGTTCACTAGCCATGATTTAGAGGAGAAGATCCCCCTTTATTGTGATGTCTCCGCTGAAGTGGCGCTTGCGGAACTCCACCTCTGTTTGGGCTCTAATCCACCAGCTCTTGATTCAAAAATGGTGATCAATTCTATGCAGGTAAAAAAATAAGTATATTTTACCTTTTCTTGGCTATGCATGTGCTTGGTTCACTAGGGGTACGTGTCAATCTAGTGGGGTCCAGTAGATCAGGCTGGAAAATATTCCACTAATTTGAACAGACTGTAAGGGGTTCAAATGGTAAATCACCTACCAAGTCTTATTGAAATCCTATTTCCTCAATTTTGGAAGCCTCAATGTTGATCTATTGTAAATATACCAAAGGGGTGGCTGCAGTCTTCTTCGCTTTTCTACAAAAACAAAAAACCCCCAAAAAATTTGATTTTTTTCCTGTTTTTATCATGTTCGATGCAAATTTGTTGGCTAGGGATGCTTTCTCTACACTTAGCACTTGCAATTCATACACTAGCAATCGTCTAGTCAAGATGCTGAAATTGGCCAGATCACATTTGGAATATACTTTTTTTGCACGTCACTACATGCCAAAAAATCATTTTGAGAGGTCTTGCTCAAATTGTTTTGATGTGCAGTGTATTTCCTTGGCCACCTGTGTGCAAGCAATCTACGTTCATTTGAAGACAGAGAATTCAAACTATATGTTGAACAAGTTGCTTAACACTGCATCACGTACAATGGCTCCCTTATTCAGAGAAGAAATTATTGCCACCTTCATCACTATTGTTTTGTCTATGGCTACTAAAAAATGTTTCCTCCACCTACATAGATCATGGTTAGACCTGCTATGCCTATGGTTTATCCACTACTGTGACGTGTTTCATAGGATATAAAAATTTGATTGAGCTATGTTTTTTCCACTTAATAGGAATTATACCTATGCAGTGTGTTGTGGATATCTGACTACATTCTTGATTCATAGTAACCAAAACAATTTGTAACTGGTCAGGAAGGGATCATCACTATCTACAAAGATTGTGAATCTTCATCTATTTTTGATACTGCATGATCAAGATGCTTTGAATCACCTCTCCCTTTTTGCCATCGATGCTATTTTTTTAGAACGCATCATCCACCTACAAATTATGGGGATGGAATTTGATCAGGGGTGGTTAAAAGTAATGGATGATTTGGCTAAAATATAAAATAATAGGTTGAGAAAGAGTGAAGTTGATGCTAAAATATGGAAGAATTAAAATCCTTCCTTGTGTGTTGCATATTCCAGGTTTGGAAAGGAATATTATATTCATGAGTAAAATAAATTTTGTAGGTGTGAATTTGGTATTCAATAAAAATAGCTTCAATATGGCCCATGGATCCTTAGTGTTGGAAAGAGAATTTTGCATAGGAACTTTGTTCAGACTTGAGGCTAGCACTATAAATTAATAACTCTTCAATTATATAGGATAATAATATGGTTGAAATGGATTTGAGTATTCTTATAGTGAATACAATATTGTGGAATCAACACATGGGGCATATTAGTGAGAAAGGACTTCAAACATTGAAAATGAAAGGTATGGTTGAAGGACTTTTTGATTGCCCATGAAATTTTGATTTTTTGTGAGCACTATGTTTTTGGGAAATAAACTAGGTTCAAGTTTCGAAGTAGTGCTACAAGGTTTGAAGGAATTCTACATCTAGTTCATAGTGATGCATTTGGACCTACAAAAGTACCATTATTAGGTAAATATATCTATTTTGTTACATTTATAGATGACTTATCAAGAAAGACTTGGGTATATTTTCTATAGAACAAATATTGGGTTTTTAATAAATTTAAAGAGTTTAAGGCTCTTTTAGAAAATAAGATAGAGAAAAGGATAAATGTTTTGGGAAGTGATAATGGTGGTGAGTATTCCTATGATGAATTTGAGCAATTTTGCAAGGACTGTGGAATAGGAAGGTAGATAACAATTATGTATAATCCAAAAAATAATGGGATTGCAGAAGGAATGAACAAGATATTGATGGATAAGGCTATAAGAATGTTAAGTGGTGCAGGGTTAGAAAAGAAAATTTGGGCAAAAGTTGTTTTAATAGATTTTTATCTCATCCATAGATATCCTAACACAACTTTGGTGGACAATAATCCATAGGAAGTATGGACTAGTAAGAAACTCTCTTTCAAAAATATAAGGGTTTTTAGTTGTGATGTTTATATGTATGTCCCAAAGGCGAAAAGAAATAAGCTAGACAATAAATCTAAAAAATACATACTTATGGCTTATAGTACTAGTGTTAAATGATATAACTTGTGGAAACCAGACACACATAAGGTTGTTTACAATCGTAATGTGATATTTAGAGAAACAAAAGGGATTGTAAAATAGGAAATGCAACCAAGCAAAGAACCAAAAATAGTGTAGGTAAAATTGGAACAAGAGGAAGAACATGTGGTAGAACCTAAATTATAGAGAGAGTATAAATAGGAATATTTCGAGGAAGAAGATGAGGAGGAAGCTAAAGATGCCAAAACTAGAACTCTAATTTTGAGGAGATCAGATTGAGAGAGAATAATTCTAGATAGGTATAGTCCTTCAAATTTTTATTCTACATTTAATTTATCAGTTACTAATGAATAACCCAAGACTATAAATGAGGCACTTTAGTCAAGTGATAATAAGTCTTGGAAAAGGGCTATGGAAGAAGAAATGGAGTCCTTGGATAAAAATAAGACATGGAACTTGGTGAAATTACCTCCTAGTATAAAACCTATTGGTTGTAAGTGGTTAATCAAGAATAGGTACACTATAGAAGGAAATTTGGAGAAGTATAAGGCTCACTTGGTAGAAAAAGAATTTTCTTAGGTTTAGGGAATTGACTTTGGTGAGATTTTTATCCTGTGGCTAAACTAACCTCAATAAAATTTATGTTGGCTATTTTTGTTGCTTTTTATTTTGAAATATAATAAATGGATGTAAAGATAACTTTTTTACATGGTGAACTTGATGAGGATATATATATCACAACCATAATGCTTCAAGGCAAAAGGTAAGGGGGACCTAATATGCAAGCTGAAGAAGTCTTTTTACAGGATGAAGCAATCTCCAAGGATGTGGAATCAAAAATTTGATAGGTTTGTTTTGACACTTGGGCTTGGAAAAAACAAAGCAGATCCATGTGTATATTTAAAAAATAGAGGTAAAAATTTTGTTATCATTGTATTGTACGTGAATGACATGTTGTTAATTGGTAACAATAAGAAGATGATAAAGTTACTAATATCTCACTTATCTTCTAAGTTTGACATGAAGGATTTGGGTGCTGCAAAATTTATTTTGGGTATGGAAATAATAAGAGATCATACAAATAGAAAGTTATGGTTAATTTTAGTAAGGGGTAGCATTTTGGAATTTCAATAATGAAGAGCATCTTGTCATGCGGAGAATCTTGTGATCTTGTTGCAGTAAAGGACAATTTATTTGTAGGGTTGGGTTACCATCAATGACAAAGAGGGATATTGTTAGTATTATTGAGTTGTCATTGATGTCAAAGGTCAACTTGGTTGCTAGAAAACCATGGTATCCATGGGAAAAATATTCAAGGAAAATATATCTTTAGAGGTGATTTAATTATAGGTGTATGCTTAAATATTTAAATATTAAAGTGGTGTATGCTTTAATATTTAAATTAAATATTTAAATATTAAAGTGATGTTTCAAATATAATATAAAAGTTTGATATATTTAAATAAAAGATTTAAATATTAATATGGAGTGGAAGTTTGAAATTATGGGCTGACTAATTGGGCACCAAAAGCAAAATGGTGAAATTGTGCATATAAATACAAGCCTAATGTTCATTTCAAAAAATGAGATTTGGGAGATACATTATTAACGCCATTGTGGAAGATATAGTACAACATTGTTGATTCATATGTCTTCAACATAAGGAGCACCAGATATAGGGCAGTAGTGTGGAGCGATAATGCTTCAATTGAATATCATAGTCAAGGGAGTAGCACTTGATACATAAATATGGAAATGGTAAGACTAAGATAAGAGTGGAAGAAGAGAGTTTTTGTAGCATTAGAAAGGAATTTCTAATATTTACATAAAGCGCCTACCAATTGGAGATGCAAACGACTTGGATAAGATTATATTTTGGACTTCTTAGTTGAGAGAAGAAAAGGTGGATGACTTGAGGTATTTAATCAAAGATCAATAGTTGAAATTGTTAGGAGGCATCATCATCTATTAAGTAGTGAGCCATTAAAAAATTCAAAAACACATTTTATATGTAAATAAAATACATAACGTGAATTACCAAACTTCAACACAAACATTCTATGCTTAAAAAAAATTGAAATTGCTGATCTTCAGTGTGAACTACCATGTATTGTGAAGATGGATATGGTACTGTAGTATTAAGTACTTTTTTTGGAGCTCGTATAGAAAAATTTAATGTTGTAAGATTTAGACCTTTATCAAAGCTAATACAGGTAATCAAGAGCAATTTTGAAGGACATCCCCATCTAGAATGACTTGAAGTTATATTTTGTGTGTGGAGGAGAAAGGTGGAAAGACATATCATTTAGCAGTAAATAGTTGAATATTGATCCGTGGCCCAAGTAAGGAGTAAGGCAAGTTTGTAAGTGGATAGTTTTTTCTTATATCTGATGAGCTTATCCATTATCATTGTAACGCCCAAGTTAAAGGACTGCACAACATATAAATAATATTGAAGAAGGATATGTTATTTATAGGTGTGTATATAGCAAGCGTTGTTGATTGGAAAGATACAAAATTTGTTTGTATTAAAGCTAGCCAATTGATTCATTCATCGAATGCATGAAGGATAATTTTTAATAAGCAAATGAGATATTGCAATCAAAGTTGTGAGGGATAAAGTTTTTTTTGGATACCATATAAATTGCAAAACATTGCAAAAGGAACATGTCAAAGGTCATTGACCACTATTTGTGAATATTGAAGCATATTAAGAGGAATACAATGAAGAATTCAGGGTATTACATGTGTGAATATAAATCCAAAGAAGTCACTGAACAATGGACATCCAACATAAAGTTTACATAGATCAAGAAAGAGCTAAAGTTGCATTAAAGGGAGGGAATAGTTTACTATTTTGGAGTACACGTAGAAACTAGCAAAAGAGGGTGGCCATATACAAATAGAAGAATTGGTTTGAAACACGTCAAGGCATAAAATAAAGCAACAATAGAGTGAGAGGATTATTGTGTGTATTCACCCAAGCATCCAAGTAAAAGTAAGGATAATTCAACCATCTCAAGAAGAGGAAAATGTGCACATGATAGTGAAAGAAAAGCAAGGTATTATCATATCCAATTCAAAATGCATGTAATTCATATAGACTAGAGCTACCTTTAAATTGTGATAAATGTGAGATATATGGAAGCAATAGAGTTAATGAATGTGAAGGATATTTTGGATATTTGAATATTCCAACACCAATATATCATCCTCTATTTTTTGATCAAGGTTGGTACCTTCAGATCTAAGGTTGGTGCCTTCAGATCTAACGTTGGTACCTCAAGGATATTGGTATCTCTAGTAGGTTGGTGCCTTTAGATCTAAGGTTGGTACCTCAAGGATATTTGTATCTCTAGTAGGTTGGTGCATTCATTATTAGAACAAAGAGATTGGTGTATCCTGTAGATTGGTACTTACATTATTGAAACAAATATATTGGTGTCTCCAATAGGTTGGTGCCTAAATTATTGGAATAAGAGATTGGTTTCTCCCATAGATTGGTGCCTACGCTATTGTAATAAGAAGATTGGTGTCTCCCGTAGGTTGGTGCCTATATAATTGTATAAGGATATTGGTATATCTCGTAGGTTGGTGTCTATATAATTGTATAAGGGTATTGGTGTCTCCTACAGGTTGGTGCCTACATAATTGTATAAGGATATTGGTGTCTCCTATAGGTTTGTGCCTACATAATTGTATAAGGGGATTGGTGTCTCCTTTAGGTTTGTGCCTACATAATTGTATAAGGGGATTGGTATATCCTATGGGTTGGTGCCTAAAAATTTATTGAAGAAATAACAAAAATATTTAGCCATGTTTTTCTATCGAAAGGGTGTTTCCATGTAAAAAACTTGTCTCTTATGTGTGTGATTTTATGTGCATTGATTCATTATTGCATTTATATTATTACAATTATTATTTGTAAGGAAAAGTTTTATCTTATACTGTTCACCATCCTATCTAAGTATAAGTATGTGTTTCTTCAAATGGTATCAGTGTGGGTTACTTCATGAAATACTAACATCTTGAAGGAAGATCTTACAAGAACACACATGGCTTACCAAGAAGATTTTTCATCAAGTATGGTTTCATTGTTCGATGTGACTAATTATGCTTTATGGAGTGTAAGGATGTGAACCAATTTTATGGCACATGGATAAAATATATGGTAATCTATCATGGATGGATTCACATCACCTACAACTCCTACAAATAAATATGTCAAGAAATCATTCGAAAACAATTCCAAGGCAATGAATGCAATATTAAATGGGTTATGTGAATCAGAGTTTGTGAAAGTCATGCAATGAAGCTCAAAAAAAGAATTATGGGATAATTTACAAAGAACATATTAAGAAGACAACAAGGATAAAATGGTAAAAATTCAAACCCATAGGAGGAATTTCAAAGACTTAAATATGAAATATGAGGAAAATATTATCAAATATCTACTCCGCATTGATGAAATTATCAATACCATTCATGGACTTGAAGAAAGTATTGATGACTCTAATATTGTTTGGAAAATATTAATATGACTTCCCATGAGGTTTGATGCAAAGGTCTCGATGATTAAATAAATGAAGGATCTCAAAACCTTAAGCATGGATGATCTACACAAAATTCTAACAACCTATGAGATGAAGAATGAAAAATATCAAACATCCAAATGATAGGCTATGTTTAAATCTTCAAATAAGACAAATAATAAAGAACCAAAGTCATGTGAAGAATCAATAAGTGGAGAAGAAGCTAAATTTTTATGGAGAAATAAGAAGGGACCAAGAAAACACAAAGGTAAGCATACTATAAAAGATCTTAATTATGGTAACATTGGTCACTATGCAACTCAACATCCACAAGTTGGAAGTAGTAGCAGTGAAGAAGAAAAGGAATACAAGAAAAATAAGGAAGGAAAATTTTATAATGAAAAGAAAAAGATGCATGGTCAAAGGACGTATGATAAGATCTTTCAAAGGTACAAGAAGAGTCTTTATGTTGAGGAAGCAAGTAGTGATGAAATTTTCTTTGATATTGAAAGAAAAGAAAACCAATTTTTGGCCATGGAGATATATTTACCTTATACAAAGTCCCATTTTTATTTAAAGCATATATCTTTAGACTACGCACAACACTAGCATAAGAAACATGATGCATTTGTTCAATTTCCTCATTTGTTTTAGGAAATTTTTCAATAGATAACTTTTGACCAACCAAAAATGGAGTACATACTAGTTTACAATCATGCATCCTAAAATTTTGTAGTATCAAATCATTATATTTCCTATGATTTACTTTTTAGAATTTTTGAGTTGTCTTTGATGTCAAAGGTTAATTTTGTTTCTAGAAAGCCATGGTATACTTGGGCAAACTCTTCAAGGTAGATATATAGTTAAGGGTGATTTAATTATAGGTGTACATAATTGTATAAGGATATTGGTGTCTCCCCCTTTTTCATTGATGGAAACCCTATAAATAAATTATCCTTTACTACAATAGGATCACAAGCTGATCCCCCTGACAAGCTGTTCCCCCTTACTAAAATTCCAAACTGCTCCTCACTGAAATTATCCTGCTTTTACATGAATGGAAAAGTTTTCTTGAGGTTAAAGGATAAGACACTTGAAAATACCCCCTTTCTAACTACTCTAAAGGAAACTTTAATGATGATATGGGAGTGAAATTACTCCAAACTTACTATGTTCCTTTTCTTGTTCTATTTTCATTTTCCAAACTTTGGAGGGCATATCGTTTTGAATAGTTTGACCATCCTCCTTCTTATTTGATTTTGGAAGTTTAGGGAATATTGTTCTACACCATTTAGCTATATTCCTAAAATTATCACATTTATAACAAATGATGTTGTAGTCCATGAGAGGTGCAAATAAATTGAAATTCTTCTTAGTGAAGCCAAAATCATTTTTAGCATGGACCCTGCAATGTATAGCTTTATGATAAAATTGGTGACATGAAAAGCAATAACCCTAGAAGAAATATTTAACCCTATCTTATTGACTTGGAGTATATGGCTACATTTTTTTCTCATTATTATTTTCTGTAATGGACCTTGGTCCATGATGATGCTTTGTTTTCTTCCTTATTGATACTTCCACTTCTTAACACATCAGCATAGGTGTCTAGATCTTATTTAATTATTTTCTCTTATGCCTTTATTATTTCTGAGTTTGAATTCTCCTTTTATTTCTTTTTACTTTATTCAAAACCACGTCTAGTCTGTATAACCAAAGATGTTTGTGCTTTGATAATATCATGTAATATTTATTCTCTTTCGACTATTGAAGAGACTCTCATCACTGCTATTGTAAGAATCGATCAATTGTATAAGTTAAATATATCTCCATGGCCAAAAATCACTTCAAATTTCCATTTTTATTTATTTCATAAATCAAAGTCTCACCAATATCCTTATACAATTGCATACACCTATAATTAAATTACCTTTGAAGATATATCTACCTTGAATAGTTTTCTCAAGCATGTCATGGTTTTCTAGCAGCCAAGTTGGCATTTGACATCAATGACAACTCAATAATAATAACTATTAAATCAAATGAAATATGTTGATTTGATTCTATAGAAGTTTAGGATGCATGATTATAAACCAGTATGTACTCAATATCTGGTTGGTCAAAAGTTATCTTCTAAATAGCGTCCTAAAAAAAATGAGTAAATTGAATAAATGAATCATTTTACTTATGATAGTACCATGGGTAGTCTGATGTATGTAATGGTATGTACTAGACTTAATACTGTACATGCAGTGGGACATTGGATTATTGTGGAGAGGATATTCCAATACTTTCATGGAACTATAGATTATGTTATCTGTTATGAAGGAAAATTTGGAGATAATGATATTGTAAATCTACAAGGGTTTGTGGATGCTAACTAGGCTAGAGATCTTGATAAAAGAAGATCCATGAGTTCTTATGTGTTCAGGTTATTTGGAGGGGTAATAAGTTGTATGAATAAAAAGCAATTAGTTGTTGCTTTATCCACTATAGAAGTAGATTATATTGCATAAACTCATATTAGTAAAGAAGTAGTGTGGCTAAAAATGTTGTTTTCAATAGTTAGCATTAAACATAGGGTCATGAGAATTAATAGTGATAGTAAGAGTGCAATATTTCTAGAATACAATCCTAGTTTTAATGATTGGTCAAAACATATTGATATAAAGTACCATTTTGTGAGAGAGATGGTTGAAGAGAATCAAGTTATATTGGAGAAATTTGATACAAATAATAATAGTGCTAATTCATTAACAAAGGATGTATCTACTTTGAAATTTTCTTGGTGTAGAAGATCTATGGGTATGGTTTTCCTTAATAGTTAACAATGGCAGTTGTTAGCCCCAATGGAAAGTATTCAATAAGTGGGAGAATGTTAGAAATATGTTGAATATTTTCCATGCTATAGTTTAAGGGTTTTTAAGATATTTTTAGACCCATATGGGCTTTTAGGGTTACTATATTTGAACCCTTGTGTTTTTACCCATGATATTGTAAAATCCATGCATGTGTAAATATTATATATATCATACTTGCATTAGGATTTGAAAGGGATAGAAGAATAATATTATTGTATTTGAGATGAACAAGTTAATGAAATAATAATATAATACTATGCTAGTTTTTCCTGGTTGAGGGTTTCCAAGATAAATATTGTGTAATGTGTGAATCTGTGATCTTTTTATTTTGATTATGTTATTACTGATTTTATGATTTTTTTTATTTGGGCTCCTTATTTCTCATCAAAATTAGAGTGTGAGTATTTAATTTATGCATTGTAATATATACACAAGTATTATTGAAGTGCGTAGAGTATTTAATAATGTAAATGTGTATAATAGTCCATTTGCACATGAGTCCATAGAAAAGGAAGTGAATAATCTCTATAAGAGTGAAGGGCAAGAGCACTCCATATGAAGAGTCACATTCCATTATATATTTATATGTGTAAGAGACACAAAGATATTATGATGTTGGAATGTTGAGGTGAGTATTGAGAGAGTGACATACTATAGAGGGAAAGAGTGTGTAGAAGTATGAAGTATTTGAGATATACATTTTATATGAAAATACTACTTTCATGAAATTTTTTTAATGACATTTTTATGAGTATTTTTAAAAGTGATTTATGGGTTTTATATGTTTAGAATATTTTTATTATCTTATATTTGGTATACCGTTTTTTGTTTTAGATGTTGTGGTCAGTTTGCATTATGTAGTTGGCATTAAAAGTTAACAAATTCAAGGTTGGAGATATGGTGTGGCTACATATTCAATAAGAGTGACTTGCAAGACCTCATAGTAATATTATACCTCTTTACTATGGACTATGCATCACCAAGAAAGTGGAAGAAAATACCTTTGAGTTGAATTTTCCATCTTATCTTGGTTTGCATATAATATTCAATTTTGAATTTCTTAGGCCCTATTATACACCTCTGTTGGATGGTTCCATAGTAACAAAATACTTGAACATTTAAAAACTTGATCCATATAATTTAGCACTAGTTGAGGAGGATTAGATTATTGACACATGGAAAAATATCACTAAAAGGTAGTCTATTCAAACATTAGTAGTGGTCAAGGCAATAAAATTTGGTTTTTGAGGAGAATGACTCATGAAAACCAGATAAAAGAATAGTTTTTGCACCTAGTATCAAAATATGACACAATGGTAACTATTAATTTTTGTGGTTGGATCAATTATAAATGCATGTGATATTTTTGGGGCATGTATGTATGCCAAAAAAATCTTGTATATTTAGTTTTTTATTCTATCTACACTATTAGGAATACAACTTTATATTGAGGAATCTATTTTGATGCATTGAAGAAGCATTACAAAGATTAGAAAGAGAAAATAAATTTTTGTAGGTAAATTTATCACAAACAAGTCATTGATATATTTATGAATAAGTGCTTTAGAGGCCCTCAAAAATACCAAACAAAATAGTTACTAGAAATAGTAATTTTCTATTTACAAATTTTCATAGCCAAAATGCATCTCTAGCCATGTCAATACATTAATAGAAGGTAAAATAAAAATTATTAAGCCATATGTATGCAATTTTAAATTAAATGGTATTTGTAACTAATATAAGTTGAACTACCACTTTTTCAAATGGGCAACCTTCTAACAAATGGAATTGAAGAACCACATTTCCATGTGGGTGATCTTACATATTTAATATGGTTGATTTCCAACACACCAAAAATAATATATAAATAAAAATGCATCTCTAATTACAAGGGTATGAGTAATGGATACAATGTTGTAGCCTCACATCTCTTCTTAAATATTTTTTGCATTGTACTCTATGTTTAGAGTAGTAAAATTATTATGCTATTATACTCATATACTCTTATATTTTAATTTTTTATAATCTATTTTTTTAGAATGTCATCCTTTCTTGATCTTCGTTAACACAAAATTATAATTTTTGTACCATTGGTAATAGAGTTATCTTTATTTTGAGTGCATGTGCATAAACATGAGATGAGGATATCAAAATGTTTATTATTAGACAATGATCCCTCTAATTACCTCCTTTGTCACTCAAAATGATCTTATATGATAAGTATAATGGATAAATGTAAAGGATTAAAAATCCAACTCAATATTTTATTAATTTATAAAATTTAAATAGACATACTAGATGCCAAATACAAATTGGTAACAATCAAACCAATATCCTAACAAATAATTTGTTAGGATATTTCTAACACATTTGTCGATATTTCTAAGTTACCAATAAATAATAATAAAAAAAAAAAAAATAGAATAATAATCCTAAAGTAATATCCTATACCTAAAAATATCCATATAATCCCTCTCAACCATAGAAGAATTGGACTCAAATGCTTATAAAAGGAAGTGGAAGAGAATATATTACAAATAAAAGTGTCAACAAATGAAATACTCCAAATTGGTTCAAAAGAAAAGAGAGATAGATGATGTACAAGAGCCCCAAGGAGATCACCATAATTCCATCAAAGGGATTAATAACAAGCAAAACACATTCTCAAAAAGGGTCCACTGAGGAAACCCAATGGGATATTGAGGTATGTTACCTCTTGGGTTAGCCTCTAGCATGTAGAAGTGAGCACTACTATACCTAGAATGTAGGAATGAGAACTATTATGCTTAAAAATAATCTTGTAAAAAATATCGCTCAATATTAAAAAAATCACAACTCTTCACACCAACCATGTTGAACCATAAGCATGCAACCAAAACTTAGTACAAATGATCCTGCCAAGAAAGCATCTTGTAACTATAGTCGATGGAGGAAGAGTGGAGGAAATATCCTTCAAGTATCCTTATGGTAATCAACTCATCTTACCGGATTGCATGGATAACCAGTCATTGCAATCGCCAAGTGTGAAAGAGGAGATTACTAATTATGAGGTTCACTTGAGGAAAAAAAAACAAATCATAGGAATCCAAAACAAGGTATATAATGGAGAGATGAGTACCACCGAATTGTACTCCTTAGTACAAAATCATAATATTTAGAATAAGAAGCTTTTCAAGTATCAAGTCTCTATAGTCTTCAAAAGTGGTTATGGTCCAAAGTATAAAAATATCTGTAGTCTTCAAAGATGCGAAAGTGATGCTTGATGTGGTGTTGGAAGCTAGAAGATCCACAAAGAGATAATCCTACTAGAGGTAAAGATAACTCAAATATGTGGAGTACCCATGTGATATTCCTGATCACATATAAGGGGTCAAAGGTCTTAGGAAAGAGAATGCACTCAAAAATATCTCAAAAGATGATGGTGGATTTAAGGAGTGTCGGGTTTGACCAAGAATTTACTCCATATTACAAGAAGTTGTTCAAGAAAGGAGGTTTAGACAACATATTCTTCCAAATACCATAATGTCAATAAGACCTTCCACAAAATAAAAAAATTATAGTCCTATTGGAACTAGATCGAAAAGATCTTTTCAATGACTATATGCAAGCCTATACTTGCAACAATATCAAACCTTGAAAATTGTGAAAAACATCAACGGTATCCAACAAAAATTTAAATAAGTAGTAAAACACCATTTACAATACAAAATAAATAGAATATTCCATTGGAATATTTGGTATGGTGTAAATAATTAAAAGCTAATAGGGTTCTACGTCAAAATGGGATGTTTGCAACCATTGTTGTGCTAGTCGGTCAAATCGCGTGATAATTAGTCAAATCACGTTCCAAATCCTTATATAATGCCAAATAAAGAACCAAATGATCAAAAAAAAATAAATTAACCATTGAAAATTTACCATCAATGGTAAGCACCACAAAATGACATGAGAAAGGGAAAGGAAAATGTGGAGTGTGCAATTCACCACACAATGGCTAACAAGCACCACATGATGTATCTGACAAACAAATACAGATGATTTCTAGGGTCTAATGACCACATGATGAAGGCCCCCTTGACCATTGTAGAAACATTTAAAAAACATCCATCAATTACTTTTCCCAGGCACCCACCACTAGTGCTTTGGGATGACCACATGAGGGAGTCTCCCTTTACCATCGGTCATTTCAAAGAGGGATCCATTTCCATTTTAAACCATATGAAAGCCACCCCATCAGCAATATGGTATATTTTCCCTTGATCTACTACAAACATGATGCTATCCCATATTTCCCTATATTATATGTTGCCAAGTGTTTGTGAAGACCTCTATGGATACCTATTTTACAATCATAAAATGTTATGTCTGATGCATTTGGAATCTAGGTGATTATTGATGCATGTTGAAAAATGTAAAATTTACATTATGGATGAGTGTTTTCCTTGGAATACCTCCACTATATGAATATCATCATCAAATTGCTATAGTGGCGAATTGAGCACACCAATAACACATGACAATATTGTAGGTGTCACTAATTGAGCTTAAAAATTGATCTCTGGTACCTGAGGTAGTTCTACCACATCAAAAAAACTTCTATAGGGCCAATAAATAATAGTAGAGTTGAAATTCCCCATGTTTCCAGTTAGTGCACTAGTGACGGATGCAAAAATTGATAGGGATGTGTTGTGCTCATCACCATGTAGGATGGAAATATGGTATGCAAACCCAATGTGGGATCACCATCAACAAGGATTGGGTAGTCTTTGGATCCTCTCTTTGTTTATAGATTTGAATCAATAAGTTGTGCATCAAATTTTCCACATGATACTCCCAATGCAACTATGAAACAAAAACCATATAGTTCTACAATATTTGATAAACAATGATCATTGGAACCAAGAAGGAAGAAGGGTCTCTAAAGAATAGTGAAAAGAACATCGATGAGTTGTAGAGGATTTTAGATGGTAGATACAACAGAATTCTGGATATCCACAATAATCTAGGAATATTCTACGAATATTGGGGCTTGTGTTGGGGATCTGACACCAATGTGAACGATGAAAAGTCCATCTTCATATTTTATTAATTTATGAATTTTAAATAGGTATAATAGATTCCAAATAAAAATTTGTAACAATCGAACCAATATACTAACAAATAAGTTTTTAGGATATTTCTAACACATTTTTTAACATTTCTAAGTTGCCGAAAAATAATAATATTAAACTTTAGAATAATAATCCTAAAGTAATATCCTATGCCTATAAATATTCATATCAATAATATCATGAAATTTGATCCTTTCAAGGAGATGTTGAACAAGGCTCTCATGAAAATGAGGAATAAAATGATGGGCCAATTTGCTCAAGTTCTACAATAACTACCTACTACAAGTTTTACAACCTCTTTAGCATAGCCTCTTAATAACCTAGCACCATTTAGTACTCCCACACCTTTTAAGGTGTGGGTGAACTTTTATTTTCCTACTTTTAAAGGATATATTAATGTAAATGCTCTAGAATATTTGTTGGGTTAGTTATAATTATATTTCTATGTAAATTAATTCACGAATAGTAAAAAATTATTTTGCACTCTTGAAAGCTTAATTTTCCATTTGAAATTAGAGATAACAATATTATAATATGATTATCTAAGAGTATAAATATGAAGTAGCATTGACAAGGAATAATTTCATGGAGGTTGTCAAAGAAGAATATTATCCTATGGGAGCATATAAAGATCTACGTGTGATGGCAATAATTGAGTCAAGATAAACAACAATAAGTTCATAATGATGATTTACATTCCAATTAAGTAAAGTTATGTATTCAAGATATAAAATATCATTGAATCCTCAAATACAATAGTGGGATGCAATAGTATATTTTAGAGTACATGGATGTATTTGAATTCAATACATGAGGAGAGGCATACAAACTTGTTATAAAATTTGTTAAAAAACACAAAGGGATTTTATAGATACCTAAATTTTTATTAGGGGGACCAAGAGTGTTGTCAACTATGATAAGTCCCATTTCAATCAAATCCTACACTTTATACTTTAGTAGGATGGACCTATTGATATAATGTCCCTTTTGTCAATGCTAGATGCAATATCTATCATCTCTATACCCTCTTCATCAAGGTTTTTTTGGATCCTCAGGTTTTATCATGGGTAAAGATATCAATTGTATGTACATGAGTTTATTAAAGATGCTAGACAAGGGATCTGAGAGGGGTGCAAAATTGTATTAGGTCTATTGATTTCATGCAACCTAATGAGTGGTATTTTGATTTTGTGTATGAGTAAATGATATTATATGTTGGATATTGTGGTAGATGACAAGGTTTTTGGTGCATAGGTTGATGTTATTGTTGTAGAAGTTGAGGTTGTTGTTGGGGAGGTTGAGTGGTTGAACTACTTAACACTACTTGGTTGACCTAGGTAGATTTATATTGATTTTTGTTTGTGTTATTGTCCTTGGTACTTTTACTTGGTCATTCCTTCTTCTCGAGCTTGATTTATCCTTTTTGAATCTTGATATCCTCAATTATTTTGGCTTGAGTGAGAGCTTCCTCAAGATTTTGATATTGTTAGAGTTGAAGAAGAAGAGGTTTTAATTTGGAACAACTCCTAGTAAAAATTTGAGTTAGCTCAGTGATAGGGATGGAAAATGGTAAGTTAGTATCGCTCTCCATCGATTTCCATAATCAAGGATGGAATCTTCATAAAATTTATAAATATTAGTGAGATATATTAAGGTGGTTTTCTTCTTAAATTTTAGATCAAAGTGCTCTAGGAAGATATTGGCTAGCTATTTTAAATTATATAATATATGTCTATGAAAATTGTTGTACCAATTCAAGGCTCCTCCTGCAAGGGATAGCAAAAATATACAGAACATGAGACGTAGATGTCATTGATGAGATAGCAAGTGTTGATGAATGTCCTAAAGTGATCTTAAGGATCCTCTTTTCCATTGAAATTTTCAAATTTTGACATTTCAAATAGGGAAGTATAAGGTAGCATTAGGACTGATGGGTTGATGGGGTAGTTTTGATGTTGATTCAATGTTAGCTTTTGATGCCCCATATCTATAACTTGAGATTCTAAACTATTGACCTTGTTGGAAAACTATTGAAATGCATCTAGAATAGCTTAGAGAGTTGAGTAGTGGGTGCCATGATGAGACAAATGAAATGGCTAGATAGGTGAATATGATTGGTGTAAATAAAGGTAATGATGATGATGATTAGAGTTAAAATAAGGCATTTGTGGGACTTGGGATCCTGAGGAATCATATTGATGGTATTTATGAGAGTGATTGTGGATGTGTGGGAGTGTGATTATGGTTAATGAATTTGGTGTTTATGATAGATAGGTAATTGAAGTGGGGATTATAATTATGGGTAGGAATTAAGGGGTTGTGTAGAGATCCACTAATGCATGTGTTGAATTGGGTATGATTGGTATGATTGAGATATTGGTAAATACAGATCAAGAGTGGAATGGTATTGATGAGGAGGTACTTGATGTGGGTGTGGCTATTGAAAAAGATGAGGTATTGATGTGGTTGTGACCACTAATTAAAGTTATGAGGATCAAAATAGACTATGGGTATTGTGGGTAGATAAAAGGCCCACAATAGTGATTAGGAGAAGAATAATTCCTAATTCAATAGATGATATAAAGTATGAAGAGTTTAAGGTGGTTATTGGGGAATGTAGGTAGTGTGAGAAGAAATGATGTGACAATAAGGGCAATTATTAGATGGTGCTTGATGGAAAGACAATTGATAAGAAGATAACCCAAGATTATAATATGGCAAGGGACAAGCACAACATATGGTAGAAGAGTGTGTGATGTGTTCATTGATCATATGGATTGTGGAGGATGAAGCATAAATGGTGGGAGGAGTGAAATGTACAGTCATGGATTGAGGAGGTGGATTAGAAAATTGAAAAAAAAATGTATGAGTGTAGAAGGGAAGTGTGACATATTTGGGCTGAATGATGTTGGTGAGAAGTGTGTGTGATTCAAGGAGGTCATGTAGAAATGGGCAGGCACTATGATTAATGGATGTGATTAGAGGAATATGCATGATTAATATTGATGGTTGCATACAATGGTCCTACGATGTGCTACATAAGGGTGAAACTAGGTCCCTCAGGTAGTGAGGATCTTGTTGGTATTCCAAAATTTTGCACACTCAAGGTATGGTGATAGAAACTAGAAGATGCAAGAGGTGATAGAGGATGATAATACTATTACACCTGAACAAGGATGAGGTCAATCAAAATGGGAATGTGTAGTGAGATAAAATATGGATGGAATGAATTAGGTGGTGGAATATGTGATGAAGGATCCTAGGGAGCATGAGGTGATTGGCCATGATAGATTGGATTGGTAAAAAGGAGATGAGCAATGTTAATATCAATGGACATAATGTTTGGCTTAGGTGGTGAAAGGGGAGTCTTAGGATGAGGATATTTAGATGAGGTGGTATGACTGGTATGGTGGTTGCCACCTTGATCTGATCCAATATAATAAGTCTTAGGTGGGGAGAGATGTGAAGATAGACTGATCAAACATGCTACCTTTATGGATTTAGGATTTATCCCACTGATAAGTCAGGGGAACGATTGAAGAATAGGTAGATTGATCTAAATGGTCCATGGAGACTTGGATGTGGGAATGAGCCTTTGTTAACTATGGGTTATTACCATAGGCTATCCTAAATGATAAAATATTGATGGATGATCTCTTTTCTCTCTTTTTTTTGTTTTCTTTTAAGGAAAAACATATTATCTATGCAAATAGAAAATTAAGCAAATGCTAAATATTTTGATGTTTTTATTTTTGAATATTTGATTTTCATTTTTTTGATTGATTTTTGTTATGCTTTATTTTTTGTTTTTGTGTGTTTGATGTTCCCTAGACCTAGGAACTATGAGGGGTTATGGAATAAAATCTAAGAGGGTGTGTTTATGCCCCCTCCCATGATGAGGAATGAGACAAATAAAAAAATTCTTCCTATGATGGTAGGTTGGCTCCAAGTATCCTAAGGGATTAAAACAAATATCTCAAGAAAGGTCATGTTGTCTATGTATTGCTATTTACACAGTTAGGCTTTCACATCACCCTTGATTGAGCTTGGATATAAACGATAGTTGTGATTCCAAAAATCACTAAGTCCTATGAAAAAAAGGGCATATAACATCAAAATTACCCTAATATAGCTCCAAGGGTAACCCACTTCCTGGTGATGAAATCCAAGAAATTATGTGATATATATATGGTTTCTAAAGGCATCAAACAATGGTTGGTGGTAAAATCCAATATCACTAGAAGGTTTTACTCACAAAATATTTATGAAATGTAATTGTGCAAATGTGTGTGACTTGATGTCTTTGACTTTGATTTTGAATTTTGATTTTGTTTCGGTTATTCTATATTCCTATCTATCAAGTAAGTTGGAAACTAATCCTAAAGATGCAAAGAAAAAATGATCTAATGTGCCTTTTGAAATAAATATATATCTAAATGAGTTTTATGAAAACATACACAAATGGATTCACTAAGCTTGGAAAATAAATAACAAACTAAGCTACTATGTTTGGAAAAGAAAATTGCAACTATTCTAAGAAGACTAAGTTTTTAAAAAGAAAAGGACAACTAATCTAATGTGCCTTGAGTGTTTTAAGGGAATAGAAAGAGATAATAAGGTATTGTACCTTTGAATTTTTGAAAATCAATAGAAGGAAATAATTAAATTAATATGTCTTTGAAGTTTTGAGAAATAAATCATGAAACGACTATGCTAATGCTTTTTTATTTAAAACTTGAAATAGAGAAGAGGAGGAAAAAGATTCAAACAAAAAACTGAAAATAACTATGCTTCAAAATGCTATGCAAAATTAAGGGTCCTAAGTGACTAACCTGTAAGCCTATCCTAGAAGGAAAGAAAACTAATTATGTCTTTGAATCTAAGCTTGTGCAAAGTTTTTTTGAGCTTGAGGACCAACCTAGGTAGTTGTGTTTGAGCTTGAGAACTACCCTGGGTAGTTGAGATTGAGATTGATAACTAACTTTGAAGGTTGATACTAAGCTTGAAATTTGTCTTAGGTGGTTGCTTCTGAGCTTGAGAATCATCCTAGGTGGTTGTGTGAGCCTGTGAAACACCCTGTGTGGTTGACTAAGCATATGAACCATACTAGCTAGTTGTGCCTAATCCTATGAGGATGGATCTTGCAAGATATAGCCCTTATTTGAGAGGTGTGTTTGTGTCCTTCCTTCCCTTAGGTGCCTATAAAAATGAAATCAAGCAAGATATTAGGAAAGCAAGCTAAATAAGCATGCAAACACAAATAACCCTAATAAAAACACATAAGACATTCTATACTAGATGCAAGCATCAAATTTTATGCAAAACAACAAGTGTGAAATGTGTTGTGGGTAAAGGGTCCCACAGTGATCGTAGTTTGCATGAAAGAGGAAATAAAAGAGAGATTTGCATTAGATTTGATATTTGATAAGCTGTGTCTTTTACAAATAGGCCCTTTCGATTATAATCAACCTCCCAAAATTAAGGGTTTTATTTTACAAGTGAAATATATGGTGTGGGAAGTTATCTCCTTGAGTAAACATCAAGTTGTGAAAGGGTTTAGAAGATACATTGATTGACCTCTTGATATTCCATGTGTATCCATACCTGCATACAATCTCACAATAACAACACCAAAAGCATGTATAAGACCTTTCGAGATAAGGCACAAACCATGAAAGAAGATTAAAAAATAAGCTAAAATATTACAAAATATTACAAAATTGATTGAAGAAGTTACAAAACTATGTAAAATGCTTAAAAAACCTAAAAATGATATCTGATTTACCTTTTTGTGCTTGATCTGGAGTTATTTCTAGCCTTGAAGTTGAACTGCCCATGATGGTTGGCTCTTTGTAGAACTATCCTAGGAAGTTATGCTTCTAGGGAACAATGGGAGGTTGTGATTTTTGTCAACTACTCTGGGAGGTTGAGACTTTTCTTAACCACCCTTGGTGATTAGGACCGTTATTCAACAAAGGCTTTGAATCTTGAATTTGAGCCTTCAAAGATTTATTTTGAGGTCTTTTTTGTAGATTCAGTGTATTGTTGAATATTTTTCAATGGTGTAACTGCAAAACAAAAGTTAATAAACAAATACAAAAGTTTCCATGTTTTATGTATTCGAGCTCCTCCAATGGTAAACTTACAAGAACAATATCAAGCAAAAATATAACAATATTGAATAAAATTTTAGCAGATTTTTGTTGTAATTTTTATGCACACAAATGAACATGAAAATGGAGATCTATTTGTAAAGTCTCCCATGTGTGGGACATAGTGATGAGGATGGAAGAAAAAGGATGAGAAGTGGCAGGGGTGCATAAGAGTGGCATCTTAGATATTCCCCACTTGGGATAAATAAATTTACAGCTTTCTCTATCTGGGCTATGGCGTCCTATGATATGTTATGTTGTGCCATAACATCTTATTACATGCCATGATTTTTTATGACACACCTCATAAATGTCCTTTTTTGTGGAGACATTCCTCACCCACTAAAATAGCATTTCAAATAAAATTGATTGCATGGAGGGAATCCTCACCCAAATGCATTAAATGCGCTTAGAAAATGGAGAAAAGAAAGAAAATTGATGCTAACTAGAGTTAAATGCAAGCTGAAGTTAAAAATAGTAGAGTGATCTCATTATGACCATGATTAAGCATAAGAAGGGGCCAAAGTGGGTCAAAAGGGCTAGAAGAAGTCAAAGAGATTAAAATAGCCAATATTAACAACTTCTAAGGTTTGAAATACATTAATTTATATTTTTGCACACATTATTAAATATTAATTTTGACCATTGTAAATAAGACACTTTTTAGGTGTCTACAACATAAACTAGCTAAAGGGAGAGTCATTCTAAACTTTGATAAGACTACCAAAGGTAACCCCATGAAGGTTGGTAGAGAGGGTGTTGTAAAAAATGAATATGGTGAGGATGTTTGTCCTTACATTGAGGATGATGGTATTAAAATCAACTACTTAGTTGAAGCCAAGGTGCTTTTCTCATGTCTTCATTAGGTTTTTTGGAGGGCCTTTAGAAGACTTCTTGTACAAGGTGACTCCTTGAACATCATTTGGTATTTGCAGGTTTAGAAGAATGACAATTATTTCATCTTGAATATCATTAATGACACCTCAAAGATTTTGGAAGATATGTTAGAAGTTAAAATTGAGCATATATATAGGGAAGGTAATCAAGTTGTTGATGTTATGGCTAGTTTTGGAGTTGATAATGGCCAATTCAAAATTTGGGAAGATGGTTTCCTTTCATGCTTAATGACAATTGTTGCTTTGGAAGCATTGGGCCTATCTATCTAAGAGGACTTTTTATTATCTGTTTCCATGGATGAGGTCTTCTTTGTGTCATAGTGATCCTCTCTCTAGGGAATCATTTTTGAGATCTAGTTCTTTTGCTCCTTAGTGGTTTTCATTATCATGGAATATTTGCATTTCTCACTTGTATCAGTTTTACGTGTTGTCTAGAGGCAGGGGTGAAGTGTTATGGTGTTTCCATTTCCTGTGAATGAGTTGGTCTGTCTTAGGTCTTATGACAATTCAATTTGGATCATGATGTATTTGTTGTCCTTCCAATCTTATGCAAAAATGGAGTAGGATATATTATTCCTCTAAAAGATAGTTAAAACATAAATTCTCCTTTTAAGCCATGTTGGGTAGTGGGTTGGTCTATGTTGTATCATGGTGTTATCTTTCTCTTTTATTTTCATGGGTGGGTGTTGGGTAAAGCTTCTATTATTTTTGCCTTGGAAGCTGACCTATGCTTAATTGACCTTCTCTTTTTCTACTTCCTCTAATATAAAATGTTTTGGAACCCTTCAAAACCTTGCTTTTTCACTGGTAATAAATAAAACAAAATTATTGTTTTTCAATGCTTATCAAGATATTGTCTATATTAAAAACGAAAAGCTGCTATAGAAACAAAATTGTTTGACAATAATTGTCATTTTCCCATTGGTTGAAACGTAAACTTAAGGATAGTCTTTGTTTTTATTTATCGTTTTATGTTAAACTTCAAGAGTCTGATAACATCCAGCAAATTTCGATGTATAACACTTTCTGATTGTTAGAGGTATACGCGTACGGCATATAGTATGAGCAGGAAAATCCTATAATACATCAAGGTATTTTATGATTTGACTACGATGAGAAAAATTAGTTAGTAGTAAAATGGGGATGTCCTTGTCTGCTTTAAACTAAGGACATAAGGTAGCATTAAATTTGCAATGGACAAAACAGAGAGGAGTGCTGCAGATATTTCAAATGGGAAAAGAATGGTGGTAAATATTTTTAATGAATCTGTCGCAAGTAGGGAGATATTTTTTTGTTTGAATAAATTAAGGATCCCTTCATGCATCTATAAGGTCAATGGCAAATTTGAAAAATGAGCGAACTCATGAAACTGTGAGTTTCAAACTCCCTTAAAACTAGTTGCTTATCTATGTTACTGTATATAAAGAGATTCACCTCTTCTGCTTTGGAGGTGGATCTGAAACAGATCATGAACCTCCATGAATGATCAAGCATAGAAGACTCGTGGCTTTCGAAAACCTTTAAAAGTTCATATTAGATGATTCAAACCATACTTAGCCACAACACAGAAAAACCAGAGAATGTCAAGGGATACAGACTACATATATTTTGAGAGGAAATAAAAAATGGACCCAGAAGAATGAAGGGTGCTTAGTAAATCTCTTTATTACAGATGGAATCTTGCTTTTCCTTTTTAACAAATAAAAAAATCGTAAAAAACCCACGAGATTGGAATCTACCTTGGAGGTTCCAAGGTGTCCTTTTCGAGCCGACGGCAATGCGTTGAACCTCCCAAATTTACTTTTGTGAATAAAATCTATTGGACGAGATAAGTTTTCTGTGCAGTGCTGTCATGTCACTTATTGACAATAAATATTTTAGCCATTGCATGTACTAATTAATTAGTTACCAGCTGGCCTCATAGGCTTCGCTTGCTTCGTTAAATAGCTTATCCATCAACAAGTTATACTCAGCCTCAGCTTCGCTTCCACCATTTCATCTCATTCTCTCCCCTCTTCTTTCTCTCTTCTGTAGCAGAAAACAGGTTCTTAGGCTTTTCATTGTGTATCCGAGAACAGTCTCTCTCTCTTTCTCATCTCTATTCTCTACCGGAATCAATTTTTTTTGTTGTGCTTTGTCGAGCGACAGGATGAAGAGCTACTCTTTCATTATTCTGCTGTTTTTGACGTTGCTCTTCTTCTCACTTGGTGAAACTGTTCGGATTCCAAATTCTATTAAGAGCAATGCTAAACCTGGAGTTTTTGTCACTGAGCCCACTTCTCACAGGGGAGTTATGAAAATGGAGACTAACGTCACCGAAAGCGTGCAGGAAGTGGAGAAAGCGGCTTCGAAGCGGAGAATATCAGCAAAGTCTAAACTTCCATACAGACTTCCCACCAAAGATGTTGGAGGAGTTACTAATTCCAGCAACTGCAAAGAGTTTCCTTCACCAAAAGTGACTGAGATTAGAAAAATGACGGTGATGGATGGGAGTGATGTTAGTCCAATGGGACACAGCCCCGGAATCGGCCATGGAAATCCTCCTGACCGCAAGCCTTGAAAAGCCTCGTACACTCTTGTAATTATGTATTGTGTAGATTCTATACTTTTTATTGTTACATTCATTGTTTTGTTTCTTGGCTGAAGAACAAGCAAGTCCAGCTATGTCTTGTGGTGTAGAAGGTGCATGTCTGCCTTGAATCAAAGTCCGTCCATGGACAGAATGTTCAAACATCCGACAAAGCAAAGTTTGTTAAAGTCGAAACGGGTAGATGTTGATATATGCAACTTCCAAGCTTTGTGGTTGAGGTGTAAAGATTCAGAAGTGTTCGATTCATCTTTTTATACAGCTTGGAAAGCTGGGTGAAGGTTTAAAGTGTAATTATTGGATTCTAATTATATGACTGATTTGATTTCCGCATCTTATTATCAATCATCTTGCCTTTTTGTTTTATATTTATTTAAACCAGCGTGACTATGGGTGGCTTATGGGGCAATGGAAACTCACCATAAACGGGCCCATTGACGTCATCGCCGCAACTGAGTTCTTAATAATAAAAAATTCTGAACAGCATAGCTGCCACACAAGTTAAGGTGAACAATGTTAAAAAATATTTATGTAGTTAACACTCTACCTTTTGATGACGATGTGGGTCTGACTGCTGCTCAAGGATTCGATGGTCTTCTTTGATATTGAAAGTGGTTCTCGGATTATAGGAAATTGACACGCAAGTTGTTTTGAATGCCATATCCGCACGCACTAGGAATGGCAGCATTGAAAGACGACTAATAAAATGATTTTGCAACTTAACTTTCTTTTTGAAGAAAAAGCTAGAATACATTATTTTATTAACAGATATTATTATTTTTTGTTATGGATGTTTTGGTGCAACTTAACTTTCAATACATGAAATATAATAACTGTTAGTATGATATATTAGTGGTCGATAGAAAAAGACACGTATCAACATACAAGGGGTCGTATGTATGTACAGGGCTTAATAGAAAGATAGTCATAATCTAGGGCATATATATTACATTTTCAACATACACACAGCCGAATCATAGGCAGTGAAGATTACACATACATACCTCTTAATTATTAATTTCAATTACAAGGTTAAATAACATTGTTCATATTAATTTTTAGTTTTTTAATAATAAGATGAGACGTATTACTAAGTAATATAACAGTACAAAGACCCACCATAATATGGGCCCATGGTCCACTATAATAAGATGTAATTAAATGTCAATCAGAGACTAAGAAATCAAAATTACACAATCTAATATGTTTTTAATATAAACTAGATAAGATTTTACTAAGAAATATAATAGTACACAGACCCACTATAATATGGGCCCATGATCCACTATAATAAAATGTAATTCAATGTCAATCATGGACTAGAAATCAAAATTACACAATCTAATATGCTTTTAATATAAACTAGAGAAGATACTATTGCATATATCCATTTAATTGATGTCTAATAATTCTAATGTATTACCTTAATCTAAAACATAACCTTTGTGAAGATATTTATAAGGTGGTTTACTTAAATTCACATATTCTAGAAGATGTCAACCTTGAAAGTGAAGGTCTCTTATCTTATCCATCTAAAGATCAATTTGATTAGTTTATATATATATAATAGATTGTAGATCATGTTAATGGTGTTTTTATCACAAAAGGAATGGTGAATCCCTTAGGAGGAAGAATCATTTATTCAATACACACCTTCCTCCATATAAAATATTTCGATCCTATAAATAAAAACACAATGCTTTGATTTTGTACAAGATAAAGTGATAGTATCTTGCTTCTATGTAATTGTATTTTTAGTTACTAAGAATAATAATTTGATCTACTTCTGAGTATCCCAATTAGAGAATGGGATTACCATTTGCATAGTGTTTGTTATAGTGAACAACAATTTAGTCTAGTGAATAATCCACATGGAAACCTTCCAAAGATAATAATGAGGTACATACATATACTTTGAACAAATAACACAATTGATGTTCAATCAAGTGTGAGTGAAATGTGAAAGACTTCCCAATAAATTTTTGTAATGAGAAGCATGTACCAAAGTAAAACCATAGATATCCTTAGGCTTTATACTAAAAGTAAAATGGAACAAGAATGAGAAATATTCCTCACATAGATTACGTAACTTAGATAAATAGAAAGATATGGAGCAATTCCAAATCTATCATCTCAAGATATTGATGAAACCGTAGCTTCAAATATTAAATCATAGAAGACAAACTCCATATATCGATGAAGTCCAAATAGATTACAATAATTAAATTAGTGTTTGAAAAAACGTATTGGTCCATCTAACTATAAGATAAGTGATATTTAAAAATAAATTTGTGGATCTTCTTATACCAAGCACAAGGTACCTCTTTGATCCATGTAGTAGATTTTCTAAATAAACAAACCAAAGGTATAAGGTTATCTTAAATAACACCTAATAGTTTTACATGTTGATCTTCTATTAACAATTTGCTTCAAAATAACTATTATGAACATCATTTCAATCACCTTTCCTATATTGAAAAGTATATACTAAGAGAATCATACTAATGAAGTCCATGCATATAACATGAAGAACAGTCTCATTGTAATTAACTCCTTGAACATAACTAGTTGAACATCTAAGTCATACTTGGTCCTATAGACCTACTTATAACCAAAAATATTCTTAATCATATGCATGAGAGCTACATCTCATGTGCAATTCTTCAAAAATGAATCATACTTTACCTAGATAGTTGTTTTCTATTTGTTGGAATATTTGTAAGATGATCTTATTAGGTGTAGGCCAATAGTGATGAATTCTTTGTAGACACACTTAATGTAGCCTACAAGCAAGTGTAATGTAATCCTATACATATTCTATATGTAAGTCTATAGATATTCTATATGTAAACCTATGTATGGTCTATATGTAAGCCTTGGGAACTTTCTATATAAGCCTATAAGAATATGCTATGTAATATTCTAGGCATTTTTACGTAAACCTTTGGAAAATTTGTATGTATTCATCTCTAGTGATATTGATTAAACCACCTATATTGTTAATGTTAGTTAAAAGCTTTAATACATTAATACATTATAATTTAACCTTCAAATTAAGATATGGTGGCTTTTGACTAGCATTTAATTAGGTATTAGTATCACTATAAATGGCTCCCAATGGGTGATCCATTATATTTGTTTTTGATATTATATTTTGGGGGTATGTACAAAAAACATATATTATTCTTATTTTGATTGTCTCTCTATTTATTTTCATCTATATGATTATTTATTTAACTCATTCCTTATCTTTTCTATATGATTGTGGTGAATGTATGCTTTGATGGATTTCAAGAAAATAATATAAATACCAAGATGGTATCAAAACCAATATGAAACAACTTCACTCAATCACACAAAGGGGTTGCATAAAAAAAATGATGATAGATATGGATAAGTTATCTACTTTATTGGATTACTTATAAAATGTCAATGGTCCCTAGTTCAAAACTTTATCTTTCTATTGTTAGGTACCCCTATATGACATTTTTTTTTTATATTCAAAATGAAAATTGAAATTTAAAATTTGGGTATATTATATCTAATACCCCTTTAGCAAAGAATACAATAGAGATGGACATGCTTTTGGTGTGAAGAGGATGACCAAATTGTTTTGTTCTAGGCCTTGGATGACTAAGTGAAAATAATAGAATGAGAAAGCTTTTTTGTATGTTTTCTATAACATGATAAGCCTCATTGTTGACAATATAGGGGTATCATATTTGAAACAAGATGGTGCTTTTTCAATGAATGGACTTTTTGATTTCCTAAGTCATATAATAATTATGAGGTGGACTTTGATTTTGGCCTATCAAATTTGGACAATGGTGAGATACTTGCATGTTATATTAAGGCTCTAAGCTTGTGTCTCCATGTAATATTTTAAAGTGGTTTATTTATCAAGCAAATGTTTTTATTGATGATGGTATTACATTTTTTAAGGTGAACACACGAATGTTTTGGTGTTGAATACATCAACAATACTTACCTCCAAGATATGACATAATGGTAAGGTCATTGGTCAATCCTTGATTCAACTCAAGTTCAAAATAAAAGTCCAATATATTTTTAAATAGGTATGCACAACATCAAAAAATACCCCTATTTTTTACCAATAGGTATGAAGACTTTCTATGTCTAACATGATGATTAGTCTACCAATTAGTAACATGTATTACATATTGGGGGTCTCTGGTTTGATTTCTATATTTTTATTTTAATGATGTAGTCTCTAACTTGGACATATAAATTATTTTACCTTTATATAAGTTTAACCACACACACACACACACTTATATATATAAAGAGAGAGAGAGATAATTAACACATTACATAAATTAAGCTAGAAAATAAAATGGACACAATATATGGGTAAGGTTCCTAGTTTGCTTATCAGGGAATCGATCCCTTTAAATATGTAGGGGTACCTATGAGTTTCAAGCTAAAGCATTTTAATTTCTAGTCAAATTTGAAAGAAAATATTGATATGAGTATATTAAATTATAGTAATGAGTGATTTAGTTTTGTTAGCGAACTAGTTTTGCTTAAATCTATCATTTCAAGCTTGTATATCTATTAACTTATGATTTATCATGCTTCTATCTCAATCCTCCAAGAAATTGATAAAATAATTAGGAACTTTATTTGATAAGGAGGAATGCAATCACATAGGAATAAATTCCATCCTGTTATCTAGAGTCATGTGACAAAAGGAAAATATCAAGAGGGCTTATGTATCTAGTCTTATTTTATTATGAGCAATGCTATCAGGGATAAAATTGCCTAGAACTTAATAAACCCTCCAATTATGATTTGGAGGTATGTTATTATTCACAAATATGGTGAAGGCAATCAGGGCATGTTACTACTCAAAGGTATCCATAAAAAACTGAGCATCTCTAAAATTTGGACATTGATAGTTAAATTGGTCTAGATCATTAAGGATAACATCTCTTGGTGCCTAAGAAATGGTAATAGTATTACGTGTTGGGACGATACTATTCTTGGTAAGAAGCCCTTAATTTCTTCCATTTGTAAAGAGTTTTTTATGTTCATGAGTTAACTTGGCATAAACAAACTTTTCTATCTCATCATTTGGGAAGTCAATTAGCTAAAATAGATTAAAATTCTTGGGTTGGATGTAGAACAACAAAGTGAGTGGTCTCAAGTCTGAAAGAAATTCACTAACATTCTTTCCATAGACCCAAACAATGAAGACTACTTTATTTAGGATAAAATTAATTGTTCAAACAATTTAGTCAAGGTTGGTGCATATCTCCAAAGAAGTGAGCCTTTGGATAAAAAGTTGAATTAGATTTGGCATTAAAATATCACCCAAAAAAAAAAGTAATTCGATGGCTAGTTCAACAAAATCAAATTATAACTAGGGAAACCCTTTCTAAAAGAGGTATTTTGGACCCTCATATTTCTTATACATGATTTAAATACTATAAAATTCAAGCTCATCTACTTTTTAAATGTAAGGAAGCTACAATGATATGGATCTCACTTGCTCCTAGCTTTGGAGTTTGCCTTAAAATCATGTTAAATCCATAGTATTTTACTAAATACTAGAATAAAAAGTACCTCAACTCCTTTTTAAGGTAATCCTCTCATAAAATGTTTATGGTATTCAACTCCTTATAATTGCATGTGGTATATATGGATGGATATGAAGAATATAATATTTAAAGGAAAATCAACTCCTAGGGCAGTTTTGATACACGATAAATCATGCTACATGATAAATTCTAGAGCTCACTTTAAATCTAAGTAATTTTAAAATGCTATTTCTAAAGTTGAGTTACACATCCTCAAAAATTATAATATTTAAGATCTAATTTCCACTTTTATTTCCAATAGCCTAACTCCTCGATATTCTTTTAGTTTTCTAACTTTGTTCTTTGATGGGGCTTTGAAATCTAATCCTGCAATAGTTGTTTCTAGAGGAATATTATGGTCAAGACCACACTCTAGTATTCTTGAATTTTATCAAAATTTAGGATAAACCACCAATAATATAGCTATGTTAATGAGATACAAATTTGATCTCACTCTAGCAACAAGAGAAAATGTCAAAACCCTTTCAATTTATGGGGAGTCTAAGTTGACCATAAAATTATTTCCAACAAACAAGAGGTCAAGTATATATTGATTTGGCTATTTTAGGAATCATGTCTATATGACTGTGAAAAAATTTGAACATAGTAATTGGCATCACATTCCTAGGATATGGATCCATTTGGAAGATAAACATCCTAATGAAGGATTTCTTTTGCATCCATCTCTAAATCACATAAGAAATTTTAGAGCCAAGAATTATAAGAAATTAATAGATGACCATTCAGACTAAGAATATTGACTTTGCTTATTTTATGGATTGTTATGGACCAAGAAGTTTTTTTTTGTTATTCTAAACATGCTAGTGAAGAGATTTTATCGTTTGTAGATATTCTTGATCTTGTGGGATTACATATTTGGCTACATGCATCCTTTATTTTTCTATGATGCTTGTAACACCTAGCCAACTTGTACTATTTGTGTTATATTAAATACTATAATTTTATGCTTTAAAGTTTTTTAAAAAGGTTCCCTTAGACACAAAATGTTTCATATATTAATTAAATAATGATCTCCAATTGATAATAGAAATCATTGGGAGTGGTGTATAAATACACCTTTATACAATGATATATTTTTTAGAAAATCTCAACATATTATTTGGTAATACAACAAGATAGATTACCCATAGTCCAATTTAATAAAATATATTTCAACATTACTCATGGCTCTTTAGATGAACCTTACACATTACGTCACTCCTGAAAGGTTGGACATTATCTTGAAGGAGCAATTCCTATGTCCCTTTTAATTCTATAAATGATGTAGAATCATCTAATTAGGGTGTTTGAAACCATGGTTTGGAGAACATTATTTTCAAACCATTGGTTTTGCACATGGTTTTTCAAAACCATGGGTGTTTCACACGGTATTATTACCTAGTTTTTGTACACATTTTTTAACATAGTTTCGGCACATGGTTTTTGTGCCTATTATTTTTTATATATTTTACCATTATAAATATGTGCACATGGAGAGAAGAGGGACAAGTAAATTAGAAGGGAAATGAAAGTGAAGAGAGGGATATTGGTACTCTATTGAATACTTGCAGAAGAAATTGGTACTTTGTGTAGTGCTTGCACGAGTTTTACTATGTAAGACTTAAAAAAAAGAAATTGGTACTTTGTGTAGTGTTTGTAGGAGGTTTAATATTTCTAACCTCAAAAGAAGAATTTGGCAATCTGTGTAGTGTTTGTAGGATGTTTACTATAAATAATATTAGAATAAGAATTGGACACTATGTGTAGTTTTTGTAGGAGAATTACCATAAATTATATTAGATGAATAAATTAACACTTTATGTAGTACTTTTAGGAATTTTACTATTTATAATCTTATAAGAAGAAATTGGCACTTTATGTAGTGCTTACGAAATTTTTAGTATGAATAACCTCAAATAAATAAATTGGTACTCTATGCAATGCTTGCAAGAGGTTTACTGTGTTTAACATGAAAAAAAAATAACACTCTATAAATTGCTTGTAGGAGGTTTACTATGAATAACCTTAGAGGAAGTAATTGGTACTCTATGTAGTGTTTGCAGGAAGTTTACAATGTTTAATCTCAAAAAAAGAAATTGGCACTCTATGTGGTGCTTGTATGAGGTTTACTATGTATTGTAATATTAGGAAGAGAGAAGTTGAAGAATTTTGTGGCATCCATGGTCACATTTTAGTGAAAAAATGATGGGCCCATAACCCATAGTTCACATGGTTGATTCTTAGAAAATAAAAAGGAAAAGGAGCTAAAGAAGATGAATGGTTGTCTAAAGCAAATTTTTCTTGGAGGAGTAAACTAAAACCAGTCATAAGAGCTCTATGAGTGGGAGCTCACACTTTCTTATTATTTAGGGTGTTTTATGGAGGAGCATCCAAGGGTGATGTTTGAAACCATGGTTTGAAGAGCATTATTTTCAAACCATTGGCTGTGCATATGGTTTTTCATAAACATGGGTGTTACACATGGTATAAGTACATAGTTTTTAACATAGTTTTGGTATGTGGTTTTTGTATATTTTGTTTTATATCTATTTTATTATTATTAATGTGTGCATAAGGAGATAAGAGATACAAGTGAAGTGGAAGGGAAGCAAAAGTAAAGATATATATTAGTACTCTATCGAGTACTTGTAGAAGAAATTAACACTCTATGTAGTGCTTGTAGGAGGGTTTGGTCTGAAATCCACCTAAGTGGATGAGTTGCACCCTAAATATCTCAAAAAATATTGGAAGACCCATAAATTAGGCTTTCTAAGCCAACCTATAGAGTAGGAAAATTCCTATAATTCTATCTAACTAATGAAACCAATTGTAGACTAAAGTAAGAAATACATAAGGTTAGAAGCTAGATTTAAAGTGGAATGAATTCGTAAATATCAAAAGACACAATTGCATGAGATCCTCATTCCCTTAATTAAAATATAATATTGAATAGATCAAATATCATCACATGTTGCAGAATATTAAATTATTAAGCACACACATATAAGCATTCTAGGAATTGAAGAAATAGTAATACATTGAGCAAACTACATAGCAAGATAACTCTTTATAAAATAAACCATTCATTCAAATTTTATAGAAATTCTTAATAAGAGAGTCATATGTACATATTATATAATAACATTTTGATAGATTCCAAACAACACATCAAATTTAATTAAGGGGCATATATCCTTCAATCATACAAAATGTACAATTACAAAATCTAAAGAGTCAACCCATTAAATGGGATACATTAACGTATATATAGATTTACATTTGTATTCAGTTGTTTTAGCATGTTTGATATTACAGTAGACTACAAGCTTATCAAGTTGATGTATCATGTGTGCATCCCTTTCCAAATCATTATATTCCAACTAAATTGGTGCCATGATGCTTATTTATCTTACTTGTACTTCACCTAAGAGTGGTGACTAAAATATCTTTATCTAATCTATAGGATCATCTGATAAGTTTGTTTTGCATGTTGTTACTTCCTAGTTCGTCTTATTGTATCAACATAGGTATCAATCAAGAAAGGAATTTATCATTGATATTATTTGATAATATATTATGAATATTGGGAGAACATTTGTCTCTTTGTTGTCTCATAGGTATTCTCTATCTTAAACTACAATAAATTCACCCTTCTATAATGCAACACCCTCTACTTTATTAACTCTAGCACTTTTCAATACTAAGCTCAACTTTTTACCAAATTTTGGGTTTCTTAGCTTACCTTGATGATGTTAGTGCCTTTTGGAATCCATCCATTCCTCTTGCTTAGCCATTATTTTATGCATGAATTTGGAATTTGAAATTCAAATATTTTATCATCAAGCTATGTTTCTTATCAAATATTTATCTAGAACTGCTTCATATATCTATCAAACTTATGTGTGCATTATGATGATGTTAGCATTTAAAACATTCAATGTCTTTTATACTTAGTTGATCTACTATGCTCCAAACATAGTCCTTGGCTATGTTGTCCAAGAAGAAGATATTACTATATATATTACTTGTTTTTATTTAATTTATTATCTATCATCTTGCTCTTATTTTTGTTCACTTGCGAATATCACACTTGCCTTCAAGGAAGGGATATGCCCTCCCTAAGAGGTATTGAGTTATTGAATTTGATTCATTACTTTCATTCCATTCGTTAGAACTATCGTGTACTTCTTCTAAGTGGTTTTGCTTGGTTAAATGTTCTACTATGATTCTATGGTTAATAATATTGTCTATTAGGATAACGAAGGAGAATGTTATGATTCCTATGAGATAAAAAAAGACCAATGTGCTCCCAATAGTCATAATATATTATAAAATAATATCAATGACAAAAAAAATTTCTTGATTGATACTTATGTTGATCCAATAAAAAAAACTATGAAGTAACAACATGCAAAACAAACTTATCATATGATCCTATAGATTAGATAAAGATATTTCAGTCACCACTCTTAGGTGAAGTAGAAGCAAGATAAATAAGCATCATGACACCAATTTAGTTGCAATAGAATGAGGTGGAAATGGATGCACACATGCTACATCAACTTGATAAGCTTGCAATCCACTATAAGATCAAACATGCTAAAACTACTAAATACAAATTTAAATCTATATATACTTTAATGTATCCCATTTAATGGGTCGACTCTTTGGATTTTGTAATTGTACATTTTACATGATTGAAGGATATATGCCCCTAAATGAAAATTGATGTGTTGTTTGGAATCTATAAAAAATATTATTATAGAATATGTACATATGACTTTATCCTTCGTTATGATTATGCAACCTATACTGATATCAACAACTTCAAAAATATGACTCTATTTTCTACATATCCAAAAAAAATGTGTACACGATAGGTTCTACTATAATGTTAGATGTTAGATTTATAATCATACTTAGCCAAAATAATTTCATAATGTGTTGGATGCCATACTCTTATGAAGCCTTTGTTGGCATCAATATTTTATATTTTAGGCTATGTCCCATACTTATTCAAAATCTAATTCTGGCATAAAAAATAAAAATATAGACTTTTATAACTTAGTTGGCTATGTCAAATCCTAGATATTTTTATTTTTATTGTCGACATCATCATGCCAAAAAAATTGTTAGCTCTCTATACTTAGAGCATTGTGGTGTTGTTTAGTCTTAGTTGATTCTTACCTACCTTCCTTTTGATCCAATGATTGTTATATATGCTTGACTATATTTTTGAAGCTACTTTACATAAAAAAATAGAAAATATTTGATAGAAAAAATTCTCTCCTTTTTAGGAGATAGATGTGGATGAGTTATTGTAACCATAGGAGACTTGCTATGTAAAACCTTATATTAATAAATTGGCACTCAATGCAATGCTTAAAATAGGTTTAATATGTTTAACCTTAGAAGAAGATATTGACACTCTATGCAATGCTTGTAGGAGGTTTACTATTTATAACCATAGAATAATAAATTGACACTCTATATAGTGCTTGTAGGATGTTTACTATGAATAACCTTAGAAGAAGAAATTTGCACTTTATGTAGTACTTTTAGGAGGATTACTATTTATATCCTTAGAAGAAAAAACTACCACTCTATGCGTTGCTTGTAGGAAGTTTACCATGAATAAATTTAGAGGAAGAAATTGACACTTTATGAAATGCTTATAGGAGGTTTATTGTGTTTAACCTCAGAATAAATTGACACCCTATGCAATGCTTGTAGGAGGTTTACTATGAATAAGGTCATAAGAAAGAATTATCACTTTTTGTAGTGCTTGCAGGATGTTTACTATGTTTAATCACAAAAGAAGGAATTGGAAATATATGTAGTGTTTATAGGAGGTTTACTATATATTGTAACCTCAAGAAGAGAGAACTTGAGGAATTATATGACAACTATAGCTACATTGCTATTGTGTAATTGTTTCTATTGCACTATGAAAGAAGAAAAAACTAGAAATTTATTTTCTTTAGTTGACTATGTTATTTTGTTATGGGTATATTATTTATGCACTTTGATATAGCAATTCTAGGTCTATTTATAGATTGAAATCTTACCAAAAACTTAGGCATATTGTTAGTACATAACTGAATTGGACATTGTATGCTTTTCTGGTAATTATTTTCTACAAGATTGTGGGTTAACCTTAATGACCATTTGCTTGGAATCCATTGTATGTGTTATATACTAAGGATTTTAATTATTTTATAAAGTATTGGTGTAATATTCATGTATATTATTCCATTATCATCCTCATTCATATTGGCAAAAAGAACAGTCATCACAACCATTCTTGAAAATTATTAATTGTGTTGTTAAAATATTGACTCTTTTCCCTATAATATTTTTTTTTATATTTTATTTTTGGAAAACATCTCAAAAGGGATGCCACTTTCGGGTAAGACCCAAGGAGGCAGGAGTATCCCTTCCGCCAAAAATACCCAGGAATCGAACATGGCCTACCATCTTTTACATACTCAAGGAGAAAACAAACACACAAAACCATTTTAAAAGTAAGTAAATAACAACAAAAATAATAAAATAAAATAAAAAACATGCTCCTTGAGTGTGTCAAAAACAAAAGCACAACCAAAAACACACAATAAGATAAAAGAAACCACAACACAAACCACATAGAAAAACACAAGAACCACATAACAAAACACAAACAAGACAAAAACAATAGAACACTACAAAGACATAACCAAAAAAAACATGAAAAATAAACACAACCAAAACCAAAAAAATTAACATTAAATAAAATAAAAATAAAAATAAAAAAAAAACCAACAAAAGAGAATAAAAAAAACAAAAAATATAGAAAACACTCACTCATAAAAACATAAATTAACACAAACAAAGAGAAACCCAAGAACAAGAACGAAAAAAACACAAGAACAAAACACATGAACAACAAAAAACAACACAAAGAACACAAAAACAAAACAAAACAAAAGAACCCACCCACCTTAAAAAACTAAACAAAAAAAAAAAAGAAAAAAAAATTGAACATAACAATGACCTATCTAGACAAAAAGACTAATAAGGCAATAATCAATAGAGGAAACAAAATAAATAATAGAATGAGATAGGGAACTAAAAAAACTAAATGAAACAAATAGAAGCAAAAAAAAAAAAAGTAAGAAGAAACTAGGTACCTTCAGAACTGGAGCCATCCAAAGAAATGATAGAAATAAGAACTTCCTTAATTTGAGAAGCCCACCAAATAGGAGGGTGGCTATAACAAGTAAGATCACCTTTGTCCAAAGCCCAATTAGCTAAAGCATCAACACTCTTGTTTTGATCTCTGACCACATGATTGTAATCAACTTTCAAAAATCCCATCTGGATTAATTGAATATTCTTAATAATTTTTTTTATTCTCCAATCCACCTTATGATTTTGAGAAGGAATCTTCAAAAGATTAATCATAAGTTGAGAGTCAAACTCAACTAACACCTTTTCCTATCCAACCTTAGTAGCCTCCTGAAGGCCTCTAAGGATACCATACCCCTCAACAAGGTTATTGGAAAGAATACCCAAATTCTTAGCAAAAGTAAAAACCAGGAAGCCATCTGAAAGTCTACTAATTCCTCCCACATTGGCTTTTCTAGGGTTCCATCTAGAGGCTCCATCAGTATTGACTTTTTCAAAATCTTTAAGAGGAGGTTGCCAATTTCTAGACCTATCCATCTTACTAATACTCACATTCCCTTTAAGTTGGTTGCCATTAGAATATTTAATCTTCAATATTTGCATCACTTGATACCATCTTTGGTGGGATTTTTGGGGGTTATTAAGGAGTTGATGGACTGATTCAACTAAGTTGGCTATGGTATTTTGCCAAATATAGCGAATATCCTTCCTATCTTGATTAAAAATTTGGCGTTCCTTTCATTCCAAATATTCCAAAGAAGAATGGTAGAACCCATCCAAACTAACTGCCTAATAAAATGATCAACACCCTCTTGATTAGGCCAATCCCTCCAAATTTGTTCAAAAGTAAAAAAATTGGACCACTATAAGCCAAGTAAAGTCACCATTCTCCTCCATAGCTCAGAGGCTAAAGTACACTCAATAAAAATATGGTTGAGAGTTTCTACATTCTCTTCACACATTTCACATCTAAAAGGGCCATGAAAACCACACTTCATAAGTTTCTCACCAGTAAGCACCCTACGATGCAATAAAAGCCAATTAAAGAACCTCACCTTAGTCCAGAGCTTTTGATCCTACAATCAAGAAAAGATGTCAGAAAAATGATTGAGATTATTATGGCATAAGGTCAAATAACCTTGAGCAACTGAATACTCACCCTTAGTAGTGTTGTTCCATCCAAAACAATCTTTTTCATGGGACCAAGAGAGGGATATCATATGAAGGATGCCTTGGATATCTTGTCTTTGCCTTTCTGGGATTTGAATAGGCCAGTCCTCAATAGGGATCCAATACTCTTTTCCCTATAATCATTTGGGTAACCCAATATATAAATTATTTTTGTCTATCTTCAAATCAAGTGGTGGAGGACCCATATGGATATGAGCATGTGGGTATAATATCCTAACTATCATAAGGCACCCATGATCCACAAGGTGTAGATTTATCTATGGTTAGATCATTTGACTTTACCTTGAATCAAATTGGATTAATTTATTGGCTAATTTTATGGTTGTTATGGAATTGCAAAGTATTATAAACCCATTATATATATAAATATAATTACATTGTTACAATACATAGATAGTCATTACCTATATATTGTACAAGATGAGTGACACACAAGTGGTGAATCATCAATAACCATAAAACACTATTTTATTAGTAAATCTTAATCTACCAAGTGGAAAATTTGAGTGATGGGTTGAAGTATTTAGGTCTAGATTATCATATTATTATTTATTTTGGAGTCTAAAATAGAAATATATTATAAATACCATTAAAACCAATTATTTTTAGGTTATTTTCATGTACAATACGAGCTACAAATATATTATCACTAGTTCTTGCTTGACCAATGTATCAAAGACCTTTATTATTTTCCCTTATATGTGGGATTATGGATATTTTGATACCTTGATAATTCTTTCCCAATATTTTACTACTATATCCCATTGTTTTAGTAGAATAGAACCAATACTTTGGGTATGCTTTTCAAAGCATCAAAATTCTTCATCATTACTTTGATATCTATCATTATAATTCAAATATCAAATTTTCTCATCATCACAATGACCTTCCATAGAAATTAAAATGTCATTGTCACCATATCTAACACAACCACTATTACAATCATTTTTTATAATATGACCTTTATTATATTTAGCACAACCACCTTCTATATTACCTTTATATTTACAAATAAGCTTCAAACCGCTTGTCTCAGAAGTTGTATCTTACCTTTGAACAAGGTCACAATGATTATCTACCCTCACATACCTTAAATCACTTATATTACAAGTGATATTTATCCTTTAAATAATATCACTTATTTCACAAGTGATATATATTGTTTGAAGAAGATCACTTATTTCACAACCAATATTTTTCATCTTGGAATTACATTTTAACCTTTCAATTATTTCCTCTTGCCTTTTGTACTTCTCCTTAAGGACATTAATAGTGACTAATGCCTTGTATATTATCAACCCTACATCAATAGGTAGTATAACAACATCTTCATAGTAGTCATTAATAATAGAGTGTAAGTAGCACTAAAATATTGAGAAGCTTCCATATTCAACTTGTTTGATAATTGTTTAAAAATACTTTATTAATTTTTATGGTAATGGAACTTCAACTAACTTCTCTTCACTATCTTGTAAATCGGTACAATATGTCACATATCTATGATTTTTAGCTTGTTTCTCTTCATATTTACTAACTTCTGGAGATGCATATTTTTTAATATTATGTTTCTTGTAGGCTTTCAATTTTGATTTCTAAAATGACTACCTTGAAATCCTTAAACCATATAAAAATGCCACTCCTCTCTATTCTCTAAGGATCCCATGTTTTTAAAAGTAGTTGATCATTGAATATGATCTTTGGAGCCTTAAAATTTTTGGTCAATTTTTTTATTGAAGTGTAACACTTTATCTCCATGAAGACTAATAATTATAAAATGATTTCATGACTTCAAGGATTTTTATTTGGCTGATTTTAGCATATTTTTGTCAATCTCTAGAGGCTTCAATAAGTTTCTTTTGCTCTATTCTAGCATATTCAAATTTCTTTGTGATGTCCTTTTTTGAATAAATTTAGATTTAATATTTAATTCTTATTTTTCAAAGTCACTATTTAGAATGATTTATTGATTTTTATCAACAATTATTTCAATTACCAAGTAAAATATAGACATTGACACTAATATGCTTATGAGTCTTCTTCATGTTTTAACTAGAAGTTTTATTCTTCTTTGTTCTAAAGGTGACTTGGGATTATCTTTTAAAGAAAATATTTCTTCTTTTTCTTTTCATCAAATATTTTACCCAAGTGATTTATCATTTTCCTTTTGGTACTCTTTCATAGTTCTTTTCTTGGTTTGATTATTCTACATGTGGCTATAGTATCTTTGTTGAATTACTTTAATTCTTCTTTTTATAAATATGTCAAGAGGATTTTAGAGACTCTTCTAAATGTGAAGATCAAGCGCTTCCATGCTTGATGACTTTTAGTGGTCATTTAACTTCTTGTGTGCTTCATATTTCTTATAAAAACTTTCATCTATGTAATTCTATTAAGGATCAAAAATTCTCCTTTAAAGATATTTTTGTGTGTTTCTCCTTGCAAACTTCAAATTTTGATTAAAAATCAAATTATGTGTTTGAATCTAGTTCCTTTTGTGGCATCATATGAGTATTTTCTTGATAGAGAATCTCAATTGTGAGTGCATTTTATCTTCTTAATGCTTTAAACAAGCTTGCATATCTATTTTGAAATTCTTCCTTACACTCATTACTTAATTTTATTTTGAGTGTTCATGCAAAATTTATGAGCAATAGTTGGTTTTATATTTGAGTTAAGAGGGTATTTGCTTACATATTTTATTGTTACTTTTATTGTTGTATATCTCATGATTATGATATCTAATATCAATATTCAACACATACTTTTCAATACTAGATTAGTTTGATCCTTGTGCACATCTTGCTTGCATTCTATTGTTAATATTTCTATGAGCAATTATTTTTTCGTGTACTTTCCACATTGTTCTAGGTGCTTCTTTTTTGTATTCATATTCTTAATTCTTCTTATCCTTTGTGATCTCTCATAGATTTTTTATTTTGAACTTGTGTTTTTCGTATAAGATTTAGAGACTTTGTTGAATATAATTGCTCCTTAAAAAAACTTTTGTTTCAATCTTCTTCTTTTTCCTTTTTGGAATGAATTACTTTTTCCTTTTGGAGTATGGTTAAGTACCTTTTGAAGGGAAACTATTCTACCACTTAATTTTATTCCCTACTTGCTACTATTTTACAAGATATAATATTTTTAGCCTTGAAAGGGATTTAGACCCTTTTTAATTCTTCAATACTTTTTGTTTTTGGGATTTGGTAAGGGTTTTTGACCCTAATATCTTTCAAGATTTTAATTTTAAAGAAACATTTCATTGAATTTTACTTCATGTAGATGATTACCTCTCTTTTGAGGTTTTTTCAAATATTTTAGTTTTGTTTCATGGAATTTATTTCATGGAGAATATCCTCATATTTTGAGTTCAACCTTAATCAATCTTCAACAAGGTTGTTTTACCCTTAAAACTTATTTTCTCTATTTGATATTTCTTTATGGCTTCTCTATGTCAAGGCTCGAGGGCAATCATAAGGAGAGATTTTCTTCCTTCTACCTACTTTCATACCATATGTTAGACCTTAATGATTTGATGATTTTGCATTGTTAAAATTGGTATTGATATACATTGCATGTGAGTGGTATTTTGTAACTACTTTTATTCTAATATTCGTTGTGAGATGTAGTTCATAGATCCCCTTAACCATCTTGTCACCTAGTGAGGGTTAGTTGGTTACTACCCTAAACATGATGCTTGGTAACTATGATGGAAAATATCCTAATCAAATTCAATTGCAACATATGTTTAAAATACAATAATAACAATATATGGAATGATATGCATGAATGCTTACTTCCAACATATATTTGGAAAGTGTGAATATTGAATTTTGTTATCCTTATGAAATTTCAAAACATGTGTATAAAAATGAATACTGAAAAATAAAGTTAACATCACTTACATTATTAAAATCTCAATTTAAAATTAAAATAAAATGATATAATATTTTTTTAAAAATAAACATACATTAAAAATATAACTGCTATGACAAACTAATATAAATTATTGATATCATTGTATCGATTCAAAAGAAGGGCAAAACCTATAACACAAATAATTAAAACTCATACCTAAACACATATCACGATACAAAATTTTAGAATAGTTTAACTACCAATTTTTTAAGACCTTCTAAGCATCCCAATCTTGATGGGCGTCAAAGACCAACGTCTTCATAAGAGAGTAAAGAAAATTAGTTAAGCATTCTATATAATTATGCCTTCATTTAGTACTATTTTATACTTTAGCATCAAAATTTAATAGTATTTTATAATTGAAATTAAGTCTAATAACATATACTTATTTTCTCTGTTTAACATATTTGTTTTAGTTTTTTTAGGAGATAGCAAACGTTTGGGTTTTTGGAGGTCCAATATTTAAACGAGAGGCGTGGATAAGTGTATGAGGGAATGGATGTGATGACCGTGTGTTAAATTATTTATTGATAATCATAACTCTTTACTTCACAAACAATCATGGTTAAAAACTACTCAAAAGTTTCACATTAACCCAATTAAAAAAACGCGTACTATGCCAATTGCAAATTGATAGAAGATATGAAAGTTTTCTTTCCGTTATTATTAAGAACCCATTTGCGCTATGACGTACTGGGATGGGAGAGTTTGTTGGTGACTTCCCATTGCCCCATTAGCAACTCACCCTCACGTTGTTGGAAGGGGTCCTCTCGAAAAAGCAAGATTCCAACGATAATAAAGAGGTTTGTTAGGCTCCATTCATTCCATTCTGTAGATTTTTTAAGTATGTCCAACACTTTTTTTTATTGTTAATATTCGCAGGCATTATCCGGTTAGTTTGTGGTGGCTAGTCGACTTTTATAATTTTATTTCATTCAATGGCAGTGGCACCTTTAAAAATTTCCGGAGATTAGAAGTCAAGCGGCCCTCGGAGTAAAGAAGGAGGAAATACTCCGTACTATGCTATCGGAATTATTAAATGCTTAGATGAAATAAAATATAAGCACCAAAGTTAAATTAAATTTAGGCGATAGGCTTTGCGTCAAACAAAGCTCTGCCACCACAAACCGAGAGCATCTTGATAATAAAAATTACAGGAATAAAAGTATGTGCAACAAAATGGGCGGACTTCGATAACCACTTTATCGTTAGTGGAAACTTTTTCCTGAAGTTTTACACATATAAAAAGTTGCTGATAATCACACATAATTAAAAAATAATATCCAACCTAAATGAAGCTATCATCATTTGTTAAGAAAAGTTTTCTTTGCCGTTTGGACTTAGCATCCTTATTCTAGTTATCAGCCCCTGAATAATTTAAAGTTGTAAAAGTATCTAAATTGACGTTTGTAGGTTTGAAAGTGACTAAAGATATTCGCGCGTTAATTTTGGTGATTGGGTTGGTGGATTGCGGCGCAATACAATGTAACCAATTTATAGAGTCCAATTAGCTTGTAGCCGCAAATGAGTTCTGAATAACAAAAGCAAAGCAACATCTAGCAAAAGTCGGCAAGCATGCTTCAAAAAGTAAAATATAATCGGCAGTTGAGATGCGCGCCTTCGATAAGATTGGTTTGACAAATAAATAAGTAAACATATTTCCATTCTTTAAAATCTTTTGAAAAGGGTGGTATCTTTGGTTAAAATAATTTTATAAGCAATTAAAATTACATCTTTAAACAATATTTCAATCATAATATTTCAACTACATGCTAATCTTCATATCATCTTCTATGGTTATCGCACTCTCAAATTTATTAATAATTTCGTGTATACCGAAGCATGCTACTCTCTGTAATATTCGTATTTATGATAAATCATATCATTCATATAATAAATACTCTTAACTCGTTGTAAGCAACGCTATGTAATTATCACGTTTCGAGTTGATAGGCAGAACATGAAGTTAATATTAAAATCGAAGGTCATATACCAAAGCATGCTAATCTCTAAATATTCATATTTATGATAAATCATAGCATTCATATAATAAATACTCCTAACTCGTAAGCAACGCCATGTAATTATCATGTTTCGAGTTCATAGGCAGGACTTGAAGTTAATATTAAACTCGACACCTTCTTGAAGGGACTCATGGTCCAAACCTTAAAAGTATTTTTTTATGGTGCGAGGTTGAAATGATGTACTTTAAAAGATATATTGTACGGTAGTAATTAAAAGTTTGTTTATTTTTTAAACTTAATAAATTATAATTTATAAGAATAATATCTGATTTCTGATTTTTTATATATTAAAAATATGAAATAAAATATAAAAAATAATAAAATATATATAATTATCAATCTAAGATTATTATTATTAATTTTTGAAGTAAAGTGATAAATATTTGAGAGTGCTTAGTGTTCAAAGGTTAAAAATTTGAGTTTCCTGATATTGTTCCTTCTTGTTTCATATTCATATATTATCTAAAAACAAATTATAATATTTTATTTATTATTTTAAATAAAAATGTTTTAAGTATTTTTAAATATATTTATATAAATATATATATTAAACTAATAATATGATAATTTTTAAATTATTTTTTAGCTTATAATTTTAATTAAAAAATAATTTTAAATTTAAAAGAAATATCAAATTTTATTTTCTTATAGCACCTAAACTTGCAAAATAAACTTTAATATATAGTAATGTTAATACTAGATTTATCTCATTATTCAATCCATACAAATATTTTTATTAATTTTTGTAAATAAATATGATTATTATATTTTAACTTTTGATTTTTAATACTATTTTTAATTGATGAAAATATTAAAACCCTTTTTTAATCTATTTATAATTATTTAAAGATAAAAATATAAGAATTTCACTTTTTATACTTATAAAACATAAATAATTCTACATCGTTTCTGCACAATATTTTATAATTCTTTATGTTTTATAATTTAAAAATAGTTACATATAGATTTCTTTTATTATTATAATTTTAAATTTTTAAAGTGCTAAGAAAAAATCATATTATATATTTATTTTTTAGGTTGGGTGGAATTCACACACCCCATGGCACACACCCCAAAAAATCATGATCACATCATCGAATAACAAGCCATTATTACATCAGAATGGAGTAAAAAACAAAGAAACAAAACACATGAGGAGAGACAACATATTTATTTATCTCTTAACCAACTAAATTTCATATATTTTATTAATTTTATTTAAATTTAAATTTATATTCTTTTTTGTTTAATTTAAAGAAGAGGGTTTTCAAAAGTATCTTAAAACATTTTACAATAGCTAAAAAAAGAGATCAACATTAAAAGAAATGGGGGTTTTGGAAGGCATCCCTAAAATTTTAACAACTCCAATAGGAACAAAGCACACCTTCAAACAGGTAAAAAAAACCAAGAATACATCCATAAAAAAAGAGCAAAAAACACAATGAATGCACCATGTGCAAAGGTCAACAAGCTGAAAAGGAATTGAAATTTAAAATTTGCAAGGCCCTTCCAAACTACCTATAGGAGGAAAATATGGAAACCAAAAACCGGGGTTCTTGTAGGGAAACCAGCCACAAAAATCCCCTGAAATGCCACATATGAAACACGAAGAGCACACACTAGCTTTCCATGAACAAACCATCTGCTATATTACCAGATCTCACTTTTGGAAACAACATCCGCTCACAGCAGCTCCTAGAGCAAAACATCCACCATAAATGTAGAACTAACAATCCTATGCACCAATGAAACCAAAAACAAAATAAGAAAGAGTAGCATAGAAAAAAGAGGAAAAAAATTCCCTACTCAAACCATCATGCAAAATAAGAACCAACTCTCGCAATACAAGAGAAAAAACCCAAAAATACAAGAAAAATTAGGGCTCCAAAAAAGATATTCAAGGCCAAACAAGATAATATTTTAAAAAGAAATAGTATTTAGATAAAGAATAAACCACAAGCAAGTCTATTAGGATCTCATCCTAACCCTTAATGTAATAACTTCCATGATGTAATAATTCCTAAATAACGTGGGTAGTACCCATGATTAATATTTTGTAATGTTCTAAGTTTTAGCTTATATAGTGCCTATGACAAATGACACCCTTTTTATGTAACACATGGTAGATAGGTTATGTAAGGTGGCCTTGTGCATGTAATTTGAGTGGCATTATGCATGTAATTTGAGTGGTACTATGCATGTAATTCGGGTGGCATTATGTATGTAATCCAGGTGGCATTTTGCATGTAAGACAACCATGGAAGTGAACTCTTTAAATACCCGAGAAGGCACCAATGTATTCATATTTTTGCAAATTAATGAAGTGTTGAAGGAGGTTGCCCCTTCGAAGAGGCCTGCGATTCTATCTTATTGTGAGATTGTTTCTTTATGCAAATTTTTGTTATAATGTGTATTTTGTTTTGAATATTAATATGATGTTTATGTGAGTTTATTTCCAAGTAATTATGTGAGAGTGTGTTTATTTAAGTTTATTTTATAGTAGGATCCTAACAAGTGGTATTAGAGCACTTGTCAGGGCCAAATTCTACTCCAATAGTAATGATTCTTGCCTATTAGGTATAATCCTCTATTATTTTCGTGTAATTTTTTTTATTATTGTTAAAAAAAAAGACAAATACCGGTCATTAAAAATATATATATATATAGTCCTTTTTCAGTAGAGTAGGTAGAAACCCTGTGCTGGGGGTTTTAAAATATCATGAAGGATCTGTCGTTATTGGCTAATCTAGATAGCCCATACAACGTCTAGTGAAGTGAGGGGCGATCAGGATCCAATACCTAGGCCTCATACAAAACTCACACATAGACTTGAGCTCCCACACATCTTTGGGTGTATCGAGAGACCATTCTAGGGTTAACAAAATTTTATCTAGTAGGAATCTTATCGGCCTTGTATCATCCATAGTCCATGGGACATAGCATCTCGGACGATTACCCTCTCATACTGTCAGAGAGATAGATAGTGTGCTCAAGGGTATGTGTGGAATCCTCCTTGGGTAGTGGCCTAAAATATTGGTCCGAGCACTATTTTTCATCACTGCGGTATAACAGATGGTCTATGGGTGTTACATACTCCCTTACTTAGCATACCTTGGTTCTGTTAAAACTTCAACCTGCAATAAAATCACAAACCAAAACTCTCTATTTGTAAACCTATATTCCAAATTCCCAAAAGTGAGCATATGATAAAATAATCCTCTATAAAAAAAAAACATACATTGCATGGATTCAGGATAGAATATGAGGGTGACAGTTAAGTTGATAGTCTAGAAAATAATAGTTAAATTTATAGTGGCAATAACAGTGAGGTCAATCAGGTCAGCACAGTTAGGTTAGAGACTACAATTTTTAGTATCAGAACAGAACTGTCATAACAGTAACCTACACAATACAGAGAATCTTCAGACTAGTGAGGTAAGTAGTGTCAGAGATACTATCCAAGCTGAGCAAAATAGTGAGCAAGTGACCAGAGACCAATTATAGATAGTGGTCCAGTACCCAACTTTTGCACTGGAGCTCAAAATCAAAAACTGTAAACACCATTAGACTCAACAAAATAGGAGATAAAAAAAAAGTTTGGGGTGCCCAAAAGTAGTGTTGTGGTATATAGCTCATTGTGACCACCTCTTCGATCTGATCATTTTGATATATAGCATGCAAGAACTTTTTTGAACACTTAATAAAAATAGTAAGTCCTGAAACCCAATTCTAATTTTAATAACTGGTCACAAAAGGTTCCAAAATGGCCCAAGGTACCGTGGACATCAAAAAGAGCTAAAATAGATGGACTCCTTAACCAAAGCCATTGAGAATTTGAACTTGGCAATTTTTTCCATAAGGGAAGAGGTCCAAGGTCTTCGTCTAGATCATGAGGCCACTAGCACTCGCTTAGAAGAAACACTGATAAATGTGGGTAGCAAGTTACATAAGGGACCAGTCAAAATAGAACATTGGGCTGGAAATTCTACAAGGAATGACCATGACCCATACTTTAAAATGCCAAAGTTGGACTTCCCTCAATTTAATGGGAAGGATGTTGATGGGTGGTTATGTAGGGTTGATCAATTATTTATACTTCATATTGTTCCCATATATCATCAATTTTAGATGGCTTCCTTCAATTTGAAATCTGAGGCTCTACACTGGTTCGAATGGTTACGTAATTCCAACCCAAATCTCTCTTGGGAGGAATTTGAGTCCCAACTACTGACCCAATTTGGGCCTAGTGAGTATGAGGACTTCATAGGGGCCTTGACCAAACTACAACAAACATCCTCAGTCTGTGATTACCAAACTCAATTTGAAAAATTGGCCAATAAGACAAGAGGATTGATGGAAGGTTTCTTCATGAGTTGTTTTATCAGTGGGTTAAAATGGGATATCCAAGTTGAATTAAAGATGTTGAAACCACATTTCATGATGGAAGCTATTAGTTTGGCCCATCTGGCCGAATCTAAACTCTCAAACTAAAGGCGCCTCCCACGGTTTCCTCCAAACTGACCTTCATTTCCTTTTTAGACCCAAAATTTAGTGGATAGTAAACCTACTACACCCAAGTGACTGACTACAGAGGATATGGATGCCCGTCGTGTCCAAGGCTTATGTTATAATTATGATGAAAAAAAATTTAAAGGACATAAGTGTGCAAATAAAATACTGTTCTTGATAGATGTTGAGGAACCTGCTAACACTGACCAGAGTGATGAGGATGAGGACCCCCCTGAAACACCTACTCCATAGGAAGAAGATACATAGGATTCTAAGATAGATATTTCAGTCCATGCTCTTGCAAGCATTACCACTCCACAAACCATGAATGTTGTGGGATTTTTCAAGGGCCAACATCTTACCATCCTTATTGATTTAGGTAGCACACACAAATTCATTGATCCTAGAGTTTCTAAGCAGTCAAATTGCTATATCCACACTTGTAATTCATTCAAGGTCATGGTAGCCAATGGGGGAATATTACCTTGTAAAGGAAAATGTCACAATGTCAAGATCAGGATAGAGGACTATGAACTCAAGCAGGAAATTTTTGCCCTCCAGTTGGAAGGATGTGATATGGTTTTGGGATATCAATGGTTGAGTACGTTGGGCACTATCAGTTGGAACTTTGTAGAACTTTAGATGCAATTCTCCCAAAATGGACAAACACACTTACTCAAGGGCTCCCTTGCAGGAACACCTCACCTCATTAGTTCCAATCATATGGAGAAAGTGCTAAAGAAATCAAAACATGGGGTCATTGTACAACTCTTGTCCATCCAACCAACCACTTCACTAATGGCTAAAATTCCATCAGACCTACAACTAGTTCTACACAAACATGATGTTATCTTTGCAGAACCAACTACACTACCATCACGTTGCTCTCATGACCATGCTATCCCATTGCTCCTGAGTAGTGCACCACCAAATATTAGGCCATACAGGTATCCTCATGCCATGAAATCAGAACTAGAAAAATTGGTACAAAAATTACTCAAGGTTGTGTCATCCTGCCTAGTACTAGCCCCTACTCCTCGCATGTCCTACTTGTTCCCAAGAAATATGGCTCTTGGTGCCTATGTATTGACTACCGGGAACTCAACAAGACTACGATCAAGGATAAATTTCATATTCTAGTGGTTGATGAATTACTCAATGAACTACATGGGACCATGTATTTCACCAAGCTTGATCTCCACTCTCGCTACCATTAGATCCAGCTCAAGGATGAGGACATCCCCAAAACTACCTTTCACACTCATGAAGGTCATTATGAATTCTTGGTAATGTCATTTCATCTCACAAATGCTCCTTCTACATTCCAAAGTCTTATGAACAACATCTTCTGGCCCTTTCTATGGAAGTTCATCCTTGTGTTCTTCGATGACATCTTGATTTACAACCGCACATGGGAAGAGCACCTCAATCATGTGGATCAAACTTTATAGTTGTTGGTCACCCATCACCTTTTTGCCAAAAGGTCCAAGTGTTCCTTTGGCCTTATTGAAGTAGAGTATCTGGGACACATTGTCTCATAGGATGGCGTCAAGGTTGACCCTAAGAAGATCCAAGCAGTTCAAGAGTGGTCGAAACCTCACACCCTCAAGGGACTTCAAGGATTTTTAGGGCTTACAGGCTATTATCACAAATTTGTCTACAATTATGGGAAGATAGTTGCCCCCCTCATCTCCATGTTGAAAAACTATTCCTTCACTTGGACAGGGTCTTTTGACCAAGCCTTCATTGAACTCAAGCATGCTATGACCACCACTCCTATCTTAGCCATGCCAAATTTCTCTAAACCATTTATCATTGAAAGTGATGCTTCTGGTCATGGTATTGGGGCAATATTGATGCAAGAAGGATGACATATGGCTTTTACTAGCAAGGCACTCTATGATCGTAATCTGGGAAATCCACATATGCTAAGGAAATGTTAGCCATATTGCATGCAGTCACACATTGGCGACCTTACCTCATTGGGTGTCACTTCTCCATCAAAACTGACCATCAAAGTCTCAAATATTTTTTGGAACAAAGAGTTGCCACGCCTGACCAAAAAAAGTGGGTGTCTAAACTCATGGGCTATGATTATGATATCACCTACAAAAAGAGAAAGAAGAATATTTAGGCTGATGCTCTTTCTCATCAAATTGAAACCATAAGTATGTTGTGTGCCATCTCGGCACCACTTCCCCAATGGATTGATTCCTTGCATCAAGAAGCACGTCAGGATGCAAATTTTTAAGCTTTGATAGCCTCACTAATGGATGATCCAGGTTCTGCACCAAGATATAATTGGAATGGCCATGATATGTGCTATCATCAATGCCTAGTTCTACCTCATAAGTCCCCACTTTGAGAGCTCCTCATGAAGGAATTGCATGCCACTCCCTCTGCAAGCCATTCAGGGTTCCTTAAAACATATGACTGACTCAAGCGCACCTTCTTTTGGAAAGGTATGAAATGGGACATCAGCTCTTTTGTTGCTGCCTGTGACACACGTCAAAGGATGAAATGTGAAACAGTGCACTCTTTAGGCACTCTTCAGCCATTGCCTATCCTAGATCAGGTTTGGACTGACATTTCCATGGACTTTATAGAAGGTCTCCCTAAATTTGGAGGCAAGTCAGTTATTTTAGTGGTAGTGTACCACCTTTCAAAATATGCTCACTTTCGTGCCCTTGCCAATCCTTATACAACATCTATTGTTGCACAAATTTTTCTTGACTCCATCTTTCACCTTCATGGCATGCCCACCTCCATTGTATCTGATCGTGATCCCACCTTCACTAGTCATTTTTGGCAAGAGTTGTTTAAGTTGTAGGGGACTCAGCTCAAAATGATTTTAGCCTACCATCCGCAAACGGATGGTCAAACAAAAGTTATTAATAAATGCTTGGAAATCTATCTTTTTTGCTTTGTCTCAGATCATCCCACTCAATGGTCCAAATGGCTATCCTTGATCGAATGGTGGTACAACACTTCCTATCATACCGCAACCAAACTCACACCATCTGAAGTAGTCTATGGGTGCCTTCCACCTACACCTTCCTCTTACATTCCTAGAAGCTCCAAGGTCCAGGCCATCGACAACACTCTGAGTCAACACACCGAGGTCCTTCACCAACTTAAGCAAAATTTGAACATGGCCTAGAATTGGATGCGCCAACAAGCTGATCAGCATCATTCTGAGCGTAGTTTTGATGTAGGTGATATGGTCTTCCTTTGCTTTCAGTCGTACAAACAATCATCCCTACAACTTTGTAGGTGCTAGAAGCTTGCTATAAAATTCTATGGTACTTACCAGGTTCTACAAAGGATTGGCCCCACAGCTTACAAATTGGCGCTCCCACCTACTTCCAAACTTCATCTGATTTTTCATGTTTTTGCTTTCAATAAAGTTGTGGGCACACAGGTATAGGTTCAATCCACACTTACTGAATTGGATGAAGAAGGCTCCATATTACTTGAACCTAATCAGTTTTTGGATCATTAGACTCACACTCTTCGCAACCGTACAATTATAGAGATCCTGGTTCAGTGGCATGGGCTTCAACCTAAATATGCTACATGGGAATCTCTCCACAAACTCCAGTAAGAGTTTTCTCATTTCATATTTGAGGACAAAGCTTCTTCAAGGGGAAGGACATGTTAGGATCTCATCCTAATTTTTAATGTAATAACTTCCATGATGTAATAATTCCTAAATAATGTGGGTAGTACCCATGATTAATATTTTGTAATGTTCTGCGTTTTAGCTTATATAGTGCCTATGACAAATGGCACCATTTTTATGTAACACATGGTAGATAGGTTATGTAAGGTGGCCTTGTGCATGTAATTCAAGTGGCATTGTGCACGTAATTCAAGTGGCACTATGCATATAATTCGGGTGGCATTATGCATGTAATCTAGGTGGCATTTTGCATGTAAGCCAACCATGGAAGGAAACTCTTTAAATACCCGAGAAGGCACCAATGTATTCATATTTTTGTAAATTAATGAAGTGTTGAAGGAGGTTGTCCCCTCTAAGAGGCCTGGGATTCTATCTTATTGTGAGATTGTTCCTTTATGCAAATTTCTGTTATAATGTGTATTTTGTTCTAAATATTAATATGATGTTTATGTGAGTTTATTTCCAATCAATTGTGTGAGAGTGTATTTATTTGATTTTATTTTATAGTAGGATCCTAACACAAGTAGTAGAAAAATTCACTTGAAAAAATACACTCTTAAAAGAGAAAAATCCCCTAAATATAATTGGAATCCAAGACCCTCCAAAAACCACTTCAAAGAATATATGGTTAATAAACCTAAACCACTTAGAATGTCAAACTACAAGCACACATGCTAAAATTTCCACCCAAGCAAGATCTAGAGAAGGAAACTCTACAGCCACACCAAACCACCCAAGCACTCGAAACCCTAACTCGACATCATCCAGGGAAATCAGTAAATAACTACTAAAACAACAACACCCCAAAATCATCCCCAATGGGTTTAGGTTGGTATTTGGAATTATCTCCCTAAAGATAAACAAAAACTATCAATGACCAAAAGAGAAGCATAGTCGACTAACCAAGACCCCTAACTAATAGTCCATCCAAGTAGAACCTGAAAGCACGAGATTTTGAGCAAAGGAAACACCAAGTGCGATTGCATTCAAACTCAAGTGCGCTTAAGTCCTAGAAATGTAAATTGCATGAAATGGAAAAGAAACACATTGGAAGAGACACAATCAAATAGGGAAAACACAGCCCTTTCATTAATTTCCCTTGATCTCTGTTACAATGACGTCTCCTCCCTTTTCAGGGGCTAGGAGCGCAAATAGAGTTTGATTACAATCACTGAATGATTCCTCTTTTCGCATGCCCACGATTGCAATGAGCGGGCCAAGATGATGTCGCCACTGATTTCGATGAGTTCTTCACCTCCGCTACTTCTCCTGCGAACAAAGAAATGACCAAGACGTCAGTAGCACCTGCTGCAAATGAAAAGCATTTGCTCTCTAAAACTAACGAAATATGCATGTAAACATTTGCCTCAAACGGTAATTACAGTGAGTCCAAATGGCTTCAAAACTTGATAGAAGGTAAGAAAAGTTACCAGAATGCCACTGCCACTGAGACAGCTGGCCAATATACCTTCAACTAGAATTCATCCCTGGGCAGGATGAATTCTGACTGCAATTCATCCCTGGGTGGGACGAATTCTTTTGTGTTGAAGAAACCGACCTGCTGCTGCTCCAATGTCGGATCCCGAGACCTGCAAAATGCCTGCAAACAGGGGGGTTATGTAATTGGGGCCATTTTGGGACGACCCAGATGGTCGGATCTTCCCAATTTGGCCTCCACCCTCATGAATTTGACCTCGACACCTGCAAGTCAGCGAAACGACAAAGCAACACAAAACATACTAAAATCTGACCAAAGGTTACAAAATTGCAGCTATGGATTAATCAAACCTAATAACACAAAATGCAATCTAAAAAATGATCTAAAATGCTCAAAAACTAAAAATAGGACTTGGGAGGTGCGGGGGTGCCCAAGTGGGCCTCCCACCGTTGGCACTTGATTTTGGAGCCAATCCACCAGGGATGGGCCCAAAACCTCTTAGGATTGGGGGGTCGGCAAATTGGTTGGTTCAGGTGTCCATGCGTTGGATTTGGGTCAGGTTCGAGCTTCCAAAGGCCACCCAACAACCTCCCTTGCAAAAGAGATTGGTGGATGTGGTAAGGTGAACCAAAAGGGATGCAAGTGGGTCTTCAACTCGGCAGCACTTCGTTGCTTGAAAACTCCTTCAACCTGTCTATTTTGGGTGAGAAAAGTCCCACCTTTTATAGACCCATGGGGTCTCTTTTGGGAGGGAAGCACAAATGCCATGTGTTGGCCATAGGCGCCATGTGGCGCCTTGTCTTCCCATGAGGGATGGGAGTCCTCCATTGACTTGAGCTTTGATAAATGCTTTTTGTAACAGTCTTCTAACGGCCCCTCTGTCCACCTACACACGCGTGCAAGGCAGGAGTCCTTAACTGACTGTTCTGGGCTGCCACTTGGCACCCTTTGCCTTTTTTCCCATTAAGCTTAGAATTCGTTCCACCCAGGGATGGATTCAGAATTCGTCCTGGGGTGGGACGGATTCTATTTTGAATTCGTCCCTGGGTGAGACGAATACTAGGCAAAGTGTCCAAGTGTGCCAAATTGCTTCTTGACCTTACAAAATTGCTATGAAAGTGGTTAAGACCACTGTTTAACCTCTGAGGGCTGCCCTGGGGGCTGTGTTTGTCAAAGCGATCAGTGTTTGCAGTCACATAATCGGATTGGTGCTGTTTTGGTGTCTACAAATGCCCCTTTTTGGGAAGCACTGTGGGTGACGCAGTGCTGAGCAAAAATAGATAACCAAAGCACTAATGATTAGGGTTTCTTGGTAACCTAACCAACTTTTGATGCCCCAAGTATGGAAAGGGCATGCATTCTTGAATCCTTGCTTCTGACGAGCTAAGGAATTTGATTTCAAGTATTAACCTATTTTGGTGAGGTGTGACTTGAACTTAGACATTGATCATTCATGAACAAGTGAAGGGCGTTTTTATCCTCAGGGGGAACCTTGTGTTCATGATTCACGAAATGCCAAGTGTTTGATTGATTTGATTGTTGCTTGTTTACTGCCCCAAGCAGGAGCGTGATTGTCTTTGTCAATGATTCTTTGAATGCATTTCATTTTCCTTAATTGGGTGTGTTATTGTTGATTGGTGACTAAGTGTGACTACCCCATCAAGCGACGAATCGATGAGGGAATGACCTTCGTGAGAGAAGCGACGAGTCGCTTGACCCAAGATGACTTGTGCAAGGTTGCCTTTAGAGGGTTTACCGTTAAGCGTGTGCAATTTTTCCAACATATGGACCTATTTTTGGTGGGTGTTAACCTTTTTTGGTGATGTCATAATGAGGTGAAATCGTCGAAAACCTATTTCCCGTGGAGCGGTCCGGCTATGATAGCCTTCTTTGGGAATTAGGAGAGCAATAATTTGGACCTCGACATCGATTTTCTTTGCCTAGAGGTTAAGTGCATGAGCACTTATGTCCGGCAATGTTATTGCTGTGTTTTTGTTGAATTTTTACTATTTTTGAGTGGGCTTTGGCCCTTTTTGTGATGACGTTTGGGGATGAAATTGTCTAAAATCCGTCTTCCCTTGGAGCGGTCCAGCTATGGTAGCCTTCTTAGGGAGTATGATAGTGACAATTTGTGACTCCAATGTCGATTTTGTATGCCCATGTTGTCAGGTGCAGTAGCAATCCTGTCGGGCAATTTTATTGTCTGTTTTTAGTGCATTTTTAGTCATTTTTGTTGATTTTTTTTGTGCTGGCCTTAATTCGTCCCTGGGTGGGACGAATTCCAGCTGGAGAATTCGTCCCTGGGTGGGACGAGCGCTGATCAGAGTTCTCATCCCAGTGAAGGATGAATTCCAGTGCAAAAGGCCTATTTAATGGCCAAAACTTGATTTTGGGCTCATTTGTGTCATTTTTTTTCTTGCGATTTTGGAGCTTCGGGAGGAGGAGGTAATTCTGTGAAGCGAAGCGCTGCAGGAATTCTCTCTGCCATCATGAGTGCACAAACTAGTTCGAGCGGCGGAGCCGAGGTGAGACCTGTAAGTGACCCTAGGGTTTATTTTGCTTTTATTTAATGCATTGTTGTTGTGTTGACGCTTTTCAAAACTTTAAGATTTTGTGTGATGTTTTTGTTTAACAGTTAAGGTTAGAAACCCTAGAACTGAAAATTTGATCTGTTATATTTATTTTTTTTTTTTTTTTTTGTTTGCTTGCAGGTTGTTAGGAGCCGGTACCGTGTACCCGCTTCCTTTACTGAGGCGTGGTTGGCATTGACCGATGATGACTGGGAATGGCTTGATGCCCTTGGGCTCAAGTAGGTGGCTCGACTGGAGCCTGTGGTTTTGGATTAGGCCTATCTGACGGCCCTGATCAAGCTTTGGGATCCGCAAACCAATACTTTCCATCTCCCGATAGGGGAGATGACTGTGACTCTTGAGGACGTCTATCGGTTGCTTCGGATTTCGATAGATGGTCTGCCTATTAGGACATCTCCGTTTGATCAGCGGACCGCTATACTCACGAGATGTTTTGGGCATGGGGGGAGGCGGGTGTAGCGGACCCAGTGGAGACAGCCGAAGCGGATTGCCAGGCTGGCGGGATTTTGGTTAGCTGGTGGAAGGAGAGGGGGGTGTTAGGAGTGAGGCACGCATTCTTGATGGGCCTCATTTCTAACATTCTTCTCCCTGATTCGTTAGGCGCAAGGTTCCCGTGGAACCTGCTGGATTTGGTGTGGCAGTTGGCAGAGTGCCCGATAGAGGCACCGTTGATTCTGATATGGGGACAGACTTTGTTGGCACAGCTTTACGGGGAGCTATACGGGGTCCGCTGTCGACAGCGGAAGGGTGTCAGTTGTAGTTTTTTGTTGCAGTGCTGGGGTTGGCAGCACATAGCTATTGAGAGGCCTACCGGGTTACCGTGGACGACTCGGGCGGTGATGGAGGATGAGGAGATTGGTTATGCAGCTTTATGGCGATGGTCTACGGAGCAGGGGCAGAGTCGGCGATGGGCAGGTGCCGTTGAGCACTACATTGATGCCCTTTCTCGGCTCACTCCAGGGGAGGTGTTTTGGCATCCCTATTGGGACTGTCCAGCCTGGCCTGAGGCTGGAGAGTGGCTTCGACGGGTACGGAGGGAGCGATGGTTGACTGGACGACACGGGACAGAGCATGAGTTATTTTTGTACCGTCGGGTTACACGATAGTTTGGTGTGCTCCAGGGGTTTCCTGGTGAGCCCTTAGGCTATCGGTGTCGTAGAGATGAGAGGGATCTGGAGCCACCGGTCCTTGTGCCATTGGGCGAGGAGTCGGATGTGGTGATTGAGGTCCCGGATGTGGATGACGTCGGTACTACCACTGAGTATGACTCGTGGTGGGTATTGCGGCACTGGAGAGGAGAGGGTCCACTGGGAGGCGCGAAGGCAGCAGTGGAGGATGCTAAGGCGATAGGGGGTGATTGGGGGGGCCGTTGGATGATGCAGACATGGTGGATGTGGGAGATGAGGATGTGGACTTGGGTGTTTCGGAGCAGCCGGACATGCAGGATGTGGAGGAGCATTTGGAGCCTGAGCAGGCTACTGTCCCCACGAGTCCTATGCGTCCGGCAGATACAGAGGAGGTGGGGTCGGATGTAGGCAATGAGGTTGCATGACTTATAGAGTTACTACAGATGTGGGATCTGGAGAGGGATCTTATGCGAGCTCAGATGGTAGAGCGGGATAGAGTTTTGGTGTAGCGCAATGATGCATTGTCTATCTATCATCGACGAGAGGCAGAGTGGTGTCTGTACCAGATAGACTTGGAGAGGGAGGTCATCCGCCTTGGCGGTCGACTCCCTGAACCTTCGATCAGTAGATATTTTCGACGGACGAGGGATAGTTTGACTGAGCAGTCAGCATCATCTCGTCATAGGTGGTTAGATGAGGGGGGTGGTAGTAGGAATGATGCGGGGGCTAGCAGTAGCCGCCCTGCAGGGTCCCGTAGGACCCACACCACGGGGGGTAGTTCCCGTCGCACCGATCCTACGTGATCATGGTGGTCGACGCCTTACGTGGTTTTTGGATATGCTTGCGGGGTTTGAGGACCGATTTTGTAGCCTACGGGCATCTTTTGATGATATATATATATATATATATATATATATATATATATACCTATTTTATTTTTGGATTTGTACATGTGATGATGTGATTTTTGTTATGCATATTTTTTTTATTTTGATGAATGTAGATGTTATGATGAATTCAAATTTTTTAGATGTCTATGTGATGTGCAAATTGAAATGGATGAATGATATTTGTGGTGATTGCACTATAGGCTGTTTATGAAGCTCTTTATTTACCTGGTTTTTTTTTTGTTGTTTTGTATTTTCTGATGGTATCATAAGGATGATAAGTAGCGCAGATGGTTTTGGAATGAATGTATGATTTTTTGAGATTCAGACAGTTTTATCTCACTATCCATGACTGTACTTTATCTTACAAGACTTTTGAACAAGGTATGAATCGGACCTGTTTTTGACCGAGTTATTTAACATCCTTGTGTGTGCAATTGAGTTCATTTAGTGGTATTTGTTAGGATACCGCCAGTGCCAGATGGGCTTTCAACCGAACCTGTACTGAGGATCACCTAATTAGCTCCACGAATTCCTTTGTTGTATGTACTAAGATTAATCTGCGATGTAATCCAGGATGCCATAAGCTAGCTCATCCACATGCAAACATTGATCCGTACGCAAGTTAATGTGACAGATATATCGTCATGCGGGAGGTTTACTACATTACCGATAGGCTATCAACCAAATTGGTACTGAAGCTTGCCTTATGACCTATAGAATGCTGAGAGTTCCAGGGATTCAAGGTCAACTCCCTTATTTTCTTCAATTGTATTGGGATACTTGCTCATTGTAGTGATGAGATCACTGTTTATTTTGATTTGTTTTTCTTTCAAGCAAGGGATTGGGGATATGGAGTGATGAAAATCACTGTTGTTTGTGCCTTTTGATGTTTGCACTGTAGTTTGTCAAATTTAGAGTTTTGACATTTTGCAACTTTTTGTGTTTTGCAACTATTGAGAACTTTAGGGATTCTTAGGGAATTGGGTAGGGAGGATGCTTGTCCTTTTGCCAACTCTCAGCATTCTAGGGGTCATTCGCACAGGGGGATGAGCAAGATAACCGTTTTGCTTGTGGTGACCTAGATTATTTTGCAGGTTTCGTCTTTCGTTCACACAATTTTGGGAATTTTAGTGTTTTGATTTGTGTTGGGATGTTACGTAACAAGGTGTATTTCAAGTATGACTCTACCTTCGTAAAATCTGTTCGACTTGGTACACTACATGGCTAAAGAGGAAAATGATGACTGAATCACTGAAACTCTTGGTACATTCTCAGACCACTGACTGTAGTGTGGTAAAAGTTATGCATGGTGTTTTTGTTGTTTTTGATGAATTCGAGTATGCCTAGAATTGAGATGCAAATCTTTGTTGTTTTTTTTTTTTTTTTTTTGTTTTTTTTTTTTTTTGATGATTTTTGTTGTTTTGTTTTTGTTGAATTTCTTGATTGTTTTTTTTTTTTGACCAAACGATTGCGATAATCATTGGAGCTTTTTGGGTTGACCAAGAGATTGCGATAATCTTGGAGCTTTTTGTATTGACCAAGAGATTGCGATAATCCTTGGAGCTTTTTGGGTTGACCAAGAGATTGCGATAATCCTTGGAGCTTTTTGTATTGACCAAGAGATTGCGTTAATCCTTGGAGCTTTTTGTATTGACCAAGAGATTGCGTTAATCCTTGGAGCTTTTTGGTTGACCAAGAGATTGCGATAATCCTTGGAGCTTTTTGTATTGACCAAGAGATTGCGATAATCTTTGGAGCTTTTTGGGTTGACCAAGAGATTGCGATAATTCTTGGAGTTTTTTGGGTTAACCAAGAATTTATGATAATCCTTGGAGCTTTTTGGGTTGACCAAGAATTTGTGATAATCCTTGGAGCTTTTTAGGTGACCAAGAGATTGCGATAATCCTTGGAGCTTTTTGTTTGTTTTTTTTTTTTGGTACATGGCTTTCTTAGATATGAAATGGTCGCAAATGACTGATATTCAAGGATTATGTTTCCTTGATACCATCAAGAGAAGCTAGCCTATACGTTCTCGGTCCTATTTTGCTATCAATGACATAAGGACCTAGCCAATTTGCCACGAATTTGTCTCTCATATGGGACGGAAAATTAGAGTTTTGTTGGTTTTCCTTCAGAACCAGATCATCAACCCGAAAGTCTCTTAGGTGAACTTTCATGTTGTAAGCTCTCTTAAGCTGCTCTTGATAGATATGTAAGTGCTCGAGAGCATTAACGCGTCTTTCGTCAAGCAACGTAAGTTGGTCTAACCGGGCCTACCATGCAGTGTCATCATCGATGAATTCCTGCATTGATATGCGGAGGGAAGGAATTTCCAACTCGAGAGGCACTACTGCCTCTGAGCCATACACTAGTGAAAACAGAGTTGCCCCAGTGGGCGTCCAAATTCTAGTGCAATAAGCCCAAAGGGCAAGTGGGATTTATATGTGCCAATCCTTATGACTGTCTGCGACAGTATTTTTAAGGATTGCGACTAGCGTTTTGTTTGACGCCTCTGCTTGCCCATTTGCTTGTGGATAATAGGGTGTTGAAAAGTTGTGATGAATTTTGTACTTTGTGGTTAAAGCACGCACGTCTTTGTTCTTGAATGATGGCCCATTATCCGAGATTATTTTGGATGGAATACCAAAACGACATATGATGTAATGCAAAATGAACTCCGCAATGCGGGGTCCTATCGTAGAGGTTAAAGGAATTGCTTCCACCCATTTGGTAAAATATTCTATGGCCATTATGATAAATGTGTGACAGCCTGACGATGCAGGGGAGATCTTTTCGATTAGATCAAGGCCCCACTGTGAAAATGGCCAAGCAGACTGGACTATCTGTAGGGCCTGGGAAGGTGCATGCATTAAATTGGCATGATGTTGACATTTTACGCACCTCTTGACATACGTGCAGCAATCTCGCTCTAAAGATGGCCAATAATAGCCCATGCGAAGAATGCGCTTTGCAATGGCCATACCACTGAAGTGGCCGCCACATGTACCGTCATGCGCTTGGGTGACTGCCCAAGTGGACTCTTGCTGGTCCAAGCAACGAAGAAGAATTCCGTCGTGGCTGCGACGATACAAAATGTCTCCTATCAAGACATATTTTTTTGCTTTTTTTTTTAATGTTCGTTTTGCGACATGCGTCAATACAAAGGGTAGATTACCTAACTTGAGGTAGTCTCTTATTGGTAAATACCAGTCCTGTTGATCGGATACCTCGACAGTTTGAACAGCCAATCCCTTTTGGAGTTCTTCCCTAACAAATGCTGATTGGGATAGAACTTGTAAGAATAGCATTGTGTTGCTATTAATGGGAGTGGGGGAGAACAAAGACCCCCAGTTAGCCTATTTCAAATAGTCTCGGATTCGAAAGAACTTATCCGAAGATGGTTCGATCTGGATCATGTGGATTCCTGGCGTCAAGTCTGAGCTTGCGTGCTCCATCGCGGGATTAGTCACCGGAAATGTCTTGCGGGATTAGTCACCTGAATAGTTGTCATGTCACCGGAAATGTCTTGCGGGATTAGTGACCCTAAGGAGGCAATTGTGTCCGCAAAATGATTCGATGATCGAGGGAGTGCCTCGATGTCATACCACTCAATTTTTGCTAGGAATTTATCCACGATGGCTTTATAGGCTTTTAGGACTGGGCATTTGCATTGATATACCCCTTTGACTTGATTGACGATTAACAGTGAATCACCAAAGATGTTCAATCTTTTGATGTTCATGGCGATTGCTGTCTGAAGACCTAGGAGCAATGCTTCATATTCTGCATTGTTGTTGGTGCACTTGGAAGTTTAATTTAAATGACAGGGGCATTGGAGCACCCTGCGGTGTGAAGAATACAATTCCTGCACCACCACCTTGCTCGCATTTAGAACCATCAAAAAATAAGGTTATGTCGGCCTGAGACTCAGGCTCTTCAGAATCTGGCGATTCTGAGACATGGAAGACCTCATCATCGGGTAGTTGTATGACCAGAGGTTGATCGTCTTCAAGAGGAGCCTCTGCTAGTTGATCGGCTATGACTTGTCCTTTTATAGATTTTTGCCCAATAAACTCAATTTCAAATTCCGTCAACAACATGATCCATTTCGCCGTGCGGCTACTATGATAAGTACGACTCATCATGTATCGCAATGGATTCTCCTTAGACACAACATACGTCATGTTGCTCCTTGATAGTGGTTGGGGGAGCCATTTCAAGGATTGCCTTGACTTTGTTTGGGTCCACTTCGATGCCTCTCTTGGAGACTATAAAACCCAAGAGTTTTCCAGATGTGACGCTGAACACGCACTTCTTGGGATTCGATCTGACCTTATGCTCTATGAGGCGATCGAGAATCTTACTTAAGTCATCGAGATGATCTGAGCGCAAGAGAGACTTGGCTAACAAATCATCCATGTAATCTTCCAAAGTTTTGTGCATGTAATCATGGAAGATATAAGTCATAGCACGTTGGTATGTAGCGCCAGCATTTTTAAGGCCAAAAGGCATGACCTTATAACAAAATGTCCCCCAAGGCGTTGTGAATGCCGTTTTGAGTTGGTCTTCAGGATTGATACGAATTTGATTGTATCCTGAGAAACCGTCCATTAGGGAGAGCATTTCATGACCTGTTGTAGCGTCTACCAATGCGTCGATGCTTGGCAAGGGGAAATCATCCTTAGGACTCGCTTTGTTTAGGTCTCGAAAGTCGGTGCATATGCGAATCCTCCCGTCGGGCTTCTTTATGGGAACCATGTTGGACAACCATGGCAGATAATCCATGCAGATGACAAATTGTGCATCCAACAGCTTTTGTAATTCGTCTTTGACCATCAAGGCTACTGTTGGGTGCATATTTCTTAGTTTTTGCTTTATAGGCTTGATTTTTGGATCAAGCGTTAAATTGTGCATGACTAGCTACGGGTCTAGTCCTGGCATATATTTGTACGACCATGCAAAAACTTCCTTCTTTTCTTTAAGAAGGGCAATGTAATCGGCTTGCTCCTCGGGGGAAATGCTTACCCCCAGCTTGAGAATCCGTGGATTCATTGGATCTGTGCCGATGTCTACGTCAGTCGTCTCTTTGACTGACATGTGAGATTTGTCCTCCAACTGATGTGGAGTAGGGATTAAATGGATATCATCAGCTGAGTTAAGATCTGCGTTTGGAACCTCGGGTCCCTCTTTAGCTTGAAAAATATCCTGAGTTGTCCTTGGGGTAAAATGAAGCATTTCACCGAAAGGCCAGTACTCTGATGGTGACAATGGTGAATTGACGCGATCCCAGCCAATGGCATCCATGTTTAGATTCAATGACCGTGATGGATCGGTCGGATTGCGGATGGGTGTGGTCAAATCAATGGAGATCATGTGGATGGAATGAATTTGGTCTCCAGAACCACGGGTGTGATGACTTGATTCTTTTAGCTGTTCCCTATACTCTGGATCTGGCTCTACGGTAATAGGCATGAATGGATCCTCTCTAGGTGCAAATTCATCTCTATGTGTGAAAAGGAAGGCGGGGTCTTCCCTCGGTACTGCTGTCCTGATGGGATCTCGAGGTGGACGATGCTCATCTTGAATTTGGAGCCATAGGCCTAACACTTGGTCCCACCTCGCTGGGTCTACGTGCCATTCATGTCCTAACCGTATACCCATTTTTCCCATTAGATCTTCATGAGTTAGAGCACGGTGATGTCATCGCGCATGTCTGAGATAGTCCATTTCAGTTTCATCTTCTGAATCACTTTCATAGATCCAAAATTGTTCATCCTCTTCAGCATCCGTTGCTTGCGACATTGAGGACTCTTCTTGTTCCAGTGAATTAATCTGGTCCCATTGCGGTTGTTCCACTCTTAGTGGAGGGACCTGATTCTTTTGAGACTGTGTTATTTCATCTGGAACCTCTAAGGGGAACAGCTTCAGAAAAATGTTCGAAAGCTGTTGTTGTTCTCTTTGATGATTGCTCTCTGAACTTCCACCTCTCTCTAGCAAAGGAGAGGGATTATTGTTGTTTCTAGGGGTGTTTGTAGACCATGGGAGATAATCCCCTAGTGTGTATTCTATGTTTGGATTGGCGTATGGGTCTTGTGCCAATCCCCCCCTGTTGCCTATTTCTAGGCCTTGCATATTTTCAACCAAGATGTCTAATGGCAGGGGATGGTTGAACCCTACCCCTGACTTGTCATATGGCATCTGATATCTTGGTTGGCAAAGGATTCGCATCCCTTGCTCATATCTACCTAGCCCATACCCATGCCAATTGCATTGTTCAAGATATTTTAGGGCAAATTCTAGGTTCGACAGATAATTGATGTTTTCGACAAAAGGCTCTTCATCTGTTTCCTTTTGTTCGCATGGTTTAGAACCATGATCAAGGCCCCCATACACAAAATTCATTTGGTTCGGTGGGTAGCCTAGAGGGACAATTGTCCCTATGGGAAGGCGAGGTCTTCCCATGTCCTGCACTGACTCCAATGTGGGGGTTGCCACAACATTTTGCACTAAGTATTCCCCCAGGCCTATACTGGCCATTTCAACAGTGATTGTTGATGATTGGGTAGGAGGAAATGGTAGTCCTTCCTGAGTCCATTCCATGTTTGGTGGTTCAAGAATCTTGGTTTCCGTTGCGTTGGGCGCTTCCTCTGTTGTTATTGCTGAAATTGTGGGCAACCTCTCTTCTAGAGGCTTAACGTCTTCCATGATTTGCTTTCCCTTGCCCTTCTGTTGGGCCACGATAGGTGGTGTTGATGATGAAGGAGTAGGTGATGAAGTCTCACCTGGCTGGGATTTTGCCTTGTTGGCCACCAATGGTACTTGCGGTATCGGACCTTGTTTAGATGGATTTAATTGAAAATCCAAATGCGTTGATGGGAGGGTCGATTGAGGTATGAATTGTACCACATTGCAATACTTGAAGGGCTCTAAGTCCATTGGGACTACATGTATTTGCCCTTCATAGGCATACTTCAAGCAATGGTGTGCGATCGAAGGGACACACTTCATGTCCCCCGATCCAAGGCCGCCCTAGCAAGTATATTATAAGCCATTTTGCCTTCCGAAGACATGGCACAGGTGTGGGTATTGACTTTTGTCCTACCTATATAGGCAGAACAACCGTGTCGATCGTCGAGCAAATTGCATCGTTAAAAGCTCGCAGAGTGTGTACGTGGAAGCGGTGATGTGAGAGGTCGGCGGTTTTAAATGTTTTAACGCTGCAAGTGGTTATAATGTTACTGGACGAGCCAGTATCTATCAGCACTCTCTTGTACGGGATCCCGTTGACCCGTGCGATAACATGCAGGGGTGGATCCGGCAAGTCATTTGATATCGTTTTGACCTCATTTTCTTTGAATGTAATGACAAGCTCCATACATTGTTTCACATGTCCCACGAAGGCGTTGAAAGAATTTGCTTCGTGGGGTTGTACTTCAATGGCTTTTAAAATGTCCATAAGAGCTTCTCTATGGGGAGCTGATTGTTGAATAAGCTCGTAGATGGACAGCCTAGTCGACGTGGTCCGCAAACTCTTTGTGAGTTTGGTTCGTATCGTGACCTCAGGTCTAGGCGGAGGTAACTACGTTGGGCGTTGTTGAGGCTGCGATGTTGATAGAACTTCCCTCGCAGCTACCTCGGGGGCAACTGTTGGGTATTTTATGTTCCTTGTTACAATGCTAATCATTCCCACAAATCCTTGCGCGGGAAGATCTTGTCGCACCTCGTTAATCTGGAGTGGTTTTGTCTGTGCCTCGTGGGCAGGCAAGGGGTCCTTGAATACCCCCATTTGTTGGTTGTTTGGTGCGATGGGGTTGTCCATGACCAATGTTCTGTTATCGATCAAATCCTGGACTAGTTCTTTGAATTTCCAGCACCCATTTAGGTCATGTCCTCTGTGCCTATGGAATCTGCAATACAATTCCTCCCTATACCCCCTAGGCTTGGGAATGTTAGGGTCAAAAATTTGGATTTCTGGCAGAGTAACTAAATTTGCCACCGACAAGCGGTCAAATAAGGAGTCCCTAGATTTCGCATACGGGGTGAATTGTCGCCTAGGGTGACGTCGCTGACATCTGCTCCCGTCTTCTCGTTATCTCTTTCGTAGCGGGGAGGCACTTGCTCGGTAGTTAGCCTTTTGAGGCTGCGTTTCTTGCACAGGTGCAAGGAAATTTATCGCAACTTGGTTGACTGCAGCATTTTGTGGTTGCGTTGTCCCAGTTTTAGTGGTTTTATTCCACTCTTTCTTCTTAGGCTTGGCAATTGTGCCTTTGCCTATCTTAATCTCTTCTATGACTCTGGCTTGCGCCAAAGCTTCTTCTAAGCTATCGTATTGTCGCAGCAATAATAGATCAGAGATTGATTTTAAGCAACTTTTTGCGAACATTTGCGTGAGGTCCGACATGGGAGGACGGTAGGGTAACTTAGAAAGCAAAGCTCTCCATCGGTTCCCGTATGCTGCCATTGCTTCCTCCTCAAATTGTTTAAGGCTAGCAAGATCACTAGGTGATGCCTTCTTCCTTGTGTTGAAGGCGAAACGTTCAAGAAACGCATCTACTAGCTGATCTAAGTCGCTTATGCTGTGTTTGGGCAGTTGTGTGAACCAATCCGAGGCAGGGCCTGCGAATGTGATTATGAATGTTCTAAGCAATAATGCGTCATTATCTTGGATGCCGAAGCATTGGCTTAGAAATCGTGTAACGTGTTCTTGTGCGTCCTCTTCACCTTTAAAAACTGCCAATCGAGGCAACTTGAAGTGTTCGGGGTAAAGAGGTGTAGGCACTGAGGGATGCACCGGATTATTGCGGAGCATACGTAATGTGGGTTTTTGATGCCCAACAGCTTTTGTCTCCACAGACTCCAAACGCTCCAATAGCGCTTGGTATGCATCAGAAGATTTTATTTCTTCCTCTCTTGTTCACTCTTGTTGCAAGTTACGATAAACTGGAGGCCTATGGAGGGGTGGCCAAATGGCATCCTTCCTGCCTTGATGGGGAGTTTCAATATATTCCTCTTCTGGTTCATACTCCTCGTAAAATTCTTGAGGAGTCTCTGGGCGAAACCTATGACCCTGATCAAGCTCTTGCTGAAGGTACCCATCATTGTTTCGAGGAGTTACTTCCCTCTCGAATCTATGAGTTCTTGAAGGCAAAGCTTGACGAGGTCGTGGAGACCCGTCTTGCACCAACGGATTACGCCTCTCATACTGTTCAGCTCTTTGGATGCGAGGGGTTGGCCCCCTCTCAGGTATTTCATAGCGTAACTCATCCGCTTCACGTTGCATGCATTCTTTATCCAAGCGGTATTGATACTCTATCTCTTGTTGACTTTGTTTAAGCCGCATGATTTGGGCTTGACGGGTGGTATATCTGGCGACGACTCGGGTCAATTTGATCTACCCTATTTTGTTCAGAAGGTTCAAATGTTCCTCCTATGGGTTTACCTTAGTTTTGATGCTCTAAAATCTCAAGGGGTCGCTTCCCTCTGTCGAGGTAGGCGGTATGTGCTCGAGGTTCTGGCCTCAAGGGGTGATCATGATATTCGGCTGGTGTAGAAGCATAAGGTTCCCGAGTTGTATGTTGTTGTCCTTGAGGAATGCGATGATCTTCCTCATATTCTTTCTCATAGGTGCGTAAGGGGCAGGCGAAGTTAGGTCGCCCTGTGTGAGGAACCCTATGCTCTGGATTTGGTCTCTCTGTTCTGATGAGAGGTAAAGAAGGGATGCCATATCCACGTTGCCCCTCTAAATGGACGGTGTGCCTATTTAGCGCTTCATTGCGCGGTGGCCACTCGTGCCTAACTTCAAGAGGTGATTCTCTATTTATGTCAAGGTCTACATGTAAGGCATCTTCCCGAAAGGGGCTACTTTGAATAGGCATACCCCACCGAGGATTCTAAATTGGATTCTTTTGTAGGTTTGACCTATAAGGCGTTATGACCAAATCTCAGGACTGAAGTGAAGGCGACTTGTGCCTGCTTTTTGTGTACCTTCCAAAGCTTCTGCCCTTGATTGGGCTTGACTGTGGGTGTACACCATTGCGGTGCTTCTATGCTATCTAAATAAGTTTTTATCTCATTTTTATGATTTTCTTTTTTTTTTGTCTACACTAAGCAGAATTAAACACACACATTCACAAAACCGTGATTATCTCTTTTAAGGATTCTTGGTGTGTCCTAAACTGGTTTAGTGCATTTTGATGTTTTTTTTTGTTTTTTTAGGTTTTGTAGAACGTTTAAATGCATCATGTAGGCTCTTATAACTCCAAAAAGGTCGCCCCTTCAATATACCAACAGAGCCGATATACCAACCTCTCTATATACCCACCCTTACGAGAGGGAGACTATAGGTACGTGAGAGGAGAAGGTACGTGGTACGTAGGAGGTACAAAAGGGGGATTGTCCCGTTAATGGCACCTACCATAGAAAACTTATCCTCGCACGCATGGGAATCACCCCGCCTACGCTCGGTCCGTCTTCGTCAGGATTTACGCCTAACAACAGTTGACAATCGGGAAATGGATGCAAATCAAGCCAAGGTGGTGATGAAATCCACCAATGGTCTTGATCAAGGGCTGGGGTCTTACGACCAGCTCCTTGGTTTAAAATTGTTTCATGATGTGTGTGGGATTCGTTTTATTCAACAAAAATGAAACTAGCATACATGACTTTTCCTAATGCAATGCAGGATTAAATGAAAACAATTAAAGAAACAGAAACAGAAACCAAAAATTTAATAGAGATGATAAAAATCCCTACCTCTTCTCTGCCTGCTCTAGTTGCTTCTGAATTTCTACTCTAAAAATCCACAGATAGGAATTCGTCCCTCTGGGAGACGAATTGCAGAACAAAATTCGTCCCTCCCAGAGATGAATTTGAATTCGTCTCAGGGTCAGACGAATTGCAGAAAAGAATTTGTCCCTATCAGAGACGAATAGCAGTCTGCAACAAAAAAAAGTGTACCTGTCAAGCACAAACACAAAACTTTGATCAGTTTTCTGTGATTTCAAAAACCAGGGAACATGTCCCACCGTGATCGCCACTGAAAGCACGAGATTTCGGACAAAGGAAACACCAAGTGCGATTGCATTCAAACTCAAGTGCGCTTAAGTCCTAGAAATGTAAATTGCATGAAATGGAAAAGAAACACATTGGAAGAGACACAATCAAATAGGGAAAACACAGCCCTTTCATTAATTTCCCTTGATCTTTGTTACAGTGACGTCTCCTCCCTTTTCAGGGGCTAGGAACGCAAATAGAGTTTGATTACAATCACTGAATGATTCCTCTTTTCGCGTGCCCACGATTGCAATGGGCGATCCAAGATGATGCCGCCGCTGATGTCGATGAGTTCTTCACCTCCGTTGCTTCTCCTGCGAACAAAGAAATGACCAAGATGTCAGTAGCACCTGCTGCAAATGAAAAGCGTTTGCTCTCTAAAACTAATGAAATATGCATGTAAACATTTGCCTGAAACGGTAATTACAGTGAGTCCAAATGGCTTCAAAACTTGACAGAAGGTAAGAAAAGTTACCAGAAGGCCACTGCCACTGAGACAGCTGGCCAATATACCTTCAACTAGAATTTGTCCCTGGACAGGATGAATTCTGACTGCAATTCGTCCCTGGGTGGGACGAATTCTTCTGTGTTGAAGAAATCGACCTGTTGCTGCTCCAATATCAGATCCCGAGACCTACAAAATGCCTGCAAATAGGGGGTTATGTAATTGGGGCCATTTTGGGACGACCCAGATGGTCGGATCTTCCCAATTTGGCCTCCACCCTCAGGAATTTGACCTCGACACCTGCAAGTCAGCGAAACGACAAAGCAACACAAAACATACTAAAATCTGACCAAAGGTTACAAAATTGCAGCTATGGATTAATCAAACCTAATAACACAAAATGCAATCAAAAAAATGATCTAAAATGCTCAAAAGATAAAAATAAGACTTGGGGGGTGCGGGGGTGCCCAAGTGGGCCTCCCACCGTTGGCACTTGATTTTGGAGCCAATCCACCAGGGATGGGACCAAAACCTCTTAGGATTGGGGGGTCGGTGAATTGGTTGGTTCAGGTGTCCATGCATTGGATTTGGGTCAGGTTCGAGCTTCCAAATGCCACCCAACAACATCCCGTGCAAAAGAGATTGGTGGATGTGGGAAGGTGAACCAAAAGGGATGCAAGTGGGTCTTCAACTCGGCAGCACTTCGTTGCTTGAAAACTCCTTCAACCTGTCTATTTTGGGTGAGAAAAGTCCCACCTTTTATAGACCCATGGGGTCTCTTTTGGGAGGGAAGCACAAATGCCATGTGTTAGCCATAGGCACCATGTGGCGCCTTGTCTTCCCATGAGGGAGGGGAGTCCTCCATTGACTTGAGCTTTGATAAATGCTTTTTGTAACAGTCTTCTAATGGCCCCTCTGTCCACCTACACACGCGTGCAAGGCAGGAGTCCTTAATTGACTGTTCTGGGCTGCCACTTGGCACCCTTTGCCTTTTTTCCCGTTAAGCTTAGAATTCGTCCCACCCAAGGACGGATTCAGAATTCATCCTGGGGTGGGACGGATTCTATTTTGAATTCGTCCCTGGGTGAGACGAATACTAGGCAAAGTGTCCAAGTGTGCCAAATTGCTTCTTGACCTTACAAAATTGCTATGAAAGTGGTTAAGACCACTGTTTAACCTCTGAGGGCTGCCCTGGGGGCTGTGTTTGTCAAAGCGATCAGTGTTTGCAGTCACATAATCGGATTGGTGCTGTTTTGGTGTCTACTGAACCAATGTTTACCAAATAGGGCCAAATAGGGCCAAACAGGGGGCCACCATCTAGAACATTTTGCACCACGACAAAATCTCCATATCACCCCTACAGGTTGGGCCAACATATAGCTCTATCCCTCTTAGATACCTTATCCAGATCTGGAGTGGCTTACTAAATGATCGATAAATATAGAACAAACTATAAAGGCCCTTCACCAGCAAAGTACACCACCAACCATCGAAACAGAGCAATTAACCAAAATGAACAACCATATCAATTGATGGAATATAGAAAACCTCCTACTTAGAGAAATCAATACTAATAAAAATGAGCAGAGCTTGAAATCAAAGGTAAGTAATTTTAATTTAGATTTCATAACATACATTTTTTATTTAAATAAATATTTAGCAAAAACATAAAATTTTAATATTTCAATTCATAATTAACCATGTTTCTCTAACAGAAAAATTTATAATTTCACATAGATAACCACCCTTAACTATTAAAAAAATATCTAAACATTATAACCAAAATAATTGCTTTCTAGAAAAATAAAAATAATCCTAATATCCAAATTGGAAAAAAAAAAAAACCAACTAAACGTTAATAATTCTTACCTTCCACATAAACTAGTCCTTATGTGGCCATCTATAAAATGTAATGGTAAAATAGTTTTTAAAATGAATGAGATCATAGACCATTGTTGATGATATTATTTACTTAATATATTTTTATAAAATTATACTTTAATTATAAGAAATAAACCATCTAATTAAATAATGATAATCAAATTCAATGTCAAATAAATAAATAAATAAACTAAAAGTTAATAATTGGTAACTTCCACATGGAGTAGCCTTTATGTGGTGATCTATAAAAAGGTTACGTCATGTGAGAGGACCTTGACGAAGGATATCATTTACTTAATATATGGTTATAAAATAATGGTGCATAATCTTATTCTATTCATAAAAATTTCAAAGTCTCCATTATTAAACTCTATATTATATTATTTTTACTTGTTTGGAATTATAATATTATTTTATCAAACATTAGCAAAAATAAATAAAATTTAAAAATTATGTAGGGTCATTCATAGTTTTTTAAATTTTTATTTTGTTTCCTCTCTTTCATTTTAATATTCTTTTCTCTATAATTACAGAGAGTCTTTCTTTATGTTGAAAAGTCCAGTATTCCTTTTGTTCTTGAAAGCAATATGCAAAGTTAAAAATAAAATCACCTTGTTATGGATTTTCCTCTCATTTATGCATGTTTTAAATTGTTATCTTCCCAAAACAATTTATCACAAAATATATACTCTTTCAATTGAAAATAAATAAGAATTAGAATATTGAAAATATATCTATGAAATCTACGTCTTCATCTAATTTTAGTTTTGTAGAAGACATATTCATTGAATGTTGGTCAAAATATCTACGTCTTCATCTAATTTTAATTTTGTAGAAGATATATTCATTGAATGATGGTCAAAAACTTCATGTAATATAGAATTATCTATCACTCATACTTAGTATCTCTTAGAAAATATAAAAAAATTAAAATATGCAATTTAATATTTTTATATATTTAATTTTTTAATAAAAGTTACATTTTTAATGTATATCTCAATTATAATATTTTGTTACTTTATACCTTTCTTTAATTCTCAATCAAAATAACATTTATTCCTGGATGAAGTTAAGCATAATGCTTATTTCAAGAAGGTAGTGTTGTAAAATAGGCTAAAATTATATTAAAATACTATGCTTTTATCCTAATAATTGTAGTTAATGGATATTTTTTTAGAGTAGAAATGAATATCTAATATTTATCCTTGTTCATATATATACACCTCCAAAAATATATTTTTTTAATCCCCTGACAACCTGCATTGGAAGAAATTTTGTTTATTTTGACTCGAAGAACCTTTTTATGTGGTGTTTATCTATCTATCTATATATCCTTTGCTTTTTTATTTATATATATAAGCATTGAAAACATAAATGTACTCTAGAATAGAGGGCTTATTTAGTCATGTGAACAATAGTACATAGGCTTAATATGTGACATATATGGTGTTGTAGAGTGCATAACACTCTATTTCACTACATTAAAATAAGTAACACAATAATATCATAGGCACCATAGGAATAACCTAGTTATATAGGGTTAGAATAAAAGGAAGAAAATACAATGAAAAAACTAAAGAAGTAAAATAATACCATCTGTTAAAGTGACCTAAGATAATGTTAAGCTATATAAAAACATGTAATAATTACAAAGAAATTAGGAGATGAAATGATTTAGCTTTTAACTAATAAATAAGTAGTTTGAATGGTAATTACAATACTATACATTTTATTTTTCTATAGTTGGTGTTAGTGTATGAAGTACCAAATTGAAATATTAGACATGTGTAGACATGTATTTATTCATACCACTAAAGTAATTTCTTGTGTACCTTTTTATGCTATGTATCCATAGATAGATGGATTGGTGTCATCAATTTTTTAGTTTCTATGCATTAATACCATTTTGTTTGATTACATGATAAGGTTAGTACCATATTGATCATCATTCCACAAGTTGACTTGGTGGTATGAATATGTATGTGTTGCAAGAAGGAATAATGTTCGGATATTTGGTAAAGAGTCTAGAAAGGTTTCAATATCTACAAGCTAAACATATTATGACATAATCATATTTGGAACCTTGAACAACTTCAAATTTGATCAAATCGTTTGTCCTCTTAGGAAGTGATGATCCCCATTATATTAGCTTCCAAGTATGGAAAATAATTCTTAATTTGATGAAGCATGTACCACTTAGATTGCACCCATATTGCATACTCTTGTTGATGATATTTATTAATTCATTTGCTATCATTGGTTATAATTATATTATATAGATCTATTTGATTTTGTAATACCATAGGTTAATGAAAAGGAGTATGGTATTCGTATTAGATGATGTAAGAACCATATCATAATGGTTAAAAAAATTTGTATGGACAAGATAATAATTATTCCTTAAAATGGAGTCAAACAATATCCCTAACATAAAATTGATTTGTTCTATGTTGATCATTTTTCTCTTTGTATTTTTATTGTTAAAACTTCAAGATATCTTAAAAAAAGTTTATATATTTTATACTTTATGTAGAAATATTCTTTTATTTTCTACTTCCTTTACCTATGTTAACATCCTAGAAATAGTCATAATGTAGAAAGTGATATCCTTCTAGTTATTGGGTTAAAATTAAAACCAGTTTGAAATATTATGTGACAAGTGGAGGTGCGGAAATCCTTATTGTAGAAATGTTATATGTGAGGTAAAATATCATTTCATCAAGGTACTTATGATTATATATTCATTGTTCATGAACCTTAAATACCATTCTAATACTATGAATCTTGGGAGGCTAAAATGGACCCAAACATGCAAAATGAACAATTGGACAATATTAAGTACATCAATGCTATTTCTATAGAGTACCATAATTGCCATCATGGTGAACCAATCCATAATCATGAAAATTTAATCATGAGTATCTCTTACGGTTGGTAACCCTAATAAATAGTTCGTGCTAATAAATTCCAAATGGTTCTATATGTGTGGATAGTAGAAGCACTATTGTGGATTTCCAAAGTGTTGTTTATGTTAAAGTGATAATCCATCTTAGAGGAATGATCTTACTAGATGATAGAATTATATAGTATACTATAAGGCACATAGATATTTCTAAGATAGTATAACAATTAATCTTGAAGATTATAATATGGTATTAACTTGCACTATATCAACTACTAGTGGATGTTGATAATGTTTATTTCATCTAAGTATATCAAATTCTTGTTATTTGTGTTAGATTCTCTAAAATTTACAAGATTTAACAATACTTATAGGACTAAAAAGATTAAATAGCATACTAGATAGTTCTCATTGTTCTTGGGATGTTTAATCATAAGGTGGAGTTGCTTCAAGTAAGTAATCTATTTCATATGGCATGTATTTTCTAGCCTACTTTATAAGAGTAAGAATTGTAAAGGTGTATGGATTAAATGAATGATATTTTCCTTATTCGTGCTATACATGTCTCTATTGAATAGATTGAAAAATGGTATATAACTTCATATATGTTGAATATCATCAAGATATGTTGGAAAATGTATTAGAATGGCTTACCATAAAATACCCATTCTAGTTGAAGATTTTGCCAAGAGTGTAATCTAATGCATTAGTTACAAATTTAAATAGTTGAGTGATATTTTACATTAAAAAATACTATAACCAAATAGAGGTATTGATTGATCTAATAAAATACCTACTATTATTATAAAATATAATGACCTAAATGAAAATTTTATCTTTCTAGATATGACCTAAATGAAATTCATGAGATATATAAAAATGCCAATATAAACATATGGTACAAATTTTCAAGGCCTAAAACTTTTTATTTTTAACGATTTCTTTGGGGTTGCTCACCCTTAGATAGTAAATTTTTTCTCTATTTCTATATAGGTTGTGGTGGTTAATGATATCACCTAGGTAGGATATATTTGTGATGCCAAATATGCAATTCCTTAGGTTTACTTGTTGCTTGTTCTAGCATAGAATAAAGAAAGTTTTTTTGAGTACCTATGATAAGTGGTTCGGAAGAATTTAAAGCTACATATCAAAAATAGATGAATGAATATAAGGGATAGATATACCTAGTTCTATTGAAAATAATGTATAAATAAGAAGAAAAAAATCCTTATGCAACTTCCCTATGGGAACCAACCTTCATAGGCCATGAAAGTTTAGAAGATGATGTTAGCATAGAGGAAGTACCTCTTTAGAGGAAACAAATAACACAAATAAAATTGTCTAGGGACACTCTAGTGATGGAGGTCATATCAAAACCTAGTGAAGGTGAACTAGAAGAGTAATATGATAAAGCAAAAGTTACATAGAAGGCAACATCCATGAAAATAATAGTTCAAGCAATTGGTACAAAAAAGGCTAGACCATAGACTCTACAAGGAGAACGTGGTGAGAAGTAGAAAAGAAAATAATACCTATGCATTAGTAAATATGAGGAGATAAGACTATCTAAAATATTGTAGATGGAATAATTCATACAATGGTCTCATGCACAAATTGAGCTAGTAGATGTAAATATGCAAAAACTAGCATCAAAAGTGAAATGAGTAGGTATCTTTACTTCCCTCTTTTCTCTTGATGAAATAATTCCACCACATTAATAGCCTCTACCTAAATAGCCATAGCCCTATTTATGAAACCGCTAACTTGCCCACTATATCATTAGCAATAGGATCCACACCACATGTACAAGAGGCATAGATAGCCTCAACTAGTGTAAATACCCAAACCCCTATAAATTCTAATACTATAACAATAAACCCATCATTCTCAAAATTTTCACCCTTCCACTCTATCTTCACTTCATCCTTTGCCCTTTAACACCCTCTATAAAAATTATTTTAATGATTCAAGATATCGAGGCAAATACACAAAGGTGGGTAGAGCAATAACCACCACAGATGGAGTAGAATTAGCGACTACCTAGACATATGATGTTGTAGATCTAGTTATTAGAGAATGCATAAATATGATCTTGCACCTAAAGGTGATCAATATAGTTGCATAAATAACTATAGATGACTACAATGTCAAAATATAGAAGTACAACATTTTTGAGGTTCCAAAGATAGATATGCTTCAGGATCTATGCACTAAAGTAGACACTATATTCTTGTAGAGAAACCAATAAACTGTAAAGCTGGTAATAATAGAAATATAATTAAAAGGTCTAAATTATAGAATAAGGAATAGAAATATAGATATGCACAACCTCAAAAATGAATCCTAGAGCTCAAATAGATAATCAATAGATCTCCCACAAAGCAACAACTATAACAAAAGGATGAGGAAATACAAAAATTAAAATACCAATTGTAGTAAGAATACAACAAAGAAAATGCATAATAAAAGGGGTTGCAATAAGTAAGAACAAAACTCCAAAATCAAGAAGAAATCTTGCAGTAGTATAAGTAGAACTAGAGAAGGAAAAGGGAATTCTAAAGGCCAAATGATCTCTAGAGATAAGTTAAACAATTTTAGGAGCCACTATTGGTTGAACATCAAAAATATTGTAATTGAGCTATCCCCTCTTATGAGACTAACGACTAGTATAGAGAAATTTTTTTGGGATGATAAAGAATAATTCATCAGAGCTAAGGAAGAATTGATGATCAAAATACATGAGACAAAAGTTTCTTTACAGATGATTAGGACCAAAGAACTACTCCCATCATTGCTTAAATGTTTGCAAAGGTATCTAGGGTTATCCAAGTTATGTATTGACCAAATCATTGATGGAAGCTGATACTTAATACCCTTTAGGGAAGCAACAACAAAATCAATGTAGGAATTCAAGAACTCATAGATCTTGGTTTTCTTAGATTTTGGGATACAAATGGTCATATCGATAAGAATGAGTACCTAAGACAACTTTTGGATCATAAGGTGAGTGATGGAAGTGAGATTTACTGATTACTAGAGCCTCCAATGATGGATTAGGTCATTGTATTCTTCCATAGTCTCTCTATTCTACAATCAAAGATCATAGAATTATCACAAACATACAAGGATCCCTCCTATGAGTGCTACTATTAGTTGTAAAATATTCTCCAAGAATTTGAGGTAATAAAGACTCCTTAGAGAACATGCCATAAAATATATAGATTATTCTAGTTTCATAGAGAGTATTCAGTTGTTGACGTAGTTGAAAAATAGGGAGAACTATTCGGAGAAACCCTAGAAGAAACCTCAAAAACAAAAAGTTCCTAGGGTGGTATTTGTACTTAATATTTTTGAATTTCAATTTGCTTTGTCTCAATATGACTCCATGGCTTAAGTGGATAAGGCAGTATGAATTTGTTCCTTCTACAAGCAGAATCCCCCTGTAATACACCAATTATGTAGGTAAAATTTTTTACCTATATTTTCGAATAAGGAGATGAATTTTGTCACTACAAAAACACTATATTTTGCTATAAAAAGCTATTGAACACCTAAAATAGTAGTTAAATCAAAATGATTAGTATAAATTTTGATTAGTGTCAAACCATTACCAAAAATTCTAAGGTGATGATGTAAGCCACAAGTTTCATAAAATTTGGCACTCAATAGTTGAATGAAGCAAACTCAGGCTAAATTTTGATTGATTAAGATGGTCCAAAAAAAATGAGTGTTGATGTTAGCAAAAGAGCATTCTAAATCCAACATGCAACATGCAAAATCTAGATAGATAATGATTTCGATGTTATTAAGAGAAAGAAAAATATCTATCTTAATATGGAATAACACTTGGCCTTTGAAAGCACGAGGATACGAAAACAAGAAACGAAAGACTCCAAGCACGATGCAAAAATGAAACTGAACTTAACGCTAAACCCTACGAACTAAGAATGCATGAAATGGAGAAAAACATGAATTGAAGCCCAAATGAAATAACAACCCTTCTCTTTATTGATGTATTTCATGATTCGGTTACAATTTGCATCCTCCCTTTTCAGGGGTGAGGAGCATTAAATCTATCTCTTGGTTACATCCATGGATAGCCTTCCTTCTTTCGCATGCCCACATGCAAGATGGGTGGACCAAAACATCACCACCACTTGTGTCTACAAATTTTAATTCCTTTCTGCTCCTCCGATGTTCTGATCCTATGTTCAAAGAAACAAAAGATAATCAATAGCACCTGCGGATAAAACAAAGCATGCAATCCCCAAGCCTACGATAAATGAATGAGAAAAAATGAATTAAACTATGACTAAAATGAGTCAAAATGCTCTAAAAATTTGACAGGGGCATCAGGACATCACCAGGAGGACACTGCAAAAAGAAAATTCAGGAAATTCCTCACCGATTTGAATTCACTCTGGAGCAGGACGAATTCATCTGCAAAAAAATGCCGAAAAGGTATTGTCCCAAATGTCCTAGCTAGAGAGCTCCAAAAGACCTACAAACTTGGGGTTAGCTAATTGGGGGCATTTTGGGAAGACCTGGATGATCGTATTTTCCCAATTTGACCTCCATCAATGGGAATTTGATGATGCTACCTGTAAGTTAGTAAAAGCGAACAAATATAGAAACACGATCAAAATTGTTCAAAACGAGACGAAATTTAAATGAAAACCTATCTAAGCATCATAGAATTGAATGCAAAAAATGAAAATGATAGAAATCAAAATTTGCCATAGATTCCCAATAGTTCCTAAAAGGGACGATTAGGCCTGCAACAGTGTGGGGGCGCCCGGGCGGGCCGCCCACCATTTGGGGCCTAATTTCAGCACCAATCCACTTGGGATGGGTCCAAAATATCTTACAAGGTGTTGTCAACAAATTGGGTGGTATTATATGGCAAAATTTTGGGTTTTGGGCTCAATGTTTGACCTTCCAATAGTCACCCAATGACCTCCTCTCTAAAAGAGATCAAGGATGTAGAAGGCACAAATCGCACAAGGATGTATGGGGAAATAAAATGGCAGCACTTTGTTGCTCCAAATTGCTCTTAATCTGTATATTTTGGGATGAGGAAACTCATCAATTTATAGACCTGGAGGTCTCTTGGGATGAGCATGCAGAGGCACCACATGGCAGCCATGCCCTTCCAGGGGATGGAAGATTCCTCCTTAATTAGGGGCTTCATGACTGCCCCTGTAACAACCTCTAACGCTCAAAAATGCTCACCCATGCTCCCATGAAATGAAGGAGGCGTTAAGTGGTGGATCCGAGCTGCCATTTGTCAATATTTGACTTTTTGCCCATCAAACCTGCAATTCGCCCCACCTTGGAGCAAATTGTGAATTCGTCCTAGGGTGGAGCGAATCCCAATTAGAATTTTTCCCTGGGTGGAACGGATATTAAGCAAAGTGCCTGAAGGTGCAAAAATGATTTATGACCTTTCAAAATTGTTGTGAGAGTGGTTAGGACCACTGTTTAACCCTTGGGGTCCGCCCTTGGGGCTGTGTGTGCCAATGTGATCAGTGTTTGCAGTCACATAATCGGATTGGTATTGTTTTGGTGTCTACAGATGCCCCTTTTTGGGATGCGTTGTGCAAGGCACAGCACTGAGCAAAAATAGATAACCAAAGCACTAATGATTAGGGTTTCTTAGTAACCTAACCAACTCTTGATGCCCTAAGCATGAAAAGGGCATGCATTCTTGAATTCTTGCTTCTAACAAGCGAAGGAACTCAGTTCAAGTGTTAACCTTTTTTGGTGAGGTGTTACTTGAGCTTGGACATTGATCAATCATAAATAGGAAAAAGGCGCAACCTTTTGTTTGTGGGAACCTTGAGTTCATGATTCACGAATGCCAAGTGATTGATAATCTTATGATTATTGCTTGTTTACTACCCCAAGCAAGAGCGTGATTATCTTTGTCAATGATTCTTTCAATGCATGCTATTTCCATGATTGGGTGTGTATTTGTTGATTGGTGAGTAAGTGTGACTACCCCCTCAAGCGACGAATAGATGAGGGAATGACCTACATGAGAAAAGCGACGAGTTGCTTGACCCAAGATGACTTAGGTAAGGGTGCCTTTAGAGATTTTTCTTTGAATTGTGTGCATTTTTCTGACATTTAGACCTATTTTTTGTGGGTGTTAACCCTTTTGGGGACGCCTTTCTGGAGCTAAAATTGTCAAAAATCCATCTTCCCGTGGAGCGGTCCGGCCATGGTGGCCTTCTTAGGGAGTAGGATGGTGATGATTTATAACCTCGACATCTATTTTGGATGCCAAGAAGGTCAGGCACGAAGGCACCTTCGTTCGGCAACTCTATTGCTATTTTTGGTTGGGTTTTGACCCTTTTGGTGATGTCATTTGGGGATGAAATTCTCGAAGATCCGTCCTCCCGTGGAGTGGTCCACCTCTGGTAGCCTTCTTATGGAGTAGGATAGTGAGGATTTATGACCCCGAAATCTATTTTGCATGCCTAGAATGTCAAGTGCAAAAACACTCTCATCGGGCAGGTTTATTGCTATTTTTGGTGCATTTTTTTTGTTGTTTTTGAAATTTTTGTGCTGAATTCGTTCCAAGGTGAGACGAATTCCTATGTAGTATTCGTTCCAGGGTGGAACGAGCACTAACTAGAGTGCTCATTCCAGGTAGGAATTATTACAGGCTCAAAAAGCCTATTTAAAGGCCAAAACTAGGTTTTGGGCTCATTTGCACTTGTTTTTTCTGGCGATTTGGAGCTCTGAGGGGGAGGAGGTCAATTCTGTGAAGCGAAGCCCTGCCAAACTGGATCGAGCGATAGAGTTGAAGCGAGACCAGTAAGTTAACTCCCTATTTATTATTTTCTTGTATTATAGTTTTTTTTTTGTTTGAATTTATCAATTTGAGAGTATAAAACCCTAGGTTGAAAAATTAAATTTTGTTATTTTTGAGTTGTTTTTTTTGTTTGTGTTTGTATTAATTTATCAATTTCGAGAGTATAAAACCCTAGGTTGACAAATTCAATTTTGTTTTGCATTTGTGCTGTTTGTATCTGGACACTGTTTTTCATGATTCTAATGTAGGAGCATCCGACGGCAGCAAGGAAATCTTGCATCTACCAAATTTTTCTAAGTGTTTTGTTGGCCGCTTTTGCAAGGCAAAAGTTGGTCATGATATCATGACGTCACGATATCACGATGTTGTGATATCACGACGTCATGATATCACGACATAAATCCAAGCATAGGGATGGAAGGTGAAATGGTCATGATATCGCGACGTTGCGATATCGCGACATAAATCAAAGCAGAGGGTTGGAAGGTAGAACGGTCATGATATCATGACATAAATCAAAGAAGAGTGTTGGAAGGTGGAACGGTCACGATATCGTGACGTCATGATATCGCAACATAAATCAAAGCAGAGGGTTGGAAGGTATAATGGTCGCGATATCGCAACTTCGTAATATCACAACGTCATGATATCACGACATAAATCAAAGTAGAGGGTTGGAAGGCAGAACGGTCATGATATCACAACATAAATCAAAGCAAGGGGCTCGAAGGCAGAATGGTCATGATATCATGACATGTCGCGATATCACGGCTAGAAGAAAACAAATGGGAAATGAACACATGGGCAGCCATGTGCACAAAAAAAGAGGCAACAGTTTAGAAGAACAGTTTGACAAAACGGCGGTTGCAGGTCAAGGGTCTCATTAATGTGTGCTTTCATGGCGGATTAGGGTAGTTGGCCAATTACAAAATAAAAATTCAAGACTCGACGGGGGAAGCCGATTTTGCAGGTTTTGTTTAATGTATTTTTGTAGAAGGGTCATTAATGGCCTACAGGGTCAAGACCTCAATAAAAACTTAGGATTGTAAGAGGAAGCAGTGGTGAATCGGAGATCACATGCAGAAGTGTGAGTTGAAAGCTAAGTCGAGCGCTAGCTGTTGTAAAGCCTGTGGGCTGTTATTGTAAAGATTTTTTAGATTAATGCATGAAAATTTGGGAATTGCATGAGTGTGACTTTCCTGTCCGCCATCAGTGGTATAAGAGCCGAAAGTTCCTGAGTGTGTAACAGATCGCCGAATGTGAAGCAATTACACCAGGATCTATGGAAGGGCTTATGAGGGAGTGAGCAGAATGCCTCCAAGAAGAAACCCTGTTGATGGGAGAGGCATGGTGACAGCGAAAGATGTTCGTGTTTTGCAGAGGCAAATACAAGCCCTGCAAGAAGAGATGCATAGAGGATCGGAGCCAAGAAGAGATGAAGGCAGTGAAGACGAAGTGGATGAAGAAGAAAACCAGTTTGAAGAAGAAGAAGAGGTTATAGATCCGACACAAGCCAGGTTGTACAAAGCCATCTCTAAGATTATAAAGAAGCCGAAGATGGAGGTTTCCACATATTTTGAGAACCTGGATCTAGAGGAATTGATCGACTGGATCAACGATCTGGAAGAATACTTCGAGTATGAAGAAGTTGAAGATCCTAAGAGGGTCAGATTTGCCAAGACCAAGCTGAAGGGACATGCCAGCATATGGTGGAAGGGAGTACAGCTGGAGAGGAATAGAAGAGGAAAAGAATGGATAAAAAATGGGGACAGATGGTAGAAAAGTTGAAAAGATAGTTTATTCTTGCAGATTATGAATTGGATCTGCTAAGGAAAATGCAGAGTTTGAGACAGATGAACAAAACTATCCAAGAATACACCGAGGAGTTTTACAAGATCTCTATTAGAACTGGCCATTTAGAGGCAAGCAAGGAGAAGGTGGCCCGTTATATCAATGGGTTGAGACCCAGTATCCAGGAAGAGTTGAGCCTAGTTCGGGTGAGCACCATTGAAGATGCTTACCAGTTTGCTCTGAAGGTTGAAGAAAAGTTGAAAAGAAGGTTTGAGAGTAAGCAGAACAGAAGAGGTCATGGAGGAAAGACTGGTGGAAGAAAATATGAAGGAAAAGAGGAGAAGAAATAAGAAGTTAGTAGCAGCCAGGATCAGAAGGAAGATGAGGAACCCAGATCCAGTGGCCAGAATAACTACCCAAGAGGAAGAGGTAGATCTGGACGAGGAAATAGAGGAGTGTTTCGTGGAACCTGTTTCCACTATGGAGAAGAGGGACATCGGGCATATGAGTGTCCCCAGCACCACGAGAGGGTGAACAAGAGACCTATGGGTCCTGCCAGAGCTGTTGTGGCAGATGAAAGAACCAAATTAGAACATTCTGAGGAGGTAGAGAGAGGGGAAGTCATGGTCACAAGGAGAGCCATGCTGATTGAGGAAGACAAACCAAAGCAGAGGAGAAGCCTATTCTACATGAGGTGCAAAAGTTCAGGTAAAGTTTGTAATGTTATTATAGACAATGGAAGTACTGATAACTTAGTCTTTGAGGAAATGGTCACTAAGTTGCAGTTGGAGAGGAGAAGACACCCGCATCCATACCGGATTGCATGGTTGCGGAAGGACCACAGAGCATGGGTCTATGAATAGTGCTTAGTCACGTTCAATATTGGGAAGTACCAATACAAGGTCCTATGTGATGTTTTCCCTATGGATGCTTGCCATTTGCTGTTAGGAAGGCCATGGCAGTTTGATCGAAGTGCAGTGCATGATGGTCATGCAAATACGTACTCATTGATGAAAGATGGAGTGCACCACAAGTTAAAGCCATTACAGGCAGTGGACGAGAAGGTGTGCAACAGTGCCAAAATTTGTTTAGTAGAAGGCAAAAGAATTTTTTACCAGGAGACGGGGTTTAAGTGGGCTGTAGAGGCAGGTGCACATTTGGAGATGTTACAAAAGACACGGATTGAACAACACAGAAGTGAAGGTCACTTCTCCATTTACCCCGGGTGTCTGATGCAGGAGCATCTAATGACAGCAAGGCAATATTGCATCTACCAAATTTTTCTAAGTGTTTTGTTGGCCATTTTTGCAAGGCAAAAGTCAGTAGTGATATTGTGACATATATCCAAGCAGAGGGATGGAAGGCGAAATGGTCGTGATATCGCGATGTCATGACATAAATCAAAGCAGAGGGTTGGAAGGCAGAACGGTCATGATATCATGACATAAATCAAAGCAAAGAGCTGGAAGGCGAAATGGTCGTGATATCGTGACATAAATCAAAGCAAAGGGTTGGAAGGCGAAACGGTCACGATATCGCAACTTCACAATATCGCGACGTCGCGATATAATGACATAAATCAAAGCAGAGGGTTGGAAGGTAGAACGATCACAATATCATGATGTCATGATATCGTGACATAAATAAAAGCAAGGGGCTCGAAGGCAAAATGGTCGCGATATTGTGACATGTTGCGATATCGCCAGAAGAAAACAAATGGGAAATGAACATGCGGGCGGCCACGCACATGAAAAAAGAGGCAATAGTTTAGAAGAACAGTCTAACAAAATAGTGGTTGCATTTCAAGGGTCTCATTAATGCGTGCTTTCATGGCATATCAGGGCAGTTGGCCAATTATGGAAGAAAAATTGAAGACTCAGTGGGGGAAGCTGATTTTGCAAATTTTGTTTAATGTATTTTTGCAAAAGGGTCATTAATGGCCTAGAGGGTCGAGACCTCAATAAAAAATTAGGATTGTAAGAGGAAGCAGTGGTGGATCATAGATCGCATGCAGAAGTGTGAGTTGAAAGCTAAGCCGAGCGCTAGCTGTTGTAAAGCCTATGGGCTATTATTGTAAAGATTTTTTAGATTAATGCATGAAAATTTGGGAATTGCGTGAGTGTGACTGTGTGTGACTTTCCCATCCGCCATTAGATTCTAATGTGCTTATTTTTTTGTCTATTGTAGGTTGTGAAGAGCCGGTATCACGTGCCGACTATTTTTGCTAAAGCGTAGGAGGCACTAGTTGTGGCTGAATGGGAGTGGCTTGACGCGCTGGGGCTCAAGCAGGTGACTCGATTGGAGCCAATGATTGGGGATCGGGCCTACCTGATGGCCCTGATCAACTTGTGGGATCCCCAGATTAATACTTTCCATCTCCCAATAGGGGAGATGACAGTCACTTTGGAGGATGTCTATCATATTCTTAGGATTCCAATAGACGGACTATCGATCAGGACGACACCATAGGATCAGTGGACAGCGATGCTGACACACTACTTCGGGCATGAGGAGGAGTTGGGTGTGGATGGTCTAGTGGAGAGGGCAGATATTGATTGCCATATGGGTGGGATTCTGGTTCGATGGTGGTTTGAGAGGGGGGTGTTGGGAGTGAGGCATGCATTGCTTATGGGCCTCATTTCCAACATGCTACTACCTAACTCGTCAGGTGTGAGGTTCCCGTGGAACCTGCTGGATGTGGTCTATCAGCTAGTGGAGTGTTCGACACAAGAGCCTTTGGTCATGAGATGGGGACAGATGCTACTAGCGCATCTCTATGGGGAGCTATATGAGGTTAGCTACCAGAGGCAAAATGGGATCAGCTATAGCTATCTACTGTAGAGCTAGGTTTGGTAGCACATAGCGATGGAGAGACCAAGGGGATTATCATGGATGACATGGGTGAAGATGGCAGATAAGGATATAGGGTATGCGGCTCTGTGACGACGGTCTGAGGAGCAGGGATAGAGTCAGCAATGGGCAGGTGTTGTAGGGCACTATGCCAATGCCTTTGCTTAGCTTGCTCCAGGGGAGGTGTTCTGGTGCCCCTATTGGGACTGTCCAGCCTGGCCTGAGGCTAGAGAGTAGCTCTAGTGGGTATGCAAGGAGCCGTGGCTGATTGGGCAGTATGGGACCGAGCAGGAGTTCTTCCTATACAACAAAGTGACACGACATTTTGGGGTGTGCCAGGGGTTTCCTGGTGAGCCCATGGTCTATTGGCATTGGGGGGATGAGAGAACTCTAGATTAGCTGGTCATTGCACCGTTGAGTGAGGATTCAGATGCGGTGATTGACATCCCAGATGTGGATGACGTCGAGACTACTATAGAGTACGATCAGTGGTGGAATCTATGATGATGGCAGGGAGAGGGGCCACTAGGAGGTATGGAGGTAGTAGCAGCAAGCGAGGAGGGTTCCAAGGCACCAAGAGATGATTGGGGAGCTTTGCTCAAGGAGGCAAACATGGTGGAGGTAGATTATGCGAATGTGGATCTTGGGGTTTCAGATCATCCAGAGATGCAGGACATCACAAAGTAGTGGGAGCCTAAGCATGCTGCTGTTCTAGAGGTGCCCACACCTCTAGCCATGGTTGAGGACACAGAGGTAGGGGTGCACGTTGAGAATGCACGATTGGAAAAGCTGCTGCGGAGGCAATATGAGTAGTTGGGGGAGGCTCTACAAGAGAGGGATCTCTTACGGGCTCAACTGGCAGAATGAGATAGCACATTTGCTACACACTACTTGGGGGATGGGGACACCAACATTGCATAGGAGAGGGATCTCCTATGGATGCAACTGGTGCAGCATGATGATGCAGTAGCTTACTACCGTCGACGGGAGGCAGAGTGGTTACGACAGGAGACATATTGGTCTCGACATTAAATGGATATGGAGGGAGAGATTATCTATCTCAATGGGTGGTTACCTGAGCCCTCTGGAGGTGGATCTTCATGCCAGATGAGGGACAGTGGTATTGAGTAGTCAACATCATCTCATTACAAGCGATTGGATGATGAAGGTGGTAGCAGGCGTGATGTGGGGGCTAGCAACAGTCGCCCTGAGGGGTCCCATAGGACCCACACCATAGGGGGTAGTTCTCGTCGCACCGATCCTACGTGATCATGGTGGCTGACACCTTAGGCTTGGGGGTTTTGAGGTTTTGGATTTTGTTGTAGGGTTAGAGGACCAGCTCTTTGTAGCCTACGAGCATTTTTGATGATATATATATATAGACTTTATTTTGTTTATGCGCATGTGATGATTTGATTTTATGCATGATGATTGATGAATATAGATGTATGCGTGTTGAGTTATAATGATGAATGCATATGTGTTGATGAGTGCAAATGTTTCTAATTTATATGATATGCAAATGGAATGGATGAATTGAATTTGTGATGTTTGGTAGTCGCACCATAGACTGTGTAGAACTTTATGGCTTTTTGTCCTAGGCAATGGCTGTGGTAAATAGCTTTTTATGTATACATGTTTTTTTTTTTGGTATGGCAAGAATAAAATATAGTAAGTTGGTTTCAAATGTAGTTAAGGTTTTCTGAGACTCAGATGTTTTAACTAACTAGCCACAACTATACTTTATCTCATAAGAATTTTTGAACAAGGTATGAATTAGACTTATTTTGGACCAAGTTATTTCACATCCTTGTGTGTGCAATTGAGTTTATTTATGTGGTTTTGGTCAGGATACCACCAGTGCCAAATAGGCTATCAACCAAACCTATACTGAGGATCACCTGATTAGCTCCACTAACTCCTTGGTTGTGTTTAGTCAGATTAATCTGCGGTGCTATCGTAGGATACCATAAGCTAGCTCATCCACATGCAAACATTGATCTGCACATAAGTTAATGTGACAGATATATCATCATGCTAGAGGTTTACCACCAATGACCGATAGGCTATAAACCAAACCGGTACTAAGGTTTGCCTCATGACATGTTGTAATGCTGAGAGTTCCAGGGATTCAAGTTCGACTCCCTTATTTTATTCAATTGTATTGAGATACTTGCTCTTTTGTAGTGATAAAAATCACTATTTATTTTTGTATTATATTTTGCTTTTGAGCAAGGGATTAAGATATGGAGTGATGAGAATCACTATTTTATGTGCTTTCCTTGATGTATGCACTTTGGTTGTGATGTCAAAATTTGGATTTTTGACGTTTGCAAATTGTTGATGTTTTGCAACTTTTGAGAACTTAGGATTCTTAGGGAATTGGATAGGGAGGATGCTTGTCCTTTTTCCAACTCTCAGCATTCTTGGGGTCATTTGCACAGGGGGGTGAGCAAGATAACCATTTTGCTTATGGTGACCTGGATTGCTTTGCGGGTTTCATCTTTCGTTTACACAACTTGGGAATGTTTTATGTATTTTAATTTGTGCTAGGATGCTATGTAACAAGGTGTAATCCAAGTAGAATTCTACCCTTGTAAAATTTGTCTGACTTGGTACAGTATGTGGCTAGACAGCTAATGACGGTTGAATGATGAAAAACTCTTGATACATTAGAAAACAACTGACTATGATATGGTAGAACAATGTGAATGGTGGTTGTAGGCGATGAGCTATTGATAAAGCGAAAAAATGTAGAAGATGATGGTTTTGCCAAGTAATGACAGTCTATGGCACTTTGACCTTTATGACCACAAATATGCAATGTTTGGGTGTGATGCGTAATGCAGCTATATGTTTTTGTGTTTTTGATGGATTAATTTGTGTGAATATGAAGATGATATTCAAAATAGAGCTCTTTATTTTTGTGATGATGTTGAGCATGTATGGAAATGAGATGCAAATTTTGTTATTTTTGATGATTTTATTGTTTTTGACCAAGCGATTGCAGGAATCCTTGGAGCATTTTGGGGATTGACCAAGCGATTACGAAAATACTTGGAGCATTTTGGGGATTGACCAAGCGATTACGAAAATCTCAGGAGCACTTTGGGGATTGACCAAGAGATTACGGAAATACTTGGAGCATTTTGGGGGTTGACCAAGCGATTACAAAAATCCTTGGAGCTTTTTGGGTTGACCAAGCAATTACAGAAATCCTTGGGGCATTTTGTTTGGGCTATGGCTCTTCTAAGCATGGAATGGCCGCAAATTATTGATGTTCAAGGGCTCTAGTTCCTTGATTCCATCAAGAGAGACTAGCCGGTATGTTCCATGTCCTATTTTGCTATCAATTACATAGGGACCTAACTAGTTTGCTGCGAACTTGTCCCTGAGATGGGACAACAATCTAGAGTTCTATTGGTTTTCTTTCAAGACCAAGTCACCGACCTGAAAGTCCCTCAAGTGAACTTTCATGTCATATGCTTTCTTAAGTCGCTCTTGGTAGATACATAAATGCTCGAGGGCATTAACGCGTCGTTCGTCAAGAAACGTAAGCTGGTCTAAATGGACCTACCGTGCAGTATCATCATCGATGAACTCTTGCATTGATATGCGTAGGGAAGGAATCTCCAACTCGAGAGGCATGACAACCTTGGAGCCATACACGATCAAAAATAGATTTGCCCCAGTGGGTGTTCGAATGCTAGTGTGATAGGCCCACAGGGCAAGTGGGATCTGAATGTGCCAATCCTTATGATTATCTGCAACTATATTTTTGAGGATGGTGACTAACATTTTTTTTGATGCCTCTGCTTTCCCATTCGCTTGCAGATAATAGGGTGTCAAAAAATTGTGCTAAATTTTGTACTTTGTGGTCAAAGCACGCACATCTTTGTTCTTGAATGACGTCCCATTATCCGAGACTATCTTAGATGGAATACCAAAATGACATATGATGTTATGCAAAATGAACTCCACAATGCGGGGTCCAGTCATAGAGGTTAGCAGAACCACTTCCACCCACTTGGTGAAGTACTCTGTGGCCGTTATGATAAACATGTGACAACCTGACGACGCAGGGGAGATCTTTTCAATTAGATCTAGGCCCCACTACGAAAAAGGCCAAGACGATTGGATTGGCTACAAGGCTTGGGAAGGTATGTGTGTCAAATTAGCATGGTGTTGACACTTCACACACTTCCTGACATATGCACAACAATCTTGCTCTAAAGATGGCTAAAAATAGCCCATGCAAATAATGCGCTTTATGATGGCCATACTGTCGAAGTGGCCATCGCATGTACCATCATGCACTTGGTGGATCACCCAAGTGGACTCTTGCTGGTGCAAGCATCGAAGGAGGATCCCTTCATAGCTACGATGGTACAAAATGTCTCCCAACAAGACATGCTTTGCCACTTTTTGCTTGAATGCATGTTTTGCGATGTGTGTCAATCCAAGCAAGAGGTTACCTAACTTGAGGTAGTCCATTATGGTGGAATACCAATCCTGCTGATCAGAAGCCTCGATGGTATGAACAGCCAGTCCCTATTGAAGTTCATCCCTAGCAAAATCTGAGCGGGAGAGAACTTGCAATAATAGCGTTGTATTGCTATTAAGGGGAGTAGGGGAGAACAAGGACCCCTAGTTGGCATGTTTTAGATGATCGTGGATTCAATAGAACCTGTCCATGGATGGCTCAGTATGGATCAAGTGGATTCCAAGCATTAAATTAGAGATTGCTCGCTCCATCATGGATTGCGATAGTGTTTTGACTTGAATGGTGGTCATATCACCAAAAATGTCTTGCAGGATTAGCGACCCCAAAGATGCCATAGTGTTTGCAAAATTATTTGATGATCGAGGGATTGCCTCGATGTTGTACCATTCAATATTTGCTAGTAATTTGTCCACAAGCGCTTTGTAGGACTACAAAACTGGGCATTTGCATTGGAATACCCCTTTGACTTGGTTGACAATTAACAGCGAATCACCAAAGATGTTCAATCGTTTAATGTTCATGGTGATTGTTGTTTGAAGACCTATGAGCAAGGCTTCATACTCTGCATTGTTGTTGGTGCATGGGAAATTTAATTTAAATGACAGGGGCATAGGAGCACCCTGCGATGTGAAGATTACTATTTCGATGCAACCACCTTGCTCACATTTAGAACCATCAAAAAATAGGGTTATGTCGGCCTGTGACTTAGGCTTGTCAGAATCTAGTGATTCTGAGACATGGAAGACCCCATCATCGGGTAGTTCTATAGTTAGAGGCTGGTCGTCTTCGAGAGGAGCCTCTACTAGTTGATCGGCTATGACCTGACCTTTTATGGATTTCTATCCAATAAACTCTATGTCAAATTCTGTCAACAACATGATCTATTTCGTCGTGCGACTACTATGATAAGTATGACTCATCATGTATCGCAATGGATTTTCCTTAGACACAACATACGTCTTGTTGCTCAGCATGTAATGGCATAGCTTTTTGGTAGCAAACACTACTTCCAAGCAGAGTTTCTCAACGTATGCATAGTTAAGTTCATAACTGACCAGGGTGCGGCTAAGATAGTAAGTAGCTTGTTCCCTGTGAAGTTCATTCTTTTGGGCTAACATGGCTCCCAGTGCCACCTCAGTAGCCGAGATGTATAAGTAGAATGACACTCCTAGTCTAGGTGGTGCCAACACTAGCGATGAAGCCAAGTATTGTTTAATTTCATCGAAGGCTGACTGGCACTCGTTATCCTAGTGAAATGCTACCCCCTTGTGCAACAACTTGTTCATTGGTCGGCACTTTTCAGATAGCTACGCTATGAAGCGCTTGATCGACATGACCTTTCACTACAAGATTTTGAGCTACTTGATGGTAGTTGGGGGATGCATTTCAAGGATTGCCTTAACTTTGTTTGGGTCCACCACAATGCCCCATTTTGAGACTATGAAACCCAAGATATTTCCAGATGTGATGCCAAAAACACACTTCTTGGGATTCAGTCTGACTCTATGCTCCATGAGGCGATCGAGGATCTTGCTTAAGTCATCGAGATGATCCGAGCGCAAAAGATATTTGGCCAAAAAATCATCCATGTAATCTTCCAAAGTCTTGTGCATGTAATCGTGGAAGATGTATGTCATGGCATGTTGGTAGGTGGCGCCAGCATTTTTAAGGCCAAAAGGCATGACCTTATAACAAAATGTCCCCCAAGGCATTGTGAACGTCATTTTTAGCTAGTCTTCAGGGCTGATACAAATCTGATTGTATCCTAAGAAACCATCCATGAGGGAAAGCATTTCCTAACCTGTTATAGCATCTACCAAGGCGTCGATGCTCGATAAGGGAAAATAATCCTTAGGACTCGCTTTGTTTAGATCTCAAAAATCAGTGCATATGCGAATCCTCCTATTAGGCTTCTTGACGGGCACCATGTTGGACAGCCATGGTGGATAATCCACGTAGATGACAAACTGTGCATCCAACAGCTTTTGCATTTTGTCTTTGACAATTAAGGCCACTGTTGGGTGCATCTTGAGTAGTTTTTGCTTAACTGGCTTGACTTTCAAATCAAGTGTTATATTATGTGTGACTATTTGTGGGTCTAGTCCCAACATGTCTTTGTATGACCATGCAAAAACCTCCTTCTTCTCTTTGAGAAGGGCAATGTAGTCGGATTGCTCTTTGGGGGATAAACTTATCCCTAGCTTGATGATCTGTGGATTCATTGGGTTTGAGCCGATGTTTACGTCAGACGTCTCCTCGATCAACAAGTGGGATCCGTCTTCCAACTGATGTGGAGTTGGGATCAAGTGGATATCATTTGTTGAGTTTAGATCATCATTAGGAACCTCGGGTCCCTCTTCGACATGGCAGATATCCTGAGTTGGCCCAGGGGTAAAATGGAGCATTTCATCGAAATGCCAGTACTCGAATAGGGATGGAGGGGAATTGACGCGATCCCAGTCTATGGAATATATGTCTAGATACAATGACTATGCCAGATCATCCAGATTGCGGATGGGAGTGGTTAAGTCAATGGAAATCATGTTGATGAAATGATTTTGGTCTCCATTATCGTGGGTGTGATGACTTGAACATTCTAGATGTTCTCTATGCTTTGGATCTGGCTCTAGAGGGACGGGCACGAATGGATCGACCCTATGTGTGGATAGGAAGACAGGGTCTACCCTCAGCATGGATGTCACTATAGGGTCTTTGGGTGGAAGGTATGCTTCATATGCCCAGAGTAGCGGATCCAACACTTGGTCCCACCACGCTGGGTCTACATACCACTCATGCCCTGGCACTATGTTTAGCTATTCAAATATGTCCTTAATCTTCAAGGGGTGCTGATGTTGCATCTGTCGCATGTGATTAAGATATGTCATTTTTGTTTCATCTTCGTAATCACTATCGGAGATCTAAAATCCCTCGTTGGCTTCGACAACTATTTGAGGTATGACAGGCTTGTCTTGCTTGAGCAAGTTAATGTGGTCCCACCTAGGTTGTTCCACTCTCTACGGGGGGACTCAATTTCCTTTGAGTGGTGCTTGCTCGATGGGAGCATCGAAGGGGAACATTGTCAAGAGGATTTCTTGATAATCATCCATGGGGATCACCTGTGAGTGATCACTATCTAATTTGAATGGGTCATACGACGCTGGTTCATACTCCGACTCGTCCTTCGAGGACCCTTCTTGAAATTGTTTAGAACCTCCTTGAAAATGAGCTCTCGAGCTTTATCCTCTCTCGAGTGAAGGGAAGGGATTACTAGAGCCAAAAAGGTTGATTACCGTTAATGGGAGGTAATCCCTCAATGTATATGTGGTGTTAGGGTTGGCATATGGATCTAATGCCAATCCTCCCTTGTTGCCTATCTCTAGGCCTTGCATGTTATCCACCAAGATGTCCAAGGGGAGGGGGTGGTTGAACCCTACTCCTGACTTGTCATATGGTATTTGGTACCTTGGTTGGCAAAGAACACGTATCCCTTGCTCATATCAACCTAACCCATATCCGTGCCAATTGCATTGGCCAAGGTATCTTAGAGCAAATTCTGGGTTAGACAAATAGTTGACATTTTTAGCAAAAGGCTCTTCATCTTCGTTCTCTTGCGTGAATGGTGCAACGCCATGATCAAGGCCCCCATACACAAATTTTGTCTGGTTTAGAGGGTAGCCTAGATGAACAATAGTGCCAATGGGGAGTCGAGGTCTCCCCATGCCTTGCATGGATTCTAGTGTGGGTGTTGCTACAATATTTCACACCAGATACTCCCCCAGGCCCGTATTGGCCCTATCAATGGTGATCATTGACAGTTGAGGGGGAGGGAATGGAAGTTCTCCTTGAGTCCACTCCATGTCAGGTGGATTAGGAGCCTCGACTTCCATCCAGATAGGCATCTCCTTAGTAGAGATAGTTGATATTGATGGTAGTGTCTGTTCCAAAGTTTTTGCCTCTTCCAGGGGTTCCTTCCCTTTGTCCTTTTGTTTGGCCCCCATAGATGGTGTTGTTGGTGGAGGACCAGACGATGAAGATGAACCTGCCTGGGATTTTGAAGAACTTGTTAATGATGATTCCTATGGAATCAAACCCTGTTTAGATGGATTTAACTAGAAATCCAAATGCATTGATGGTAGGGTCGATTGCAGTATCAGCTGCACTACATGCACCTGATATCGCATGTAGTGCAGCTCCCGGTACTACATGCACCTCCCCTTCAAATGTATACTTTAAACATTGGTGAGCTATCGAAGGGACACACTTCATGTCCCTGATCCATGGCCAGCCCAACAAGATGTTGTAGGCCATATCACCCTCCAATACGTGGCACAATGTGGGTATGGTCTTTTGTTCCACTTGGATTGGTAGGACTATTGTGTCGACTGTCGAGCATATTGCGTCATTGAATACTCACAGAGTGTAGGTGGAAGCTGTGATGTGAGATGTGATAAAATTTAGATGTTTGAGAGCCACAGTTGTGATGATGTTGCTGGATGAGCCAGTGTCTATCAACACCCTCTTGTATGGGATCCCGTTGACCTGCACAATAACGTGTAGGGGTGGATCTGCCATGTCATCAGTCACTGATCTCAATTTATCTTCCCAAAATGTGATGACTGGCTCAATGCATCGTTTCACATGCCCCACAAAGTTGTTGAAATAATTTGTCTTGTGGGGCTGCAACTCGATGGCTTTGAAAATCTCCATTAGAGCTTCTCGATGGGGCGTAGACTGTTGTATAAGCTCGTATATGGAGAGCCTAGTCAAGGTGGTCTTCAAACTCTGAGTTAGTTTGGTCCAAATTTTTGCCACCAGTTTAGGTGAAGGAGGTTGTGCAAGGTGTTGTTGTGGTTGTGAAGTTGTTGGCACCTCTCCTACCACTACCGCAGGAGCATTCATGCTCGGATACGTCCTATTTCGAGTCACTATACTGATCATACCTACATATCCTTGCATGGGGTAGTTCTGTGTGACCTCATTAACTTGTAGGGTCTTTGCCTGTAGAGCATGAGTAGGCAATGGGTCTTTGAAGACCTCCATTTGTTGATTGCTTGGTGTGATGGGATTATCCATCGCTAGTGTCTTGTTATCAATTAGGTCTTGCACCAAGCCCTTAAATTTCCAATAGGCATTTAGGTCATGTCCCTGCCACCTATGGAACCTACAGTACAAGTCCTCTCTATACCCCTTAGGCTTGGGCACGTTAGGATCTATAGTCTGAACCTATGGTAGGTTGATCAGGTTTTTCGCTAACAAGCGATCAAACAAGGAGTCCCTGGACTCTATGTAGGGTGTGAATTGTCACCTAGGGCGACGCTGCTGACCCTGTTATTGCCTCTAATTTTCTCTATAATAGTTATTAGGAGGCATTGCCTGATAGTTAGCCTTTTGAGGCTATGTTGCTTGTGTAGGCTTAGGGACATTTATAGCAACTTGGTTAACCACAGCAGGTTTTTGTTGCATGGTCCCAGCTTTAGTGTTTTTAGTCCACTCCTTTTTCTTAGGTTTTGCTATCTTGCCATCCTGTATTTTTATCTCTTTAATGATCTTGGATTGTGCCAAAGCTTCTTCTAATGTGGCATATTGCTGCAGCTACAATAGCACAAAGATCAATCTCAAACAACTCTTGGAGAACATCTGAGTGAGGTCGAACATAGGAGGGAGGTAGGGTAGCTTCGAAAGTAATGTCCTCCATTGATTCCCATAGGTCGCCATGGTCTCCTCTTGATATTGCCTGAGGCTGGCTAAATCACTCAGTGATGCCTTCTTCTTGGTATTGAAGGTGAAGCATTCGAGGAACGCATACACTAACTGATCTAAGTTGTTAATGTTGTGCTTTTGTAACTGAGTAAACCAATCCAAGGTAGGGCCTACGAATGTGGTTATAAATGTTCTCAATAACAAAGCATCATTGTCCTGAATGCCGAAGCATTGGCTCAGGCATCTCGTCACATGCTCTTGAGCATCCTCATCCCCTCTAAAGGTTTCCAACTGGGGCAGCTTAAAGTGTTTAGGGTAAGGTGGTGCTGGCACAGATGGATGCACAGGATGACTATGGAGCTAGCATAAAGTGGGCTTTTGAGGCCCAGAAGTTTTGGTCTCCACAGACTCCAAACGCTCTAGCAACGCTTTATATGCATCTGATGATTTGATTTCTTCCTCTTTAGTTTGCTCTCATTGTGGGTTGGGGGAGACTTGAGGCCTCTGAAGGGGTGGCCGGATGGCAACTCCTCTGCCTAGGTAGGGTTTTTCAGCCCACTCTTCTTCTTGCTTGTACTCCTCATAAGCTTCCTGAGGAGTCTCTGGGTGAGACCTATGACCCTAGGTGGGTCCCCATGGAGGGTACCCATCGTTGTTCCAAGGAGTGGCCTCCCGCTCAGGTCTAGGAGGTCTTAGAGGTAGCACTTGGTAAGGTCACGAAGACCTATCTTACACCAAGGAGTTGCACCTCTCATATGGTTCCGCTCTTTGGGTGCGCGGGGTTGGAACCCTCTCAGGCATTGGGTTATGGAGCAACTCATCTGTTTGGTGCCTAATGCGCTCTTTGCTAAGGCGATATAGATGCTCTACCTACTGCTCGTCTTGCTCAAGTCACATGATTTATTCTTGGTGGGTGGCATGTCTGGCAATTTCCAGGTCAATTTGTTCTGCCATCCTGAGCCTATGAGGCCTAGATGCCTCTCCTATGCACTTACCCCGATCCTGATGATCCAAGATCTCAATAGTCTGCTTCCCACTATCAAGGTTGGTGGCATTTACCCGAGGCTCTGGCCTTAGTGGGTGATCATGGTATCTAGCTGGTGCAGAGGCGCAAGGTCCCCACACTGTATATTTCTCTTGAGGAATGTAATCATCTTCCTCATGCTCCCTTTCATATGTGTGAAAGGGGCAGGTAGAGTTAGCTTGCCTTGCTTGAAGGGCCTCGTGCCCTAGATTTTGTCTATTGGTTTTAACAGTGATGGGGGGCAAAGGGGTGATGCCATCATCATGTGGCCTCTCCTTATGGAAACTATGTCGCTCTAGTGCTTCATCACACGGTGGCCACTCATATCGATCTTCTAAGGGAGCCTTTTTATCTATGTTGAGTTCCACATGTAAGGACTCTTCCCGAAAGGGGCTATGATGAATGGGCGTGTCCCTCAAAGGGGTGTCCCTATAATTCCATATTGACATGGAATTATGCAGACTCTTTTGCGGGTTAGGCCGCCAAGGCGGTATGAATAAGTCCTTAGGGCTATAGTGGAGGCGACTTGTGCCCCCTTGTACACTTTTCGTAGCTTTCACCCTTGATTGGGCTTGGCTATGTGTGTACACCATGGTGGTGCTTTCCTACAAGCTATGTAGATTTTTTTTATCTCTTTTTATGATTTTTATGCTACACTAAACAGAAATGATCATACACACACACAAGCAGTGATTATCTCGTTTAAAGATTGAAAGTGTGTCTTAGACCTGGTTTAGTGTGTTTTTTTGTTTTGTTTTTTTTGTCCTTTTTTTTTTTGAAGGTTTTTGTAAATAACGTTTAAATGCAAATGATGGCTCTTATGGCTCCCAAAAATGGTTGCCCCTTTGATATACCATTGCCAGGTGATATACCAACCTCTCTATATACCTACCCTTAAGTGAGGGAAACTATAGGTACATGAGAGCAGATGGTACATGGAACATAGGCGGTACGGAAGGGGAATCACCCTATTTATGACACCTACCATAGAAGACTTATCCTCGTGTGTTGGGAATCACCCTAGCTACACTCGGTCAACTTTCATCAGGATTTACATCTAGCAACAGTTGCGATCGGGGTAATGGATGCAAAATTCAATCCAAGGTGGTGATGAAATCCACCGTTGGTCTTGATCAAGGGTTGGGGTTTTACAACCAGTGCCTTAGTTTTAATTTGCCATGTGTTGTGTGGGGTTCTTTTTATTTTGCAAAATGGAAACAAGCAAGTGGTAAAGGAAAACTACTTTCCCTAAGCAAGCAAGTACCCTAAAATAGAAAAACTAAAGACAAAAATAGATAAGAAAAATTTAGAATCCTTACCTCTTCTCTGCCCAAATCTGTCGGTTCTGAGTTTCTACCCGAATATGGCATAGAAAAAAATTCATTCTATGGGGGAACAAATTACAGAACCGTATTCGTCATAGGGTGGGGCGAATTCCCATTCGTCCCTGGGTAAGACGAATTATAGTTCTGTATTTGCCTCCTGATGGAACGAACAACAGTCAGTGTGTGAAAATTGGCACCTACAAGCAAAAAACAAATGAGTTGGGATTAGATATCTAATATTAGAAATAGAGGATAGAGTCCCATCATGATCGCCACTGAAATCATGAGGATACGAAAACAAGAAAGGAAAGACTCCAAGCACGATGCAAAAATGAAACTGAACTTAACGCTAAACCCTACGAACTAAGAATGCATGAAATGGAGAAAAACATGAATTGAATCCCAAATTAAATAACAACCCTTCTCTTTATTGATGTATTTCATGATTTGGTTACAATTTGCATCCTCCCTTTTCAGGGGCGAGGAGCGTTAAATCCATCTCTTGGTTACATCCATGGATAGCCTTCCTTCTTCCGCATGCCCACATGTAAGATGGGCGGACCAAAATTTCACCACCGCTTGTGTCTACGAATGTTGATTCCTTGCTGCTTCTCTGATTTTCTGATCCTGCATTCAAAGAAACAAAAGATAATCAATAGCACTTGCGGATAAAACAAAGCATGTAATCCCCAAGCCTGCGATAAATGAATGAGAAAAAATGAATTAAAATATGACTAAAATGAATCCAAATTCTCTAAAAATTTGATATGGGCATCAATACATCACCAAGAGGACACTGCAAAAATAATAGTCAATAAATTCCTCACCGATTTGAATTTGCTCTGGGGCGGGAAGAATTCACCTACAATAAAATGCTGAAAAGGTACTGTCCCAAATGTCCTGCCTAGAGAGCCCTAAAATACCTACAAACTTGGGGTTAGCTAATTGTGGGCATTTTGGGAAGACCCATATGGTCGGATTTTCCAAATTTTACCTCCGTCAATGGGAATATAATGATGCTACCTGCAAGTTAGTAAAAGCGAACGAATATAGAAACACAATCAAAATTGTTCAAAATGAGACAAAATTTAAATGACAACCTATCTAAGCATCATATAATTGAATGTAGAAAACAAAAATTATATAAAACAAAATATGCCACAGATTCCCAATAGTTCCTAAAAGGGACGATTAGGCCTGCAGCAGTGTGGGGGCAACCGGGCGGGCCACCCATCGTTTGGGGCCTAATTTTGACACAAATCCACTTGGGATGGGTCCAAAATCTCTTACAATGTGTTTTCGACAAATTGGGTGGTATTCTATGGCCAAATTTTAGGTTTTGGGCTCAAGATTCGACCTTCCAATAGTCACCCAATGACCTCCTCTCTAAAAGATATCAAGGATGTAGAAGGCACAAATCGCACAAGGATGTATGGAGAAATAAAATGGTAGCACTTCGTTGCTCCAAATTGCTCTTACTCCGTATATTTTGGGATGAGGAAACTCATCAATTTATAGACCTGGAGGTCTCTTGGGATGAGCATGCAAAGGCGCCACATGGCGGCCATGCCCTTCTAGGGGAGGGAAGATTCCTCCCTGATTAGGGGCTTCATGACTACCCCTGTAATAGCCTCTAACGCTCAAAAACGTTCAACCATGCTCCCATGAAATGAAGGAGGCATTAAGTGGTGGATCTAAGCTGCCATTTGTCAAGATTTGACTTTTTTCCCGTCAAACCTACAATTTGCCCCACCCTGGAGCGAATTGTGAATTCGTCCCAGGGTGGAGCGAATCCCAATTAGAATTCATCCTTGGGTGGAACGAATATTGATAAAAGTGCCTTAAGGTGCCAAAATGATTTATGACCTTCCAAAACTGTTGTGAGAGTGTTAGGACCACTGTTTAACCTCTGGGGACTGCCCTTGGGGCTGTGTGTGCCAATGTGATCAGTTTTTGCAGTCACATAATCGGATTAGTGTTGTTTTGGTGTCTACAACCTTATCTAAGACATAAATATGATTAAGTATGAAATTCTAACATCTGGCATAATAGCTTATAATATTGAATAAGGTAGCCCAAAATGTTAGATGGTTCTAAGTGCTAATGTCAGTAAAAGCACTATAAAAACCTAGCCCAATAAAATAGCATAATAAATTCCTAAGGTATGAGTTACACCTGATGTCTGACAATATCCTTCACCAAAAATGTTGGATAATTTTGAATGTTGATGTCAACTACAGGTACACATTTTTTTTATATTAATAAACTTGAGAAAAATATATTTTTTTTATACTAATAATTGTTTCTTGAGGTAGTGGGATAATTGGAGAAAAATAAACTTGTTAAAAGATATTGTGAACCAAATGAAGACATAGTGCCTACCACTCCTTAAGATAGAATTATTTTTGAGACTGAATAAAAGGCACACTTGTGTTCACAAATATGTTATAATATATAGGAATCAAGCCTATGAAGGATATTTGACAAGTGTTATAATATCCACTCCAAGTGTCATGCAGAAGACACATAACTCCAGTTGGAGAACTCAAATTGGAAATAAGAAAAGTGGTATAACTTAAGGAATACATAGGGCACATTAAAATAATATTCTAAAATTCCCCTTAATGTGCACAATACTAACTATAGAAAAAAAGTAAGTCAACATTAGATAACATTCCCCCCTAATTTTGACTTCTCTTACATACATAGAGCAATTTGCTAAACTAAGAAAACTTGTCTTTCCCAAGTGACTTGGTGAATATGTCAACCACTTAATATTGAGTTGGTACATACTACATGTGTATAATGTCTTCTTGGACCATTTCTTTGAAGAAGTGATGATGGATCTCAATGTTATTTTTTCTTCCATGGAAAACTAGATTCTTAGTCATCTTGAAGGTAGTTTGATTGTCACAATATATATATATATATATATATATATATATATATATATATATATATATAAGATGTTGGACCATCTATGAATAGCCCAATATCTTGAAGTAATTGCCTCAACAAAATTGCCTCCTTACTTGCCTCAACTACTGCTTTATATTCATCCTCTACTAAATATAATGAAATTATGTTCTACTTCTTGGTGCTCCATGAAATAGAGCCCTGGCCCAACTAAAAACAATAACTTGATGTGGATCTTCTAGTTTCAAGACAACTAGCCCAATCTAAATCTATGTAGCCAATCAAAGAAAAATTATCACATGATGTATACATAATGCCATGATGTGGAGTGGCCTTGAGGAATATCAAAATCCTCTTAGCTTCTATTTAATGGTTCGTCTTAGGATCCTGCATGAATCTAGAAATAAGGCCAATTGAATAGGAAATATCTAGTCTAGTTGAATTTAAGTAGATTAAAATTCAAACTAGCTACCTATAAAGGGTGCCATAAACCCTTTATTCATCATCACTATTAAGTAATTTCAACATGGTTTCCATGGGATTGAGGGAGGTCTTACAGTCCTCCATGTGAAACCTCTCCAAAATAGACTGAATGTATTTAGCCTATGAGATACAAAATCTTACCAGGTTGTTGCCATACCTCTATGCCTAAGCAATAGTGGAGGAGGCCTAAGTCTATCATATCAAAAAAATTTCATAAGTCCTCCTTAAGCAACCTTATTCCTTCTATGTCATCACATGTAATGAGAAGATAATCCACATACAATGTAACCAAAATGATGCAATTTTTCTAATGTTTCATATAGAGAGTAAATTATGTTGTAGATATAGTAAAACCAAGGTTGATTAAATAGGAGTCAATATTTGCATACCACGCTCGGGGTGCTTGCTTCAACCCATATAGATATTTATTCAATATGAGGACTTTGTTTTCTTGGTCTTCAACTGTGTACCCTAGTGATTGGTTCACATACACTTCCTTGAAGTTACCATTGAGAAATGCACTTTTGATATCCATCTGATATATAGGCCAATGCTTTTGAGATGCCAAAGTAATAACTGTGCATATTGTAGTCATCTTTGTCACATGAGCAAAAGTCTCATCATAATCAATTCCCTCTTGTTGCTTGTAACCTTGAGCTACTAGGTGAGCCTTGTAGTGATCAAGGTTATGCGTAAGGGGTCGACCCTAAAATATAGTTATAAAAATTTGGCGAATCGATTTCAAAATCCAGGTGAATAGTTTCGAAACACATGTAGAAGGTTCACTATTATTAGGGGCAATGTTGAAAATTTAAACATAAAATGGTCAAATTATTATAAAATTGGGGCGAATCAACCTCCAAAAAAATTTGCACCCAAAATTTTTTGGCTAATGGACCCTGGTCAAGGGTACCAAATATTAGCCAATTCTAATTTTTAAAAATTATAATTTTAGCCAATTTTATGAAAATAGCCACTATGCATAACCCTGGTAGTGATCTAATAAGCCATATGCTTTATATTTTACCTTGTACACCAATTTTGTGCCAATGGTATATTTACCTTGGGGTAAATCAACTAACTTCCAAGTGTGATTCCTTTCAATGGAATCCAATTCTTGATCCATGGAAAAAACCCATTTATGATCACCAAGTTCTTCTTTGATATTAGAAGGCTCAGGTTGGCTAAGGAATTTGGCCATGAGGGCATAATTCACTAGATGTCTTAGGGATGAAGGCCTTTTACCTATATAAGTAGGCAAATGACTTTGGGCTTCATCTATGGTGGCTTGAACCCACTTAGATAAAGGATTGGATGATGTGGCTTGATCATTAGATGGAGGAGTAGAAGAAGATGGAGGACATGGATCATTTATGGGGAGTTCTTCATGTGGATAAATTTCTTGATTTATGATTGAAGAGGAAGGACTATATGATATTGTATGTATCAAGGGAGAAACTATTTTATTAGTTAATTCCAAAGTGGGGGTCATAGGAGGAGGATTAGATGGGGGATACTCATAAAAGGTAATATCCCTAGATAAAACGATCCTCTTGGAAACAGGCTCATATAACTTATAAGAATTGGTATTATCACTATAGCCAACAAAGATGCATTTTTGGCTCTTATTATAAAACTTATTCCTTTTATTATGAGGAATGTGATCATAGGCATCACATCCAAAGAATTTTAAATGGCCCAAGTAGGGCGTCCTTCCACTCCATGCTTATTGTGGTGATCATTTTGCAATAGGGTAAAATATAACAGAGTATTAAGTTGAAAACTATCTCTTGCAAATAAATTAGATGAAATCACCCATTTCTCCAAGGTTATGGTAAGCCAAAATTCATGCATATATGTAATTTATGAAGATTGAAATAAAACATATGTATACCATAATAAACTCAAACATGTAAGTGACAATTAACAAGGGGCCTTGATAGTCCAGTTCAAACAATGCTTAGCAATCATGATCCTTAAACCTTCAAAAGTGCAAATGATTGGTTCCTTTTAGTGCTCTTGATATTAGTCTGACTTACTCTGAATCCCAGTCAGTAAGCTCATTTTATATTCAAGTTAAAAGTTTCAAAATGCAAAAGTGTGTGGAATAGTCCACTTCATTTTAAACTCCACGTCTTTAATGTGAGGTTCATTTTACTGTTAGTGGATTCATTTGATCTTAATTATGGGTGTTCCATTATCACTACGTTAGAATTTGGTGTTAATAATGGTTAGCAAGTTAGCATGTTAGTGTTCATTTGCTTTATCTACCATTATTGTAAATTTAATGTAAGTAACCCCTCCTAACATTGATTTTATCTGAAAATTAGCTTAATGTGGTTTGGAGGTGTAAAAATTCTGGATATGGACCAGAATAGAAGTAAATGAATAAGAAATAAAAATTGAAATTCTAGAAAATGGACCAGAATGTAAAGAACTAAAACAAAAATTCTGGAAACGACTAGAATAGAAAGTGAATAAATACAAAAATTATGGAAATGACCAAAATGGAAAAATAAATTTATGTGCAAAAATTCTCGAAATGACTAGAATGTAAAAGAAAACAAAACAAAAATTCTAGAAATGACCAAAATCAAAAAACCACAAACTAAAATGAACATAAGAATTTATCTAAGTTATAGAAAATAAACAACAGAAAATATCTACAGAGTTAGCTGAAAAACAAAATGACATTAGATTTTGGTTCATAATACCCTCCCTGCAAAACCCCAAGTTATGAGATAAATTTAAAGACAACTTGATCTAACAAACCTACAAAACAAACACAATCATATTAGACCAAGTGCAAGACTCAAAGGATAAAACATAGTTGCATTCTATTCGACATTCACCTATTGTAACCCTTTAATGGCATAAACAGATAGATACAATTCAAAAAGAAATGCAAAAAAGATACACCATAAATGCAGTAGTCTTAGACGTAATCCCCTTTTGGTTTTGCTCACAAAGGTTGTTCTTTCCAAAATGGAAGCATTTGATTTCAAAACATAGTCCTCTTTATACAAATTTTCAACCCCTTTACAATACCTTCATTGAGTATTTAAGGTTACCAAAAATTGTTCGTTTTCTCTTATTTTCTAACTCCTTATCACTCTATTTCATCAAAATTTTAAGATAACAAATAAAAAATAAAATATAAACCTACTTTATATTTTATTTTTCTATAAATTCCCGCTTTAACATTATAATAATAAAAACAAATTTACACTTTCGTGTTGCGTATACCTCCCTTACTACATCATAAAATATAAAGGAACCTTCAAACGTTCTCCTTATACCTCCCTTGCATGCAAGTTATAAAATAAAATAATAAAACTAAAACTTAAAAACTTCCCTTATAACTCCCTTGCATGCGATGTCATAATATAAAACAATAAACATAGAACTTTAAAGGCTTCCCTTATCTCCTATGATATAATAAAAATAAATAAAACTATTTTGAAACCTTATACCTCTCTACCATACCCTGAGATGCGTTCTGAATCGTGACACCCTCTTGACAACTCGCCCTTTGTTCTACGCTTTCATGTGACATTTTCGTATCACCTTGGTGGACTTGCAATTCCTCTCTCTATGACAAGTATCCCGCTTCCCCGATGCCTTCCGTAACCAAAATAATATCCTCTATAAATGGGATTTAAGAACCCAATATTCATGACATATTTGGGTTTTAGGGTTTCCACACTGAATCGAGGGTTTTTTCTCTTTTGAAACCACCACAGTCATTTTCTACCTAGCACCACCCACTTGAAAGTTGGATTTATGTTGAATTTTTACTAATTTCTTCCTGTGTGAGCCTTTGTCGGGCATATCTATGAGGGCTGCCATTTAACTGCGACATACCTCCAGATCCTTCGTTGTCATACTGAATACTTCATTTTGTTATCCATTGTTGTCGGGTGGATTTTCTAAACTTAGCCATACACTACCAATTTGAGTAACTTGCGGCTCTGCGAATCTCCAAAGCTTGTTATCAATGCCACATGTCTAATCACCATTTATCATCTATCAGCCTCATCATCAACCAATTTGCCATGGAATTCCTATGATATCCCAATTTGATGCATCTAGGTGCACCTTATACATCATATGTGCTACCGACGTTGATGACTAGCCTTTGATCTCCAGTAGATTGCTTCAAAACCACCATCTGTGCCATCGGATTCCCAAGGATTTTCCATCAAAACCACTAGCTGGGTAATTATCATCTTCGGTGCTGACCAGTTACGTCTGCCCTACTCTCCTTTCATTTTATATATCATCGACATCGATCCATGTCGAGCATTACTTTTCCAATGTTTCAACCTGTTGTGCTACCTGTTGTTCATGAGTATTGTCCACTGACATTAATCGTTGGACAAATGGGACCGCCAACTTCAACCACCATCGGGGTTGTCTAAATTTTATGACCATCATCGCCGTTGGGGTATCACCCGCTAAATGGTATCTGTCAGTGTGGCCACATCCACCTTTATATCCGCTGCTAGACACGACGATCACCTGGCACATATCCAAAATTGTCGTCTGAGTGCCTATCCATCATGGCCTTTTTTTTGGCCTTGCATGCTGTAGTTGTATGTCATCCATATTTTCTTCAACACCGCTAGCTATGCCTTCGGGCGCCTTTGCTCTACCGCTTGCATGTCACCGACCCCCAAAATCATCGGTGTCCACGCAATCCACGTCGACCAACTTCTGGGTTCACTTATTGTCCACTCCCACAATGCGTTCGGAGAGTTCCTGTAATGCAAATAAACATTATTATTAGACCTTCAAATCATAAAAAACCTCTGTAATATGAAATAGCCCTCGAGGGATTTTCTTTTTAAATCATGAGCACTCGTCTATTATTACGTGTATATGCAATATATACACATATTTATTTGCATTATTTAATTTATTCCTTATTTTTTATATATATATATATATATTTTTTTTTTTTTTTTTTTTTATTATATATATATATATTTCATTTTATTTTATTTTATTAAAATACACATATAAAAAAATATAGATGCATTAATATTTTGTTTCCCTCCCTTTCCTTAAATTTGAATTAACTAACTTTGTGAAAGGGAATTTGAGTTGATCGATGATACACAAGTCAACATATGAAAACCAATATTTAAAATCAACCAATAGTTTACAACTAAAATCCAACACAACAAAGACAACCAAAGACCGAATCGCTCTTAGAGGAAACCAAGAAGGTAAGACGGTCATACGTAAATCAATCACACTCAAAAGGAAGACAACATAATCCAAAAGACACCAAACAACAAGAAAACTTAGAACTTAATTGCAAATTTCGAGGATGGGATATATCGAACAATATCGCTCCAAAGACACCAAAACCACTCATGACTAAAATTTCAAGAGGTGGATCCTCAAGTTTTGGGTCTAGTTGTGGAACAGCCACAAAAAATGGCGAATCTGCTAGGAAATGATCCTGAGCACTTCGGTAAGAACCCAAACTCTAAAAACACACCAAACACAAATATTATAATTACAAGCATCATTAAATGTCTAGAGAATGAGAATAGACCAAAAAGACATGAAGCATTAGAATTATTCACTATCAGCTCAGTGTGTGTGAAGTGATTCATTTCTTATCATCTAAAACCATTCAACATTCCATCGTCATTTTCACATGGATGTTTATGTCTTTATAATTTATGCATATTATATGTTATGGATGATTTATGTAGGATTGGATGTATTGTTGGTCGGGATCAAGTTATATGTATTAATGATCATTTTTAGTGTAGATATTTGTTTTGGCTATACTTATCATCGTACTTTAATTAGGGGCCCTAAAATTGAAACTTTGTGGCTGATAGGATGATATGGAACATAATATGATATGGGCCAAAAGGATGTATTGACAGGATGCTAAAATGTGAACGACCTATTTTGCAGAAACTCAAATATTCTAGTACCATAAAAAAACACATTAAAACTTTCTAACCCTATTAGGACAAAATGTGTGTGCAGTGAATTCATTTATCATATCAAGAGCTCAGTTATGAACCACTACAATCCAAAACCAGTGTGTGTGCAAGTGAGTTCATTACCTCATTTTGACCAAAATGGTTAAATCTATTATGAATGAAACCACAAGGCTAGCCTATCCATTTGAACGGTTAGAGGTCTCATTTTTAAATGAAACATGTCACCACAAATGAGCGTACTCCACTACCAGTCAAGCGTCTATAGCCCTAGCGAAGGTTAGCCCCCATAGTCCATGATTTTGCTTTTGATTGTTTGAATCTTAGGGATGACTACCCAATCTTATGAGGGGACATGTAGTAAGATCCTTATAACCCAATAGTAAGTGGTGTGTTTGAAAGCACGAGGATACGGAAGCAATGGCATACCGGGTGCGATGCAAACAAAAGCAAATGTAACGCTAGCTCCTACGAATGAAGAAAGGACTAAAGTGCATGAAAAGGGAAAACAAACGAACTGAAATGAGATATAAAGCAAATGTAAAGTGCAGCCCTTTTTTTTATTAATTTTTCTTTGAGATCAGGTTACAATACGTCTCCTTCCTTTTTAGGGGCTAGGAGCGTTAGATATAGTTTTGTTACACCACGGATGGTACGCTTCCCTTCGGGATCTTCCGCGTGCCCACATTTGAAATGGGTGGGCCAAACATCACCGTCGCTTGCGTGAATGCATCTATAGTTCCTTGCTACCCCTCCGATGTCGAGATCCTACATTCAGAGAAACAACAAACGATTAATAGCACTTGCGGATGGAGGGAAACATGCAATCCCCAAGGCCTCCGGTTAATGCATGCATGAAATAATTAAAATGGTAATCAAAACATGTCAGAATAAGATGAAATTTGGACAGAAGCATGCAAACACCATCATGAACACACTGCAAAAGGAACAGTCGAGAAATCTACTGTAGATTTCTAATCGCTCCGGGGTGGGACGATTAGGACTGTCATAAAATGTCAAAAAGCAACCTCCTAAATGTCCCATCCAGAGGCCTCCAAAACACCTACAAAGTTGGGGTTAGGCAAAATAGGGCATTTTGAGATGACCCAGAAGGTCAGATTTTGTAGATTCAGCCCCGATCGCCCTGTATCCGAAGATGCTCCCTGTATGTTAGTGAAAGCGAAAAACAATGAAAACACAGTCAAAACTCATCAAATGGCATGAAATTTGAATGGCAGCATATATGAATGACATAAAATAAGATGCAAAAGAAATAGTGAAGAAATATACTACAGATTTCTAATCACTCTGGGGTGGGGCGATTAGGACTACAGTAGTGCGGGGGCGCCTAGGGGCAGGACGCCCACCGTTTGGGGCTTGGTTTCGACACCAATCCACTTGGGATGGGTCCAAAACCTCCTAGGGGGTTGTGTCAGAAAATTGGGTGGGGTATTGTGGCCAAATGTTTGGGTTTTGGGTCCGGATTGCGCTTCCAATGTTCACCCAATAACCTCCCTTCCAAAAGAGAGATCAAGGATGTAAGAAGCACAAGTGAGGGGTGAGGATGTAATTCGGCAACACTCCGTTGCTCCAAATGCTCCTGCTCTATCCTTTTTTGGGGTGAGAAGACTCACCATTTTATAGACCTGAAGGTCTCTTTTGAATGTGCATGCAGGGGCGCCACTTGGCCATCATGCCTTCCCAGGGGAGAGAAGATTCCTCCCTGATTAAGGGCTCCATGACTGCCTCTATGATTGCCTCTTTGAGCTCAAAAATGCTCACTCGCACTCCCATGCATTGAAGGTGGAGTTGAGTGGTGGATCTGAGCTGCCATTTGTCAAGGTTTGACCTTTTTCCCATCAAACCTGCTATTCGCCCCACCCTGGAGCGAATGCTGCTAATCGTCTCGGGGGTGGGACGAATACCAGTTTGTAATCATCCCAGGGTGGAACGAATAGGGAGCAGAGTGCTCGAAAGGTGCCAAATTGACCTCTGACCTTCCAAAACTACTTTGGGAGTGGTTAGGACCACTTTTTAACCTCTGGGGGCTGCCCTAGGGGCTATGTATGTCAATTCGATCAGTGCTTGTCGTCACATAATCGGATTGGTGTTGTTTTGGTGTCTACAGATGCCCCTTTTTGGGATGCGTTGTGCGTGGCGCAGTGTTGAGCAAAAATAGATAACCAAAGCACTAATGATTAGGGTTTCTTAGTAACCTAACCAAATTTTGATGCCCCAAGTATGGAAAGGGCACGCATTCTTGAATCCTTGCTTCTGACGAGCTAAGGAGCTTAATTCAAGTGTTAACCTTTTTTGGTGAGGTGTTACTTGATCTTGGACATTGTTCAGTCATGAATAGGCAAAGGGCGCAACCTTTTGTCTATGGGAACCTTGAGTTCATGATTCTAGAATGCCAAGTGTTTGATCAGCTTGTGATTATTGCTTGTTTGCTGCCCCAAGCAGGAGCGTGATTGTCTTTGTCAATGATTCTTTGAATGCATGCCATTTCCTTGATTGGGTGTGTATTTGTTGATTGGTGACTAAGTGTGACTACCCCCTCAAGCGACGAATCGATGAGGGAATGACCGAAATGAGAAAAGTGATGAGTCGCTTGACCCAAGATGACTTTTGTAAGGGTGCCTTCAGTTGTTTTTCGTTGATTGCTTATGCAGTTTCCCAACAATCGGACCTATTTTTGGTGGGTTTTAACCCTTTTTGTGACGCATTTTGGAGATGAAATTGTCAAAAATCTGTCCTCCCGTGGAGCGGTCCGGCTATGGTAGCCTTCTTAGGGAGTAGGATATTGATAATTTGTGGCCCCGACATCGGTTTTGTATGCCAAGAATGTCAAGCGCAAAGGCGCCTTTGTTTGGCAATGTTATTGCTATTTTTGGGTGGGATTTTGGTTGTTTTTGATTTTCTTGCTCTGTAATCGTCCCAGGGTGGGATGAATACAGATTTTGTAATCATCCCGGGTGGGATGAATATTATCATGGGACGAGTGCTAACTAGAGCGCTCATCCTAGGGTGGAACGATTATAGGCCTAAGAGCCTATATAAGGGCCAAAACTAGGTTTTGGGCTCATTTGCAATTGTTTTTCCTGGCGATTTGGAGCTATGAGGAGGAGGAGTTCGAGTCTGCGTAGCGACTGTCGAGATTTTATGGATACCATGAGTGCACGGACCGGATCTTCGAGTGGCGGAGCCGAGGCAAGACCGGTAGGTGCTCCTTCTCTTTATTTTGTTTGTTTTTATTTTACAGTTCAAAATCGTAATTAATTTTGTTTAAACTAAGATCAAAACCCTAGTTTAATTTTTTTTAATTTTTTTTGTTTAAACTAAGGTTAAAACCCTAGGTTAAAAATTTTTTTTTTAGTTTAAACTAAGGTTAAAAACCCTAGGTTAAAATTTTGTTTTTTTGTTTTTTGTTTAAACTAAGGTTAAAAACCCTAGGTTAAATTTTTGTTTTTAAACTAAGGTTAAAAACCCTAGGTTAAAATTTTTTTTTAATTTGTGTTAAAAACCTAGGTTAAATTGTTTAAACTAAGGTTAAAAACCCTAGGTTAAAATTTGTTTTATTTGTTTTTTAGTTTAAACTAAGGTTAAAAACCCTAGGTTAAAATTTTTTTATTTTGTTTTTTTTTTTAAACTAAGGTTAAAAACCCTAGGTTAAAAATTTTGTTTTTTTGTTTTTTTTAGTTTAAACTAAGGTTAAAAACCCTAGGTTAAAATTTTGTTTTTTTTTTTTTTTTTAGTTTAAACTAGAGTTAAAAACCCTAGGTTAAAAATTTTGTTTTTATTTTGTTTTTTTTTTTTAGTTTAAACTAAGGTTAAAAACCCTAGGTTAAAAATTTTGTTTTATTTTGCGTTGTTTATTGATTTTTTTTTGAATGTTTGTATTGTACATTTTGTTAATGTTGTTGTATAGTTTATTAAATGTTTTTGTTGTACAATTTGTATACATTGTTGTATATTTGTTTTAGTGTTGTATAATTTTTTTTGTTGTCATGTTTTAATGTTTTTGTGTTGTTTTGTTTTGCAGGTGGTGAAGAGTCGGTACCGTCAGCCGATGGTATTTTTTGACGCACGGGATGCGCTGACTATGGTGGACTGGGATTGGCTTGATGCCCTTGGGCTCAAGCAGGTGACTCGGTTAGAGCCTGTGGTGGGGGATCGGGCATATCTGACTGCCCTAATCAATTTATGGGATCCCTGCACCAACACCTTTCATCTCCCAATAGGGGAGATGATAGTGACTCTAGAGGACGTTTATCGGATTCTATGGATTTTGATAGATGGGCTGCCCATTCGGATGACTCCTCGTGATCAATGGACGGTGGTGTTGACACGGTGCTTTGGGCATGCGACGGAGATGGGGGTGGATGGGGCGGTGGAGAGGGTAGAGGGGGACTGCCTGATTGGCGGGATTCTGGTGCGGTGGTGGTTTGAGAAGGGCATGTTGGGGGTGAGGCATACATTGCTTATGACCCTCATCTCCAACATGCTGCTTCCCGACTCCTCAAGTGCGAGGTTCCCTTGGAACCTGCTTGAGGTAGTGTTCAGACTGGTGGAGTGTCCGATGGTAGCACCACTGATTATGAGGTGGGGTCAGACGCTATTGGCATAGTTATATGATGAGTTGTACGAGGTCCGTTGTCGAAGGTGAAAGGGGATTGGGTGCAGCTACCTATTGTAGTGTTGGGGATGGTAGCACATAGCTGTGGAGCGGTCGTAGGGGTTGCCTTGGACCACTCGAGGAGAGATGGTGGATAGGGAGATTGGCTATGCTGCTCTATGGTAGAGGTCATAGGGTAGGGAGTCGATGGTGGGCAGGTGTCGTGGGGCACTATGTTGATGCCTTCTCACGTCTTGCTCTAGGAGAGGTGTTCTGGCGGCCATACCGGGATTGTCCAGCCTGGCCTGAGGTTGGGAGTGGCTCCAGTGGGCATGCGGGGGAGGTGGCTGATCGGGCGACACGGGACCGAGCAGGAGTACTTCTCGTACGTTCGGGTGACTCGATAGTTTGGGGTGTACCAGGGATTTCTTGGTGAGCCCTTGATCTATCGATGTCGAGGCGATGAGAGGACTCTGGCCTGGCCGATCATTGAGTCATTGGGTGAGGAGTCGGATGTAGTGATTGATGTCCCTGATGTGGACAATGTCGGGTGACTATAGAGTATGACCAGTGGTGGACGATGCTACGATGGTGGGGTGAGGGGCCTCTAGGAGGTGCAGATGTAGCAGTAGTAGGTGGTGAGGTTGTGGAGGCATCGAGGGAGGGTTGGGGAGCTCCGCTCGATGATGCAGATATGGTGGAGGTTGACGACTTGACTAGGGATGACCTAGGGGTTCCGGAGCAATCGGATACATAGGACGTTCTAGAGTAGTGGGTGTCGGAGTAGCATGCCATCTCGGAGATGCCCATGCCTCAGGTAGTCCTGGGGGATATGGAGGCTAGGTATCATGTTGAGATAGCATGATTGGAGGAGCTACTATGGAGATGAGATGAGGAGCACAACATCGAGAGGGATCACCTGCGGGCTCAGTTGGCGCAGCGGGATGAAGCATTGGCTGCATACCATCGATGGGATGTGGAGTGGGGTCGATTTTGGGTGGAGTTGGAGGCTAAGATTATCCACCTTGGTGGACAGTTACCTGAGCTCACTGGAGGTGGATCTTCACGTCGAATGAGAGATAGTGAGACTAAGCAGTCTGCTTCCTCTCATCACAGGCGGGTGGGTGAGGGTAGCACTAGTGGGCATGATGCGGGGCTGGCAACAGCCACCCTGAGAGGTCCCATAGGACCCACACCACTAGGGGTAGTTCCAGTCACACCGATCCTACATGATCATGGTGGCCGACTCCCTAGGCTTGGGGTTTTTGATTTTTTGATTTTTTTGTGAGGTCAGAGGACCGACTTATTGTAGCCTACGAGGAATTTTTGGTGATATATATACATGACTTTCTTTTTTATTATACACTTGTCATGATTTATTGTTACTTTTATGCACATTTATTTACGTTGATGTATGCATGTGTTATTATGAATGCGATGTTTCTAATTATATGATGTATGCATATGGAATGGATGAAATGATTTGTTGATAACTTGGCGGTGGCACCATAGACTGTACAGGATTTACTGGCTTTCTGTACTATGTGATGACTTTGCATGTGTAATATATTTTTTTGTTTGTATTTTTTGATGGTGATGTAATAATGGAATGTGCTACAGTTGTTCTAGAATGTAGTTAAGGTTTTCTGAGACTCAGATGTTTTAACTAACTAGCCAAGACTGTACATTTATCTTACAAGACTTTTGAACAAGGTACGAATCAGACTTGAGTTTGACCAAGTTATTTCACATCCCTGTGTGTGCGATTGAATTTGTTTATGTGGTAGTTGTCAGGATACCACTAGTGCCAGATAGGCTATCAACCAAACCTGTACTGAGGATCACCTAATTAGCTCCACTAACTCCTTTGTTGTATTTAGTAAGATTAATCTATGGTGCAATCTAGGATACCATAAGCTAGCTCATCCACATGCAAACATTGATCTGTACATAGTTTAATGTGACAGATATATCGTCATGCGGGAGGTTTTCCGCCAGTGACCAGCAGGCTATCCACCAAACCGGTACTGAGGATCACCTCATGACCTTTCGAATGTTGAGAGTTCCAGGGATTCAAGTTCGACTCCCTTCTTTTCTTCAATTTTATTGGGATACTTGCTCTCGTATGTAGTGATAAAAATCACTGTTTATTTTTATTTTTTTCTTTTGAGCAAGGGATTGGAATTTTGAGTGATGAGGATCACTATTTCTTGTGCCTTTTGATGTGTGCACTTTGAGGGGTTTGGATATCAAACTTTGGAGTTTGTATTTTGACTTTTGCAATTTTTGATGTTTGCAACCCTTTGAGAATTTTGGGATTCTTGGGGAATTGGGTAGGGAAGATGCTTGTCCTTTTGCCAACTCTCAGCATTCTTGGGGTCATTCGCACAGGGGGATGAGCAAGATAACCATTTCACGTATGGTAACCTAGCCTGCTATGCAGGTTTCATCTTTCGTTCACACAACTTGGGAATTTTTATGTGTTTTAACTTGTGTTGGGATGCTACGTAACAAGGTGTGATCCAAGGAAAATTCTACCTTTGTAAAAATCTGTCTGACTTTGTACAATTTTTGGCTAGAAATCTAAAGATAGTTGAATGATGAAAGCCCTGAATACATTAGAAGACAACTAATTATGATATGGTGAAAAATGTGGATGGCGTTTATTTTTGTTGGACTATTTACAAAGTGGAAAAATGTGGAAAATGATGGAATTGCCGAGTAATTATAGTCTATGGTGCATTTGACTTGTATGACCAACAAATATGCAATGTATGTTTGCGATGCCTAATGCAACTTATTTTTTTGTGTTTTTATTTTTAAGAGTATGCATGGAAGTGAGATGCAATTTTTTTGTTATTTTTTATTATTTTATTGTTTTTGAAAATTCTTTATGGTTGGTTTATCCCGAGTGGGTGCGGACCGAGTGATTCTTTCGGATCCTTGGAGGTTTTGACCAAAGGGATTATAGATACCTTTGGGGCATTTTGGGTGACCAAGCGGTTGTGGGAACCCTTGGGGCTTTTGGTTTGACCAAAGGGATTATAGATACCTTTGGGGCATTTTTGGGTTGACCAAGCGATTGTGGGAATCCTTGGAGCTTTTGGTTTGACCAAAGGGATTATGGGCACCTTTGGGGCATTTTTGGGTTGACCAAGCGATTGTGGGAATCCTTGGAGCTTTTGGTTTGACCAAAGGGATTATGGGTACCTTTGGGGATTTTTGGGTTGACCAAGCGATTGTGGGAATCCTTGGAGCTTTTGGTTTGACCAAAGGGATTATGGGTATCTTTGGGGCATTTTTGGGGTTGACCAAGCGATTGTGGGAATCCTTGGAGCTTTTGGGGTGGGCCATGGCTCTTTTAAATGTGGAATGGCCTCAAATGACTGATGTTCAAGGGTTCTAGTTCCTTGATTCCTTCAAGAGAGGCGAGTCGGTATGTTCTAGGTCCTATTTTACTGTCGATTACATAAGGACCTAACCAATTTTCCATGAACTTATCCCTTAAATGGGGCGGCAAGTTAGAATTTTGTTGGTTCTCTTTTAAGACCAAGTCACCAACTTGAAAGTCCCTCAGGTGAACTTTCATGTTGTATGCTTTCTTAAGTCGCTCTTGATAGATACGTAAATGCTCGAGAGCATTGATGCATCATTCATCGAGCAACGTAAGCTGGTCTAACCGGGCCTACCATGCAGTGTCATCATCGATGAACTCTTGCATTGATATGCGTAGGGAAGGTATTTCCAACTCGAGAGGCATGACTGCCTCGGAGCCATACACTAGTGAAAATGGAGTTGCCCCAGTGGGCATCCGAATGCTAGTGCGATAAGCCCAAAGAGCAAGTGGGATTTGAATGTGCCAATCCTTATGACTATCTGTGACCATATTTTTAAGGATGGCAACTAGCATTTTGTTTGATGCCTCTGCTTGCCCATTTGCCTACGGATAATAAGGTGTCAAAAAACTATGCTAAATTTTGTACTTTGTTGTCAAAGCATGCACATATTTGTTCTTAAATGACGTCCCATTATCCGAGATGATCTTGGATGGAATACCAAAATGACATATGATGTTATGTAAAATAAACTCCACAATGCGGGTCCTAGTCGTAGAGGTAAGCGGAATTGCTTCCACCCACTTGGTGAAGTACTCTGTGGTCGTTATGATAAACGTGTGATGACCTAATGATGTAGGGGAGATATTTCCGATTAGATCTAAGCCCCACTATGAAAATGGCCAAGCCGATTGGATCGACTGCAAGGCTTGAGAAGGTACATGTGTCAAATTAGCATGGTGTTGACATTTCATGCACTTCCTTACATACGCACAACAATCTCACTCTAAATATGGCCAATAATAGCCCATGCGAAGAATGCACTTTGTGATGGCCATACCGCTGAAGTGGCCATCACATGTACCATCGTGCGCTTGGGTGATCGCCCAAGTGGACTCCTACTGGTCCAAGCAATGGAGGAGGATCCCTTCGTAGCTTCGATGGTACAAAATGTCTCCTAGCAAGACATGTTTTGCCGCTTTCTATTTGAATGATATTTTCATGGCATGCATCAATCCAAGTGGGAGGTTACCTAGCTTGAGGTAGTCTCTTATGGGTGTGTACCAATCCTACTGATCAAAAACCTCGATGGTATGAACTGCCAATCCCTCTTGAAGTTCATCCCTAGCAAAAGTTGAGCGGGAATGAACTTGTAAGAATAGCGTTGTGTTGCTATTAAGAGGGATAGGGGAGAACAAGGACCCCTAGTTGGCGTGATTCAGACTATCATGGATTCGAGAGAACCTATCCTGAGATGGTTCAATCTGGATCAGGTGGATTCTTAGCGTTATGTCAGAGCTTGCACGCTCCATCATGGATTGCGATAATGTTTTGACTTGAATGGTTGTCATCTCACCAGAAGGGTCTTGCGGGATTAGTGACCCCAAGGAGGCCATAGTGTCCGCAAAATGATTCGATGATCGAGGGAGTGCCTCGATGTCGTACCATTCAAGCTTTGCCAAGAATTTATCCACAAGGGCTTTGTAGGCCTACAGAACTGGGCATTTACATTGGAATACCCCTTTCACTTGGTTGACGATTAACAATGAATCACCAAAGATGTTCAAGCATTTGATGTTCATGGTGATGGTTGTCTGAAGACCTATGAGCAAGGCTTCATATTCGGCATTGTTGTTGGTGCATGGGAAATCAAGTTTAAATGATAGAGGCATTGGAGCCCCTTGCGGTGTGAAGAATATGATTCCCATGCCACCCCCTTGCTCACATTTAGAACCATCAAAGAATAAGGTTATGTCGGCCTGTGACTCAGGCTCATCAGAATCTGGCGATTCTGAGACATGGAAGACCCCATCATCGGGTAGCTCTATGGTCAGAGGTTGATCGTCTTCGAGAGGAGCCTCTGCTAGTTGATCGGTGATGACTTGACCTTTGATGGACTTCTGTCCAATGAATTCGATGTCAAACTCCGTCAACAACATGATCCATTTTGTCGTGCGGCTACTATGATAAGTATGACTCATCATGTACCGCAATGGATTCTCCTTAGACACAACATACGTCGTATTGCTCAGCATGTAATGGCATAGCTTTTTGGTGGCAAATACCACTGCTAAGCATAGCTTCTCGACGTATGCATAGTTAAGTTCATAACTGACCAGGGTGCGGCTAAGATAGTAATTAGCCTATTCTTTATGTAGTTCATTTTTTTGGGCTAGCATGGCGCCCAGTGCCACCTCAATAGTTGAGATGTATAAATAGAATGACACTCCTGGTCTAGGTGGTGCCAATACTAGCGATGAAGCCAAGTATTGTTTAATGTCATCGAAGGCTGACTGGCACTCGTCATCCTAGTGAAATGCTACCCCCTTGTGTAATAATTTATTCATGGGTCAGCACTTGTCAGATAATTGTGCTATGAAGCGCTTGATTGACGCGACCTTTCCCTGCAAGCTTCTGAGCTGCTTGATGGTGGTTGGGGGAAGCATTTCAAGGATTGCCTTGAATTTATTTGGATCTACCTCGATGCCTCATTTTGAGACTATGAAACCCAAGAGTTTTCTAGATGTGATGCCAAATACGCACTTCTTGGGGTTTAGTCTGACTTTGTGTTCGATGAGGCGATCGAGGATCTTGCTTAAGTCATCGAGATGATCTGGGCGCAAAAGAGATTTGGCCAACAAATCATCCATATAGTCTTCCAAAGTTTTATGCATGTGATCATGGAAGATGTATGTCATAGCGCGTTGGTAGGTGGCACCAGCATTTTTAAGGCCAAAGGGCATGACCTTATAACAAAATGTCCCCCAAGGCATTGTGAACGCCATTTTGAGTTGATCGTCGGGATTGATACGAATCTGATTGTATCTCGAGAAACCATCCATGAGGGAAAGCATTTCATGGCCTGCTGTAGCATCTACCAATGCATCGATGCTAGGCAAGGGGAAATCATCCTTGGGACTCACTTTGTTTAGATCTCAAAAATCGATGCATATGCGAATCCTCCCATCCGGCTTCTTGATGGGTACCATGTTGGACAGCCATGGTGGGTAATCCATGCAGATGACAAACTGTGCATCCAACAACTTTTGTAGCTCATATTTGACCATTAAGGCTACTGTTGGGTGCATCTTACGTAGTTTTTGCTTGACTGGCTTGATTGTCGGATCAAGCGTTAGATTATGCATGACTAGCTATGGGTCTAGCCCCGGCATGTCTTTGTAGGACCATGCAAAAACCTCCTTCTTCTCTTTGAGAAGGGCAATGTAATCGGCTTGCTCTTTGGGGGATAGACTTACCCCCAGCTTGATGATTTATGGATTCATTGGATCAGAGCCGATGTCTATGTCAGTCATCTCTTCGACTGACATGTGGGACCCATCCTCCAACTGGTGTGGAGTTGGGATCAGGTGGATATCATTTGCTGAATTTAGATCTATGTTTGGAACGTCGGGTTCCTCTTCAGCATGGAAGATATCCTGAGTTGGTCTTGGGGTGAAATGAAGCATCTCACCGCAAGGCCAGTACTCTGATGGGGATGGTGGTGAGTTAGCATGATCCCAGTCTATGGCATCTAGGTTTAGATACAATGGTCATGTTGGATCGGTTGGATTGCGGATGGGGGTGGTTAAGTCAATGGAGATCATGTTGATGAAGTGAATTTGGTCTCCATTACCATGCGGGTGGTGACTCGGACATCCTTGGTGATCTTTGTGCTCCGGATCTGGCTCTATGGGTATTGGCACAAATGGATCAGCCCTATGTGTAGATAAAAGGATAGGGTCTACCCTTGGCACTGATGGCTCTATAGGGTCTCTAGGCGGAAGGTGCTCTCTATATGCCTAAAGTGGCGGATGCAGCACTTGGTCTAACTATGCTTGGTTTAGGTGCCACCTATGCCTTGGCCCCATGTTTAGCTATTCAAACATATCATCAATGTCCATGGGGTATTGCTGCTACCGCATATGGTTGAGATATGCCATCTCAGTCTCATCTTCATAATCGCTATCGGAGATCCATAGGCCTTCATTGGCTCCGACAACTATTTGCGGCATGTGAGGCTCGTTCTGCTCGAGCAAGTTAATTTGGTCCCATCGAGGTTGTTCCGCTCTCTACGGGAGGACCTGATTCTCTTGAGGTGGCATTTGCTCGATTGGAGCATTCAAGGGGAACATTGTCATGAAGTTCTCCTGATAGTCATCTATGGGCGTCACTTGCGAGTGATTGCTATCAGACTCGAAAGGGTCCCAAGGTGCTACCTCATACTCGACTCATCTTCTGAAGATCCTTCTTGGCCTTGTCTATATCCCTTTTGGAGGCAAGTTCTTGAACTTTCCCCTTTCTCGATCAAAGGGGAGGAGTTGTTGAGGCCCACAAGGTTGGTTGTTAACAATGGGAGATAATCCCCCAATGTGTATGTTGTGTTAGGATTGGCATATGGATCTTGTGCCAACCCATCCTTGTTGCCTAGCCCTAGGCCTTGCATGTTCTCTACCAAGATGTCAAGGGGCAGAGGGTGGTTGAACCCTACTCCTGATTTGTCGTATGGCATCTGATATCTTGGTTGACAAAGAATGCGCACCCCTTGTTCATATCTGCCCAACCCATATCCATGCCAATTACATTGGCCAAGGTATTTCAAAGCGAATTCTGGGTTGGACAGATAGTTGACATTCTCAGCAAAGGGCTCTTCATCCTCTTCCTCTTGCAGGTAAGGTTCAATGCCATTGTCGAGGCCCCCATATACAAAATTTGTCTGATTTGGTGGGTAGCCCAAAGGGACAATAGTGTCGATGGGGAGGCGAGGTCTCCCCATGTCCTGCATGGACTCAAGCGTGGGTGTTGCTATGATGTTCCACACTAGATACTCCCCCAGGCCCGTATTGGCCATCTCAATGGTGATCATTGGTGGTTGAGGGGGAGGGAATGGGAGTTCTTCCTGAGTCCACTCCATGTCGGGTGAACTAGGCATCTCGACTTCCATTCGGCTAGGCACCTCTTCGATAGAGATGGTTGAGACTGATGGTGGTGCCTCTTCCAGGGGTTTCTTCCCATTGTCCTTCGGTGTGGCCATCGTAGGTGGCATCGTTGGTGAAGGACCAGATGATGAAGATGGACCCGATTGGGGATTTGAGGGACTTAACAATGGGGATGTATGCGGAATCGGACCCTATTTGGATGGATTCAACTGAAAGTCCAAATGTGTCGATGGAAGGGTCGATTGTGGCATCAGCTGCACCGCATTGCAATACTTGAAGGGCTCTAAGTCTACCGGGACTACATGCACTTGCCCTTCGTATGTGTACTTTAGGCATTGATGGGCTATCGAAGGGACACACTTCATGTCCCTGATCCAAGGCCGACCCAACAAGATATTATAGGCCATCTCACCTTCCAAGATGTGGCACAACGTAGGAATAGTCTTTTGTCCCACTTGGATGGGTAGGACAATTGTGCCAACCATCGAGCATATCACGTCATTGAATGCTCGAAGAGTATAGGTGGAGGCCACAATGTGAGATGCTAGCAACTTGAGGTGTTTCAATGTCATTGTTGTGATTATATTGTTGGATGAGCCAGTGTCCACTAACACCCTCTTAAATGGAATCTCGTTGACCCATGCAATGACGTGCAGGGGTGGATCCACCATATCACCAATCACCGATTTTAGTTCATCTTCTCTAAAGGTGATGACTGGTTTCGTACATCATTTTACATGTCCCACAAAGTTGTTGAAAGAATTTGCTTCATGGGGCTGTAGCTCGATGGCTTTGAGTATCTCCATTAGAGCCTCTCGATGGGGCGATGATTGTTGTATGAGCTCATAGATGGAGAGCCTAGCCGACGTGGTCCTTAAACTTTGGGTAAGTTTAGTCTGAATCGTGGCCATTGGTCTAGGCGAGGGAGGTTGTGTAGGGTGCTGTTGAGGTTGTGACGTTGATGGAACCTCTCCTGTAGCTACAGTGGGGGTAGCTGTGCTTGGATACCTCTTGTTTCATGTCACTATGCTTATCATCCCTACATACCCCTACATGGGGTAGTTTTGTGTCACCTCATTGACTTGTAGAGTCTTTGCCTACGCATCATGGGTAGGCAGGGGGTCTTTGAAGACCTCCATCTATTGGTTGTTTGGTGCTACGGGATTATCCACCGCTAGCATCTTGTTGTCTATTAGGTCTTGCACTAAGCTTTTGAACTTCCAACATGCGTAAAGGTCATGTCCTTTCTATCAGTGAAATCTATAGTACAAGTCTTCCCTATAGCCCTTGGGTTTTGGTACGTTGGGGTCTACGGGTCGACTTTCTAGTAGGTTTATCAAGTTTTCCATGGACAAGTGGTCAAACAAGGAGTCTTTAGACTCTGTGAAGGGTGTGAATTGTCGCCTAGGGTGATGCTACTAATTTTGCTCTTGCCTATGATTTTCCTTTTCATAGGTGTCAAGAGGAACTACCTGATAATTAGCCTTTGGGGGTTGTGTTGCTTGTGCAGGCTTAGGTATGTTTATAGCAACTTGATTGACCATGGCGGGTTTCGGTTGCGTTGACCCAATTTTGGCATTTTTGGGCCACTCTTTCTTGCATGGCTTGGCAATCTCGCCATCCTGTATCTTGATCTCCTCAATGATTCTGGCTTGCACTAGGGCTTCCTCGAGAGTGGCATATTGCTACAGCTACAATAGCATGGAGATCGACCTCAAACAACTCTTCGAGAACATTTGGGTCAGGTCGGCCATGGGAGGGAGGTAAGGTAGCTTTGAAAGCAATGTCCTCCACCGATTTCCATAAGCCACCATGGTCTCTTCCTCATACTTCCTGAGGCTAGCTAGGTCACTTAATGATGCCTTCTTCTTGGTATTGAAGGCGAAACATTCGAGGAACGCATCCACTAGCTGGTCCAGGTTGTTGATGCTATGCTTCGGCAACTGGGTAAACCAATCCGAGGTAGGGCCTACGAACATGGTTATAAATGTTCTTAGAAGCAAAGCATCATTGTCCTGAATGCCAAAGCATTGGCTCAGGAATCTTGTCACATGCTCTTGGGCATCCTCATCCCCTCTAAATATTGCCAATTGAGGCATTTTAAAGTGTTCATGGTATGGGGGTGCAAGCACTGAAGGATGCACAGGGTGACTACGGAGCTGGCATAAAGTGGGCTTTTGGGGCCCAAAAGTCTTGGTCTCCATAGACTCTAAGCACTCTAGCAGTGCTTTGTATGCATCAAAATATTTGATCTCTTCCTCCTTGGTTTGTTCCCATTGTGAATTACGGGGAACTTGAGGCCTATGGAGGGGCAACCGGGTAGCACCCCCCTTGCCTTGGTAGGGCATTTCAGCCCACTCTTCTTCTTGCTCAAACTCCTCATAGGCTTCTTGAGGAGTTCCTGGGCATGACCTATAAACATGGGTGGGTGCCCATGGAGGGTGCCCATCATTGGCTCTAGGGGTGGTCTCCCGCTCAGGTCTAGGAGGTCTTGGAGGCAACACTTGATAAGGTCATGGAGACCTGTCTCGCACCAAGGGGTTGTGCCTCTCATACAACTCTGTCCTATGCATGCGAGGGGTTGGGACCCTCTCAGGCATAGTGTTCTAGAGCAACTCATCTGTCTGACGCCGAATGCGCTCTTTGCTAAGGTGATACAGGTGCTCTAACTATTGTTGGTCTTGCTCAAGCTACATGATTTGCGCTTGGTGGGTGGCATGTTTGGCAAATGCCAAGTCAATTTGTTCTACCGTCTTGAGTCTAGGAGGCCTAGATGCCTCCCCTACACATCTATCTCGGTCATGGTGATCCGAGATCTCTATAGGTCACTTCCCTCTATCGAGGTTAGCGGCATTCACCCGAGGCTCTGGCCTCAGTAGGTGATCTTGATAAATAGCAGGTGTGAAAGCGCATTGTTCCCACGTTGTGTATTGCTCTTGAGGAATGTAGTGGTTTTCCTCATGCTCCCTTTCGTATATGTGAAAGGGGCGGGCAGAGTTGGCTCACCCTGTCTGAAGAGCCTTGCACTCTGGATTTGGCCTATTGTTTTTGATAGTAATAAGGGGTAGAGGAGGGATGATGTAATCATGTGGCCCCTCCTTATGGACCCTATGTTGTTCTAGCACTTCATCACATGGTGGCCACTCATAACGAGTGTCTAAGGGAGCCCTCCCATCTATGTTGAGTGCCACGTGTATGGACTCCTCCTGAAAGGGTCTATGTTGCATGGGCATGCCCCTCGAAGGGGTGCCTCTATAGTCCCATTCCATCATGGTATGATGTGGACTATTTTGTGGGTCAGGCCACCAAGGTGGTATGACCAAGTCCTTGGGGCTATAGCGGAGGTGACTTGTGCCCCCTTGTACACTTTTCGTAGCTTCTACCCATGATTGGGCTTGGCTACGGGTGTACACCATGGTGGTGTCTCTCTAAAAGATATGTAGGTTTTTATCTTCTTTACAATTTTTTATGCTACACTAAACAAACAGGAGCCACACAAACAAAGAAGTGATTATCTCATTTATAGATTAAATGTGTGCCCTAGATCTGGTTTAGTGTGTTTTGATTTTTGTTTTGAAAACCTTGTAAAGAAAATTTTGTTGTATATGCAATATGAGGGCTCTTATATCTCCCAAAATGGTCGCCCCTTCAATATACCACTGCCAGGCCATTATACCGAACCTCTCAATATACCCGCCCTTACGTGAGGGAAACTATTGGTACGCGAGAGCAGAACAATACGTGGAACATAGGCGGTACGGAAGGGGAATCACTCTATTTTTGACACCTACCATAGAAGACTTATCCTCATGCATTGGGAATCACCCCAACTACACTTGGTCAGCTTTCATCAGGATTTACATCTAGCAACAGTAGCGATCAGGGTTATGTATGCAAAAATTCAAGCCAAGGTGGTGATGAAATCCACCGTTGGTCTTGATCAAGTGTTGGGGTTTTACGACCAACTCCTTGATGTTTATATTATCACGTGGTGTGTGTGGTTATTTTTACTTGTGCAAAGAAAGAAAACATGTAGTAAAATTTCCTATGCAAGCAAAGAAAATAGAAAAATCATAGAAATAGAGATAAAAAATTATAGAGGATGTTCAGAAAACCTACCTCTTCTCTGCCCACACCAGATGCCTCTGAGTTTCTACTCAGAAAATGCATAGAGAGCTAATCATCCTAGGGTGGGATGAATAGCAGATCTGTATTCATCATAGGGTGGGATGAATGCCTTATTCATCCTGGGGTGGCATGAATTCTAGTCTGTATTCGTCATAGGGTGGCACGAGCAGCAGTCCAACGCTTGAAGGATTAACACCTGCAAGCAAAAACATAAAATTTTGATCAAAATTTTGATCCCAAAATTAGGGGACAGGGTCCCACCATGATCTCCACTGAAAGCACTGAGGATACGGAAGCAATGGCATACCGGGTGCGATGCAAACAAAAGCAAATGTAACGCTAGCTCCTACGAATGAAGAAAGGACTAAAGTGCATGAAAAGGGAAAACAAATGAACTGAAATGAGATATAAAGCAAATGTAAAGTGCAGCCCTTTATTTTATTAATTTTTCTTTGAGATCAGGTTACAATACGTCTCCTTCCTTTTTAGGGGCTAGGAGCGTTAGATATAGTTTTGTTACACCACGGATGGTACGCTCCCCTTCGGGATCTTCCGCGTGCCCACATTTGAAATGGGTGGGCCAAACATCACCACCACTTGCATGAATGCATCTATAGTTCCTTGCTACCCCTCCGGTGTTGAGATCCTACATTCAGAGAAACAACAAATGATTAATAGCACCTACGGATGGAGGGAAACATGCAATCCCCAAGGCCTCCGATTAATGCATGCATGAAATAATTAAAATGGTAATCAAAACATGTTAGAATAAGATGAAATTTGGATAGAAGCATGCAAACACCATCATGAACACACTACAAAAGGAATAGTCAAGAAATATACTATAGATTTCTAATCGCTCTAGGGTGGGACGATTAGGACTGTCATAAAATGTCAGAAAGCAACCTCCTAAATGTCCCATCTAGAGGCCTCCAAAACACCTACAAAGTTGGGGTTAGGAAAAATAGGGCATTTTGAGATGACCCAGAAGGTCAGATTTTGTATATTCGGCCCCGATCACCCTGTATCTGAAGATGCTCCCTGTATGTTAGTGAAAGCGAAAAACAATGAAAACATAGTCAAAACTCATCAGAATGGCATGAAATTTGAATGGCAGCATATATGAATGACATAAAATAATATGCAAAATAAATAGTGAAGAAATATACTACAGATTTCTAATCACTCCGGGGTGGGGCGATTAGGACTACAGTAGTGCGGGGGCACCCGGGGGCAGGACGCCCATCGTTTGGGGCTTGGTTTCGACACCAATCCACTTGGGATGGGTCCAAAACCTCCTAGGGGGTTGTTTCAGAAAATTGGGTGGGGTATTGTGGCCAAATGTTTGGGTTTTGGGTCCGGATTGCGCTTCCAATGTTCACCCAATAACCTCCCTTCCAAAAGAGAGATCAAGGATGTAAGAAGCACAAGTGAGGGGTGAGGATGTAATTCAGTAGCACTCCATTGCTCCAAATGCTCCTACTCTATCCTTTTTTGGGGTGAGAAGACTCACCATTTTATAGACCTGAAGGTCTCTTTTGAATGAGCATGCAAGGGCGCCACTTGGCCATCATGCCTTCCCAAGGGAGAGAAGATTCCTCCCTGATTAAGGGCTCCATGACTGCCTCTATGACTGCCTCTTTGAGCTCAAAAATGCTCACTCACACTCCCATGCATTGAAGGTGGAGTTGAGTGGCGGATCTGAGCTACCATTTGTCAAGGTTTGACCTTTTGCCCGTCAAACCTGCTATTCGCCCCACCCTGGAGCGAATGCTGCTAATCATCCCGGGGTGGGATGAATACCAGTTTGTAATCATCCCAGGGTGGAACGAGTAGGGAGCAGAGTGCTTGAAAGGTGCCAAATTGACCTCTGACCTTCCAAAACTACTTGTGGGAGTGGTTAGGACCACTGTTTAACCTCTAGGGGCTGCCCTAGGGGCTATGTATGTCAATTCGATCAGTGCTTGTCATCACATAATCGGATTGGTGCTGTTTTGGTGTCTACAATGTGATGCAAGCAGACTCAAAGCTTTGGGGAATTAGATTCTCAACCTAAGTATGATGAGAATTTGACCCTATCCTTACTACTCCAATTTTTTTTTTAGTTTCAAGTATTGTGATAGTAGTGAAAACCATTGTTTTATGGACTATGTTGCATGATAGGATCGACAAGGATGACCATTTTCACCTCACATTTTCTCCTAGGATGGTTTTTACCATTTTTCCTAAGATGTTTTTAATATGTGCAAATTATGTTTGGTCAAAATAGCTTCGGCATCAATTCCCAATCTCAAGATCTTCTTAATGTATATTGTGCAATGATCCTAAGAGTATTTGACATGTTTTTTGGTGATTGCCCACCATACTATAAATGGCTGAGTGACCAAAAACATCGTAGGAATTATGAAATTGTGGCATGTATAGATGAAGATTTATCTTTTTGTAGCTTTGTGTAAATGCCTTTGTGAAGGTGCCCCTGATTAAAGCAACCTAACTTTTGATGGACCAATTAGGACCTTTGAACTTGATAAATGATATTTCTATGGGATGTGAAATGTGGAATGTGAGGGTGATGTATGCAATATTATGAAACGTGTTATGAAATGCGGGTGTATGCATTGTTTTTGAAATGCAAATGGAGTATATAAAATATTTCATCCTAATTTGCAAAATTGACAACTTCATGCATCCCAAGCTTCAAACGATATTATTTAATGTGTTTGTGGTACTCATGGAGCCTTCTGCAATACAATTCCAATGTTTCATATTCTCCTTATCTTAGTGAACATTCATGAGGATATAAAATGACATCTGAACTTACTGAATTTCAGCTCATGTACTCCAACCTACTAAACACTAGAAAAACCAACACAGGCAAGAGATTAAACGCTAGCTATTGAAAATACTACCTCAAGCAAGGTCTAATAAAAGACACAATATGAAAAACCAACCTAAAATCCAAAAGTAAAAATCAAAGACAAACATACCAAAGCTAAACAATAACCTAACACCGAAGCAACTGAAACACACTCTGAAGTATTAGAAAATAACCAAAGCTTTGAAGCGAATGAATAAAAAACACACCATCCAACTCGAAAATATCACAACACAAAAATATTTACATATAATACAAGACTTTGCCCTTATCAAGCCTGGAAGTAGTGCTTTAAGTGCATCCCATTAACGATCAAAGGCAAATCTATCCCATCCAAGTTTTTTAGTCTAAAACTATTCTCACCTAGAATTTCAGACACTTGATACAGACACAACCACAAACAATCAAATTTTTCATTAACTCCTTTTTTTTCATGTCTTTTATCCCAAGGTAATACTAGGTTTGAAACTTTAAATGTTTTAATTTTAGACCTCTTATCAAACCATATTTCCACTACATATTGATGTTTTCTGAAATGAAGTATAGCCTCATATTTTTTCTCATCAAGATGCATTAAATGTGTCAATCTAGTTTCAAGTTTATCATTAGTTCCAATATATTCCTTCATGAAATGCAATGTTTGTAATATTAAATTTGTGGGAAGAATAGGATATTGTCCATAAACTAAGTGATACGTAGATGTTCTTATTGATTATTTTTTTTTAATCCTATCAGTCCAAAGGGCGAATCTTAGATTGCTATGCCAATCCCTAGGATTATTTTCAAGTAATTTTTTGATTACACAACAAATTTTTATTAGAGTATTTTGCTAAACCGTTACCTTGTGGATAATAATTTATGGAGAATTTCAAGCTTACCATATTATCATATGCCCAAGTTACAAATTCCAAGGAAGAAAATGTAGAGCCATTATCACTTAAAATCGCGTTGGGAATTTTGAAATGAGTCATAATATTATCCTCTAAAAACTTAATAACAACCTTTGAAGTAGCATTCTTAGTGGGAATGGCTTTAGTCCACATTGTGCAATAATCTGTGGTAGTAAGAATATATTTATGAGAATTAGATGAGTTAGGATTGATGATCCCAACAAAATCCAATCCCTATTATGCAAAAGGCCTTACCTCTATCACATACTATAATGGAATTGTAGCATTTATTTCTCTGTTGGTCGTCACTTAACATATATAGCATGATCTCACATGTGCATGTGCATCTTTGAATAAATGGGGCCAATAGTACCCTACTCTAAGGATTTGGCATGTCGTTGCATTGGCTGACCCATCTCTAGTTCCATATCTCCCATGAAAATCCTTAAGTACTTTAGTTACCTCTTCTTGACCAACACAACGAGGGTAAATCCCTTCATGGTTTCTCCTATACAATACCCTAGACTTAACCAAAAAAATTACAAATTTCAAATGCAAAGCTCTACATTGATTGGAATTGATATGTGACGGGCACTTGCCATCTAGCAAGAAATATACAATATCAACATACCACTCATATTCAGTTATGTCATCTACCCCATAATGTTGATATGATATCAACGGATCGATTTATGCGATTGTATTGACCAAATATTGTCCACGAATAGTTTATATAGGTTATATTTCTAGATCAAATTCTTGGAGGATCAAAATTCATTTTCCCCATATTTCACCTAGTTCATTTTGCAAAAACATAGACTTAACATCAGGGTCAGGAACTACGGCAAAGACCTTACTATGAACTATGTAATGTCTAAATTTCTTGATAGTCTTGAACAATGCATACATTTGTTTATCAAAAATAGAATATCTCAGCTTTGCATCCTTCAAAGGAGCACTCAAGAAAGCTATGGAATTTTCAATGCTACTTTTGCTCTTCTGAGTTAGGATGCTCGTAAAAGAATGATCTGAAGCAAATGTATAGACATAAAAAGATTTAGCATTATCTAGACTAATTAAAATAGGGGCCCTAGAGATAGCATATTTGACACTTTTGAAAGCTTCACTATTTTAATTTTCCCATTTGATCTGAACATCCTTCTTTAACATGTCGTTTAAGGTCTTGGCAATCTCGACAAATTCTAAAATAAATTTCCTTACGAAATTGATTTTACCGAAGTAGTATATTAACTCTTTCGTGCTATTGGATGGAGGAATGGCTAGTATAGTGGCTATTATTTTTGTATCAATAACAATACCATCCTTCGAAATGACATGACCCAAAAGCTTAACTTTTGTTACCCCAAATATGCATTTTTTTGGATTAAGGGAGATCCCATGTTCCCTACATCTCTGGAGTACTTTCCTCAAATCCCTGACATGATCTTCCCTTTTCTTAGAGAAAATATGAATGTCATCAACATAGACAATGATACATTTTCCAATGATCCCTTTGAATGCAAAATTTATGGCTCATTGGAATGTGGCACCTGCATTCAATAATCCGAAAGGTATTCTTCTATATGTGAATTTACCCCATTTTATTGTGAAGGTCATCTTCATTTTGTAATTTGGATGGATAAGGATATGATTATACCCTGAATAACCATCCAAAAATGACATCATTTGTGATCCATTAACCTTTTTAAAAATCTCATCAATAGTAGGAAATGGGTAATTATACTTTTGGAAAGCCTTGTTTAAATTCCTAAAGTCAATACATAACCTTATCACTTTGTTCTTCTTTCTCACTCGGACAAGGTTGGAAACTCATATGGAATGTATAATAGGAAAGATAATTTTTTCTTCTAGCAATATCTTCACCTCTTTCTCTATTAGAGGTTCTAAAATTGGGTTGACCGTTCTTTGTCTTTGTCTAAAAGGCTTGGATTCAGATTTTAATGGAATCATATGCATTATCACATTTTGATCATAATTTTTCAAATCCTTATTAATTCATGCTATGCAATCAACATATTCCTTTAATTCATGAGTGATAGACTCTTTTTTTTTTCTCGTATATATCTTAGCAATGAATACCTCTCACAGATTTTTTGCACTCCCCAAATTGATTATATCACATGCTTCTTTAGGGGATGGTACATTTTTTACTATTTTTTCTTGATATCCGAATAAAATATATTTTCTAGAGAAGCCATATCATTTGGCATATTATTACTCACTTGGGTTGCTTCACATTGCCACTTTGTTTCTTCTTGCCCTCTTTTATCTTCATCTATCACATGATTTTCAAAATTACCAAAATTAGTGATGAAGTTGAAAATTTGTTTGTCACTATCGAAGACTTGGAAATTGGTAACATTGTCTGGTATGAAGGGGAAGGCACTAATTCAATTGAAAAAATCTTGTATTTTTATGGTCCACATGTTTGAGCATGCTTGCGGCTACGGCTAAAGAATCTACCATTTGATTATTTTTTCTAAAGATAAGAGATATATTGAAGGCATCAAACTCATCTACCAAATCCCTAACTTTGGTTTTGCAAAGGCTTAATATTTTATCCTGACAAGTATATTGCCCTTTAACTTGTTTAACCACCAACTCTGATTCTCCCAATACTTTGAGACACTTAACTTTCTTCCTTAAGGCCAACTGAAGTCCAAAAATAAGCGCTTCATATTATACCACGTTATGAAACTATAATCTATAGGCAATAAGCATATGCTTACCACCAGGACATGTAAGTTCAATACCATCTCCAACACCTTGTTTGACCTAGATCCATCAAATATTAGAGTCCACATCAAAATATCCTCTTCTGAAATGCTATAAGAAAGATTTTCTTTTTGAGATTATTCGACAGCTTCCTCTATGTCAAATGTGTAGGCTCCTAACTCAATTTTAGCAAATTGAATTTCGGTGGGCCTATTAGCTGTAGCCACATGTTTCTTCAAATTTTCTTCCTGATTGGCTACAGGGTTGGGTACACACCCATTATTGGGGTGAGTTTTGTATGGTCCTTTTTCTCTATGGTTGTGATTTTGGTTATATCCCAAGGATTGTACAATATTTTTTGTAGGTGTCCTATGTGGTTAGTCATTTTGATAACTTGCTTTTCTAATACATCTATCCTAGACTCAAACCCTTGTGGTTGGGGAACTGTAGTCCCAGGTCCAAATGCATTTCCTACATTAGCCACCTCTGGAATGGGTACAATGGCTTGATTCTAAGCATTTTGGTTCTACCTAAGGTTCACGATTTTAAGAGGCATGACCTACGGATAAGTCGTTGGGATTTGGGTATTGATCACACTAAATCCAGGCATGGCCAACTGATTGTTGATCGCACTGAATCCAGTTATGGTCATCTGATTTTTTACCAACATGGCTATGGGTGGAATGGATGTGTTAGGATAAGTGGGAAATTGTTAATACATGGGTATGAATGGGTGTGGTTGTTGATATGGTAAATTGTTCATCATAGGAAATTTTATACCATCATATGATTCATCATGGTGAACTGACTGTATGGACCATATTGTCCCATACAAACCAATTGAGACAACCCCTCACATGGCAATGTCATTTGTTGTTCAAGGATCATGGTTTTTGCATAAGCTAGGGTAAGGTTTGTAACCCGAGGATTTATTATAGTAAACAAGAATGTTAAAGATTCTAGAGCTCCAAAATATAATTGAAGAGTGATAGTGGCATCTACCGCAAAGTGGGGAATTACATTCACATAAAGCTTTTGGAACCTAACATTGAACGCCCTAATAGGCTCATTGGGTAACCATTTACAGGACATGAATAGATTATAGATGATAGAAGGATCTAACAATAATCAAAATTGGCTAATGAAGGTAGTTTCCAATTGGACCCATAAAGTAATGGACCCTAAAAGAAGATTCCTATACCATTCCTAAGCCATATGGTCTAGACTACCAGGGAAAATTTGGGAGACAACATCTTCGTGAGTAACCCCTTGTCTAAACATATAATATTTGTAAATTTGGGCATGCTCCTCAGCGGTAATGGGACCATCATGTATGACCTTGGGTAGGGACCTTTCAATATTTCTAGGTATGTCATGGACATCCCTAGGTATAATCAAGGGAGAGCTTTGCACACTACACCAAAGAGTGGGTTGTTGTTGTTGTTGTTGTTTTTGGGCTATGTTATTCAATGGTGATGACCCTATGGGAACAATAGAAATAATCAAAGTAATAAGGACATATACACTTGATGTAGCTACCACAATGAAAATAGTGGGCGCAAGCCCACTAGATGTAATTGAGTCTAATTAAGACCCTAGCTCAAGTATACTGGGTGGTATTTCGATATCTTGTGTTTTGTTTTTCGGCCTTCTAAAATTGGGAGAAAGACTCTGGAAAATGGTTTCCCCGATGGTCTTGGACCTAGTTGCTATGTACTTAGGTTGGGCTAGCTTGGAAAAATAAAAATTCTAAAAATACTTCTTACAAATCACTCACAATAAAATCTAAATGATGTTGTACCTACAAGCACAATAAGGTGGAAACAAAACTACCCACGTTAATCATTAGAAAATATAGAAATCACAAAGCAATAAATAAGGCCCTCCTTCTAGCACCAAAATGTTGAGTGAATATTTTGCCCTATTGCAAAATGATCACCACAAACAGAGTATTAAGTTGAAAACTCTCTCTTGCAAAGAAATTAGATGAAATCACCCATTTCTCCAAGGTTCTGGTAAGCCAAAATTCGTGCATATATGTAATCGATGAATATTAAAATAGAACAGATGTATACCCGAATAAACTCAAAAATGCAAGTGATAGTTAACAAGGGGCCTTGATAGTCCAATTTAAACAATGCTTAGCAATCATGATCCTTAAACCTTCAAAAGTGCAAATGATTGGTTCCTTTTAGTACTCTTGATATTAGTCTGACTTACCCTGAATCCCAATCAGTAAGTTCATTTTATATTCAAGTTAAAATGTTCAAAATACAAAAGTGTGTGGAATAGTCCACTTCATTTTAAACTCCATGTCTTTAATGTGAAGTTCGTTTTACAATTAGTGGATTCATTTTATCTTCATTATGGGTGTTCCACTATCACTACATTAGAATTTGGTGTTAGTAATGGTTAGCAAGTTAGCATGTTAGTGTTCATTTGCTTTATCTATCATTAGTGTGAATTTGGCATTAGTAACCCCTCCTAACATTGATTTTATCTAAATATTAGCTTAATGCAGTTTGGAGGTGCAAAAATTCTAGATAAGGACCAGAATAGAAGTAAATGAACAAGAAATGAAAACTAAAATTCTGGAAAATGGACCAGAATGGAAAGAACTAAAACAAAAATTTTGGAAACGACCAGAATAGAAAGTGAATAAATATATAAATTATGGAAATGACCTGAATGGAAAAATAAATTTATGTGTTGAAATTTTGGAAATGACCAAAATGTAAAAGAAAACAAAATAGAAATTATTGAAATGACCAGAATCAGAAAACCACAAACTAAAATGAACACCAGAATTAATCTAAGTTGTATAAAATAAACAACAAAAAATATCTATAGAGTTAGTTGGAAAAAAAAAATGACATTAGATTTTGGTTCACAATCCCCTCCCTGCAAAACCCCAAGTTATGAGATAAATCTAAAGACAACTTTATCTAACAAACCTGCAAAATAAACACAATCATATTAGACCAAGTGCGAGACTCAAAGGATAAAACATAGTTGCATTCTATTCAACATTCACCTAGTGTAACCCTTTAATGGCATAAATAAATAAATACAAGTAAAAAAGAAATGCAAAAAAGATACACCATAAATGCAATAGTGTCATACATAATCTCCTTTTGGTTTTTCTCACAAAGGTTGTTCTTGCCAAAATGGAAGCATTTTATTTCAAAACATAGTCCTCTTTGCACAAATTTCCAGCCCCTTTACAATATCTTCATTGGTTATTTAAGGTTATCAAAAAAACTATTCGTTTTCTCTTCTTTTCTAACTCCCTATCACTCCATTTCATCAAAATGTTAACATAACAAATAAAAAATAACATATAAACTTAATTTATATTTTATTTTTCTATAAATTCCCCACAAACATTATAATAATAAAAATAAATTTACACTTCCATGTTGCTTATAGCTCCCTTACTACATCCTAAAATATAAAGGAAATAAACCTTCAAATGTTCTCCTTATACCTCCCTTGCATGCATGTTTTAAAATAAAATAATAAAACTAAACCTTAGAAACTTCCCTTATAACTCCCCTACATGCAATGTCATAATATACAACAATAAAAATAAGACTTTAGAGGTTTCCTTTATATTTTATGATATAATAAAAATAAATAAAACTATTCTGAAACCTTATACCTCCCTGCCATGCCCTGAGATGTGTTATGCATTGTGACACCCTCTAGACAACTCACCCTTTGTTCTGCGCTTTCATGCGACATTTTTGTATCACCTCGAAGGACCTACAACTCCTCTCTCTGCGATAAGTATCTCGCTTCCTCGATGCCTTCCGTAACCAAAACAATGTCCTCTATAAATGGGGTTTAAGAACCCAATATTTGCGATGTCTTCGGGTTTTAGGATTTCCAAATTGAATCTAGGGTTGTTTTCTCTTTTGACATCACCACTATCATTTTCTACCTGGTGCCACCCACTTCACAGTTAAATTTCCATTGTCTGCTCACCGATTTCTGCCTATGTGAGCCTGTGTTGGACATCTCTGTGAGGGTTGTCGTTTAACTGCGACATACCTGCAAATCCTTCGCTGTCATGCTGAATAATTCATGTTGTTATCCACTATTATCGAGTGGATTTTCTAAACTTAGCCATCTATCGGCCTCGTCACTGCCCAATTTTCCATGGACTTCCTGTGATATCCCAATTGGGCGCATCCAGGTGCACCTCATACATCATATGCATTCCCAGTGTTGATGACTAGCCTTTCGTCCTCGGTAGACTGCTTCGAAAACACCATTCGCGACATCAGATTCCCAAGGATTTTTCGTCAAAACCACCAACCGGGTAATTGCCATCTTCGGCGCTGACTAGTTACGTCCACCCTACTCTCCTTTCATTTGATACGCCATCGACATCGATCCATGTCAAGCATTACTTTGCCAATGTTTCCACCTGTTGTGCTATCTGTCATTCATAAGGATTATCCACTAACATCAACCGTCGGTGTCAATGGGAACCCTGTATTCAACCACCGTCGGGCTGTCCAACTTTAATGACCATCGTCACCATTAGGGGTATCACCCACCAAATGGGATCCGTCAGTGTGGCTACGTCCGTCTTTATTTCTATTTCTAGACACGACGATCACTTGGCACATATCCAACATTGTCGTCCGACTACCTACTCGTCGTGGCTTTTGTTTTGGCCCTGCATGTTGTAGTTGTATGTCATCCATGTTGGCTTCGATACCGCTAGCTATGCCTCCGGGTGCCTCTGCTCTATTGCTTGCATGTCATCGCCCTCCTAAATCACTGGTGTCCACACGATCCACGTCCACCAACCTCAAGGTTCACTTATTGTCCACTCCCACGATCCATTTGGAGAGTCCCTATAATGCAAATAAACATTATTATTAGACCTTCAAACCATAAATAACCTCTATGATATGAAATAGCCCTTGAGGGATTTCTTTTTAAATCGTGACCACTCGTCTATTATTATGTTTATATGCAATATATACACATATTTATTTGCATTATTTAAATTATTCCTTCTTTTTTATATTTTATTTTATTTTTTATTTCTTATTTTATATATATATATATATATATATATATATATATATATATATATATATATATATATATTTTATTAACATACCCATATAAATATATAATATAAAATATAGATACATTAATATTTTGTTTCCCTCCCTTTTTTGAAATTTGATTTAACTAACTTTTTGAAAGGGAATTTAAGTTGATCCACGACACACAAGCCAACATATGAAAACTTTAAAACTAACCAACAATTTACAACCAAAATCCAACACAACAAAGACAACCAAAGATAGAATCGCTCTTAGAAGAAACCAATAAGGTAAGACGGTCATACGCAAACCAATCACACTCAAAAGGAAGACAACATAAGCCAAAAGAAACCACATGACAAGGAACCTTAGAAATTAATTGCAAATGTCGAGGATGGGATATATCGAACAATATTGCTCCAAAGACACCAAAACCATTCACGATCAAAATTTCAAAAGGTGGGTCCCCAAGTTTTGGGGCTAGTTGTAGAACATCCACAACAAATGGTGACTCTACTGGGAAATGCTCCTGAGCACTTCGGTAAGAACCCAAACTCTGAAAACACACCAAACCCAAATATTAGAATTACAAGCATCAGAAAATATCTAGAGAATGAGAATAGACCAAAAATACATGAAGCCTCAAAATCATTCAGCATCAGCTCAATGTGTACAAAGTGATTCATTCCTTATCATCTGAAACTATTCAACAGCCCATCATCAGGTTCACATGGATGTTTATGTCTTTATGATTTATGCATATGATATGTTATGGATGATTTATGCAGGATTGGATGTTTTGTTGGTCAGGATCAAGTGTTATGTATTAAGGATCATTTTTAGTGTAGAGCTTTGTTTTGGCCATACTTATCATTGTAATTTAATTAGGGGCCCTAAAATTGACACTTTGTGGCTGATAGGATGATATGGAACATAATATGATATGGGCCAAAAGGATTTATTAACAAGATGCTATAATGTGAATGACCTGTTTTGCAGAGACTCAAATATTCTAGTACCATAAACAAACACACTAAAACTATCTAACCCTCTTAGGACCAAATGTGTGTGCAGTGAATTCATTTATCAGATCAAAAGCTCAGTTATGAACTGCTACAATCCAGAAAAAATGTGTGTGCAAGTCAGTTCATTATCTCATTTTGGCCAAAATGGTTAAACCTGTTATGAATGAAACCACAAGGCTAGCCTATTCATTTGAATGGTCAAATATCTCACTTTTAAACGAAACATGTTGCCATGCATGAGTGTACTCCAATGCCAGTCAAGCATCTATAGCCCCGGTGGAGGTTAGACCTCATAGTCCATGATTTTGCTTTTGGTTTCTTGAATCTTAGGGATGACTACCCATCCTTCTAAGGTGACATGTAGTATGATCCTTACAACCCAATAGTCAATGGTGTGTGATGCAAGAAGACTCAAAGCTTTGGGGAATCAGATTCTCAACCTAAGTATGATGATAATTTGACCCTATCCTTACTACTCCAATTTTTGTTTTAGTTTCAAGGGGTAAAAAATTATTGATAAAAAGTTTAGATTATAGAGTACAACTGAGCTTCCAACTAGGACTCAAATAAATAGCCAAACAGGCTAAAACCACTATACTAGAATGACACCCGAAAAAGACAACAAGAACAAACCACATTAAGTCTGTACATCCTTGTGGATCAACTCCCATAGGTGTTGAGAGTCCCCAAATGAGAGACTCTCCCAATTATCGATACTCCAAGGATCCAGTAGCTTAGAAGCCCTTTTGGCTAGGTAATTAGCAACCACATTCCATTCCCTTGGAATGTGCACAAAGGATATAAATTCAAACTCTTCACTCATTCTGAGAATATGAACGGCTACAGAGGCCAACTACCAATTAACTTCTTCCACCCTTTTACTGTTTAAAATATTAACCACAAGTTGAGAGTCAGACTCACAGATAATCCTATGCCAACCAAGATAAAACCCCCTCTGCAAGGCCTCAAGAATTGCAAGAGCTTCCATAAAATTGTTGGAGTAAAAACCTTTATAAATGGAAAAGAAAAAATTGACACCACCGATAGAATATCTCCCAACACCACCAATGCCAGCATGTCTAGGATTACCCCTAGATTATCCTTAGTATTAATTTTTAAAACTCCTCTAGGGGGTGGCCTCCACATACCATCTCTCTTGACCTCCTTTCTAAGATGAGGAACCCTACTAGGGCTAGAAGAGTTCACACCATCCCCAAAGAGACCAAGGGCTTGTTGTACCTTCTTCTCCCTAGAATCCAAAAGAGGGTCCACATCACATTTGCTATGGATGGTTTCCAGAACCATATACAAGATCCTTTTCTAGATCTATTGAACAGCCAAATAATTGCCCTAAAATATGCATTAGTTTTGTTCGAGCCAAATTTTCCAGATGATGCAATAAGGGCCCAAATTCTAAGCCACCTGAAGGAAGGGGGCCTTGGCTGGAGGTCTACCCAAACTAATCCAAAACTCCACCAAGGATAGCACATGAAAACATGGATGGTTCCAAGCGCTCCACCAACGGTGCCAAATGTCTCTGGTAAAGGAGCATTGGAAAAATAAATGAGAATATTCATCCTCATTCTTACTACAAAGGACACAAAAATAGGGACCCTGAAATCCCCTCTTCCTCACATTATACCAAGTGAGGCATTTATTACGAGCTACCAACCAAAGAAATAAGTTATATTTTGGCCAGGCAAATTTGTTCCACACATTTTTCCACCAAGTGACAGGAAGGCTCCCATAATTTTTCTTATCAAGAACCTGATAACCATAGGCTACCGAGTAGGTTCCCTTAGGATCAGGGTTCCAAGCCATAATATATTTACCCCTCAATGAAGAACAAGGTATCCCCATAAGAATAAGAGGAATCACCCCTTTTTCCTTGGTTAGTCCCCCCTAGGGCCATTATTACGAATATTTCCACTTGTACATCTCCATATTTCTAAAATATTGGATTTTTTTAAAGTCCTCCACATGAGACCAGCCTGCTTCCAAGAAAAAATGCTTAGGGAACGTAACTTAGAATATTGATTCAAGTTAGGAGGGTGGCCATCCCAAGAATCCTCCCAAAAAAGAGCATTTGATCCCAGATTGCAAATCTAGAACAAACCCTACTTGATTAAATTAGCTCCTCTTTTCAGAGTGTCCCAGATAACATAACCTTTCCCAACCAAGCTGACTCTAGATATCTTAGCCTCAGAAATACCTCTCAAGTATTTACAAGATAATATTTTATCCCAAATATGATCTTGATAGGTACACCATCTCCAATAAAGTTTTGCAGCCAAAGTCTGCCCAAAAAGAGTTGTTTGTCGCAACCCAATACCTCCCTCTTGCACCGGCCTACATATATAATCCCACCTAACCAAACTCCATTTAGATTGATCAAGTTTCCCAGACCATAAAAACTATCTTAACAAAGCATTCATGTCCTTTATGAAGTGAGAGGGAGCTATTTGTACAAAATATATATAAATGGGTAAAGCTTGAACAACAGATTTTAAAAGAAACACTCTACCTGTAGTTGATAGCCATATGAAAGTCCAGTGATTCACCTTCCTTCTAAACTTATGAAGCATAGACTGCCAAGAAAATCTAGGTAGAGGATGAGATGAAATTGGAATACCAAGATAAATGAAGGGGGGAGTCCCAACCTGGAATTTTAGAATACGAGCAATCCTGGCTTGAATAAGAGGAGGGGTATTGAAGAATAAAATAGAAGACTTGTCCTCATTAATCAACTGTCCAGAAGCACCAATATATATGTCAAGATATTGTCTAATATTGCCAGCTTCCCTGATAGTGGCAACTCCCAATAAAGTAGTATCATCAACAAATTGAAGGTGGGAAAGAGGTGACAAACTGCTATCCCACTTCCACCCCTAAATGAGACCCTACATGACTTGATACTTGAAAACCGCTATTTTGTGGACTATGTTGCATGATAGGACCGACAAGGATGACACTTTTTACCTCACATTTTCTTCCAAGGATGGTTTCGGCCATTTTACCCAAGATGTTTTTAATATGTGCAAATTGTGTTTGGTTCAAGACAACTTTGGCATCAATTCCCAATCTCAAGATCTTCTTAGTGTATATTGTGCAATGATCCTAAGAGAATTTGACATGTTTTTCGGCGATTGCCCACCACACTAGAAATGGCTGAGTGACAAAAAACATCCTAGGAATTATGAAACTGTGGTGTGCATACATGAAGATTTATATTTTGTAGCTTTGTGTAAATGCCTTTGTGAAGGTACCCCTGATTAAAGCAACCTAACTTTTGATGGACCAATTAGGATCTTTGAGCTTGATAAATAATCTTTCTATGGGATGTGAAATGCGAAATGCGAGGGTTATGTATACAATATTATGAAACGTGTTATGAAATGTGGGTGTATGCATTGTTTTTAAAATGCAAATGGAGTATATAAAATATTTCATCCTAATTTTCAAAATTGATAACTTCATGCATCCCAAGCTTCAAACAATATTCTTTAATGTGTTTGTGGTACTCGTGGAGCCTTCTGCAATACAATTCCAATGTTTCATATTCTCCTTATCTTAGTGAACATTCATGAGGATATAAACTAACATCTCAACTTACTGACTTTCAGCTCATGTACTCCAACCTACTAAACATAAAAAAATCAACATAGGCCAAATATTAAATGCTAGCTACTAAAAATACTACCTCAAACAAGGTCTAATCTAAGACGCAATATTAAAAACCAACCTAAAATCCAAACACAAAAATCAAAGACAAACATCCCAAAGCTAAATAATAACCTAACACCAAAGCAACTGAAACACACTCTAAAGTATTAGAAAACAACCAAAGCTTGGAAGCGAATGAATACAAAACACACCATCAAACTCGAAAACATCACAACACAAAAATATTTACATATAATACAAGACTTTGCCTTTTTCAAGCCTGGAAGTAGTGCTTTAAGTGCAGCCCAATAATGGGCAAAGCCAAATCTATCCCATCCAAGGTTTTTAGTCTAAAACTGTTCTCACCTAGGATTTTAGACACTTGATATGGACCCAACCACAAACAATCAAAATTTTCATGATCTCCTTTCTTTTCATGTCTTTTATCCCACAGTAATACTAGGTCTGAAACTTTAAATGTTTTGATTTTAGACCTCTTATCAAACCATATTTTCACTACATCTTGATGTTTTCTTAAATGAAGTATAACCTCATCTCTTTTCTCATCAAGATGCATTAAATGTGTCAATCTATTTTCAAGTTTATCATTAGTTCGAATATATTCCTTCATGAAATGCAATGTTTGTAATCTTAAATTTGTGGGAGAAATAGGATCTTGTCCATAAACTAAGTGATATGGAGATGTTCCTATTGATTCTTTTGTTCCGATCCTATTAGCCCAAAGGGTGAATTTTAGCTTGCTATGCCAATCCCTAGGATTCTTTTCAAGTAATTTTTTTATTACACATAACAAGTTTTTATTAGAGGATTCTGCTAAACCTTTACCTTGTGGATAATAATTTGAGGAGAAATTCAATCTTACCATATTATCATATGCCCAAGTTGAAAATTCCAAAGAAGAAAAGATAGAGTCATTATCACTTACAATCGTATTGGGTATTCCAAAACGAGACACAATATTATCCTCTAAAAACTTAATAACAACCTATGAAGTAGCATGCTTAGTGGGAATGGCTTCGGTCCACCTTGTGCACTAATCTATGGTAGTAATGATATATTTATGAGAATAAAATGAGTTAGGATTGATGATCCCAACAAAATCCAATCCCCATTGTGCAAAATGCCTTACCTCTACCATAGATTGTAATGGCATTGCAGCATTTCTTTCTCTATTGGCCGTCACTTGACATATGTGGCATGATCTCACATGTGCATGTGCATATTTGAACAAATGGGGCCAATAGTATCATTATATAATTATTTGGTGTGCCATTGCATTGGCTGACCCATGTCTAGTTCCATATCTCCCATGGAAATCATTGTGCTTGGGTTACCTCTTCCTGACCAACACAACGAAGGTAAATTCCTTCATGGTTTCTCCTATATAATACCCTAGACTTAACAAGAAAATTTACATATTTCAAATGCAAAGCTCTATGTTGAGTGGAATTGATATGTGATGGGCACTTACCATGCAACAAGAAATATACAATATCAACATACCACTCATATTTGGTTATGTCATCTACCTCATAATGTTGACATGATATCAACGGATCGATTTATGTGATTGACTTGACCAAACCTTGTCCATGAACTATTTTCATAGGTTGGATTTCTAGATCAAATTCTTGGAGGGTTGAAATCCATTTTCCTCGTCTTTCACCTAGTTCATTTTGAAAAAACATAGACTTAACAGTAGGGTGAGGAACTATGATAAAGACCTTACCATGAAATATGTAATGTCTGAATTTCTTGATAGTCTTGAACAATGCATACATTTGTTTATCCAAAATAGAATATCTCAACTTTACATCATTCAAAGGAGCACTAAATAAAGCTATGGTATTTTCAATGCTACCTTCGCTCTTCTGAGTTAGGACGCTCGCAAAATAATGATTTGAAGAAAATGTATAGACATAAAAAGGTTTAGCATAATCTAGACTAATTAAACAGGAGCCCTAGAGATAGCATCTTTGATGCTTTTAAAATATTCCATATTTTAATTTATCCATTTGATCTGAACATCCTTCTTTAACATGTCGTTCAAGGGCTTGGCAATCTTGGAAAATCGTAAAGTAAATTTCCTTATAAAATTGATTTTACCAAAGAAGGATCTTAATTATTTCTTGCTATTTGGTGGTGGAATGGCTAGTATAGCAGCTATTCTTTCTAGATCAATAGAAATACCATCCTTCGAAATTATGTGACCCAAAATCTTACCTTATGTTACCCCAAATATGCATTTTTTTGGATTAAGGGAGATCCCATGTTCCCTACATATCTAGAGTACATTCCTCAAATTTTTGACATAATATTCCCTTCTATTAGAGAAAACAAGAATGTCATAAACGTAGACAATGATACATTTTCCAATGAGCCCTTTGAATGCAAAATCCATGGCTCGTTGTAAGGTGGCACCTGCATTCAATAATCCAAAAGGCATTCTTCTATATGCGAATTTACCCCATTTCGTTGTGAAGGCCATCTTAATTCTTTAATTTGTATGGATAAGGATCTGATTATATCCCAAATAACCATCTAGAAATGAAATAATTTGTGACCCATTAACCTTTTAAAGAATCTCATCAATAGTAGGCAATGGTTAATTATTCTTTTGGCAAGCCTTGTTTAAATTCTATAATTCAATACACAACCTTATCTCTCTGTTCTTATTTCTCACCGGGACAAGGTTGGACACCCATGTGGAATGTCTAACAGGAAAGATGATTTTTTCTTCTAGCAATCTCTTCACCTCTTTCTCTATTAGGGGTTCTAAAATTGGGTTGATCGTTCTTTGTCTCTGTCTAAAAGGCTTGGAGTCAGGTTTTAATGGAATCGTATGCATTATCACATTTTGATCATAAGTTTTCAAATCCTTATAACTCCATGTTATGCAATCAACATATTCCTTTAATGCATGAGCGATAGACTCCTTTTCTTGTCTCGTACATGCCTTATCAATTAATACCTCTCAGGAATTTTTTGCACTCCCCAAATTGATTATACCACATGCTTATTTATGGGATGGTACATTTTTTCCTCTTTTTACATGATATCCGATATCAAATATCTTTTCTAGAGAATCCATATCATTTGGCATATCATTTCTCACTTGGGTTGCTTCACATTGCCACTATATTTCTTCTTGCCCTCTCTTATCTTCATCTATCACCTGATTTTAAAATACCAAAATTAGTGATGAATTTAAAAACATGGCTGTCACTATCGAAGACTCGGAAATTGGTAACATTGTCTAGTATCGAGGGGCAAGGCACTAATTCAATTGAAATTTTCTTACATTTTTTATGGTCCACAGGTTTGAGCATGCTTGCGGCTATGGCTAAAGAATCTACCATTCAATTTTTTTTCCTAGAGATAAGGGATATATTGAAGGCATCAAACTCATCTACCAAATCCCTAAATCTGGTTTTGCAAAGGCTTAATATTTTATCCCGAAAAGTATATTGCCCTTTAACTTGTTTAATAACCAACTCTGAATCTCTGAATACTTTGAGACACTTAACTTTCTTCCTTTGGGCTAATTGAAGTCCAAAAATAAGTGCTTCATTTTCTACCACATTATTGGTGGTTGGAAATTGTAATCTATAGGCAACGAGCATATGCTTGCCACCAGGATATGTAAGTTCAATACTAGATCCAACACCTTATTTTGATCTAGATCCATAAAATATTAGTGTCTACACCAAAATATCATCTTCCAAAATGCTATAAGAAATATTTTCTTTTTGAGATTCTTCGGTAGCTTCCTCTAGGTCAAATGTGTAGGCTCCTAACTCAGTTTCAGCAAATTGAATTTCGTTGGGCCTATTATACTCTGTTATCATCTCCTTGAGCCTTGGTTCACTATCCACCCTAATTTTGTTTGCTACTCCTCTCCAAAGTAACTACATATGGGAAGAATTTGTAATGATGTACCCATTCAGGTTCTTACTCCAATATCTTCCAAATACCATGTCATATTTAGCGGGAATATTAAGCACAAGTATGTCCACATGATGTTGAACTCTAGGTTCTGAATTTATCTAGATAAGGACATCATTTAAAGTTCCAACCACATCCATCATAGATTTTTCCAATTGTACGACTTTACTCTTAGAGGCAATTGGCATGAATCCTAACTTTTGGTATATCTCGAGGGGCATGATGTTACCTGAGGCACCCAAATCTATCAAATAATTATGTAGGTTTTTGCCTGTAATTTTAATGGTTATGATGAAAGGAGGTACTTCTCATTTTTCCCTTCTCACCACTAATTGGGACTCGGCGTCTTTAACTTCATGAATTTGATTAGGTGGATTCAGTCTTGTCCCCAGGAATTTCTCTTGTCCCAATAGTTGAGTGACCTCAAACATCGAGATGTTAGCCTTAGTATTTTTCATATCCTCTTCTAAGTCATAAGTGGACTTTTTAGAATTTGGCATCTTTTGTGTTGGTTTAGATACTTCAATAAAAAGAGGTGTAGGTGGATTGACGTCACATTTTGCATCAGGAGAAAGTAAGGAATTTTTTGGACGAGTAGAGGAATTTTTGGGATCCTTAGAACTTCTTGTGTAATACCCATGATTTCCTTTCCCAAAAAATCGAATGGATTGGTCTTCCAAAGTTTCATCATCTTCTTCTCCTAAGACCTTAGTGTCCTCCTCTTCTTCACTTTCTTGAATGTGGACAACTTCAGTCACCAAATCATCATTTTTTCCTTGGAAACAATGGGGTAATTCCTCATCACAAGGCTCCAATTCACAAAAATATTCCAAAGTTTCTGCCTGATTGGCTATAGGGTTGGGTACATGCCTATTATTAGGGTGAGTTTTGTACCATCTTTTTCCTCTATGGTTGTAATTTTGGTTATATCCCGAGGATTGTAAAGGATTTTTTGTAGGTGTCCCATGTGATTGGTTAGTTTGGTAACTTGCTTTTCCAATACATCTATCCTAGACTTAGACCCTTCTGGTTAGGGCACTGTAGTCCCAGGTCCAAATGCATTTCCTACACTAGCCACCTATGGAATGGGTACGATGACTTGATTATGAGTGTTTTGGTTCCACCCAAGGTTCGCGATTTGAAGAGGTGTGATCAAAGGATAATTCATTGGGCTTTGGGTATTGATCATAATGAATCTAGGTATGGCCAATTGATTGTTGATCGCACTGAACCCAAGTATGGTCATCTGATTGTTTGCCAACATGGTTGTGGGTGGAATGGATGCATTAGGATAAGTGGAAAATGGTGAATACGTGGGCATGAATGGGTATGGTTGTTGATATGGTAATTTTTTCATCATTGGAACTTGTGATGCCATCATATAATTCATCATGGTGAACTAACTGTATGGACCATATTGTCCCATCCGAGCCAATTGAGACAACCCCCCGCCTAGCGATGTCATTTGTTGTGCAAGGGTCATGGTATCTTCTTAAGCTATGGAAAGGGTTGTAGCCTAAGGATTTATTCTAGAAAACAAGGATGGTAAAGGTTCTAGATCTCCAAAATATAATTGAAGAACCACAACGACATCTACCGCAAAGTTAGGAGTTACATTCGTGTAAATATTTTTGAAACTAGCATTGAACATCCTAATAGGCTCATTGGGTAACCATTTACAGGAAACAAAATAGATTATAAATTATGGAAGGATCTAAAAACAACTGAAATTGGCTCATGAAGGCAGATTTTTATTGGGCCCATGAATTAATGGACACTACGGGAATATTCCTATACCATTCCTGAGCCATATGGTCCAGACTAACATGCAACATATTCGTGGGTAACCCCTTGTATAAACATATAATATTTGTAAATTTGGACATGCTCCTTGAAAGCACTAGGATATGGAAGCAATGGCGTATCGGGTGCGATGCAAGCAAAAGCAACTGTAATGCTAGCTCCTACGAATGAAGAAAAGACTAAAGTGCATGAAAAGGGAAAACAAACGAACTGAAACAAGATATAAAGTGAATGTAAAGTGCAGCCCATTTTTTATTAATTTTTTTTTGATATCAGGTTACAATACGTCTCCTTCATTTTTAGGGGCCAGGAGCGTTAGATATAGTTTTGTTACACCAATGGATGGTACGCTTCCCTTCGGGATCTTCCATGTGCCCAGGTTTGAAATGGGTGGGCCAAACGTCACCGTCGCTTACGTGAATGCATCTATAGTTCTTTTATTCCCCTCTGGTGTAGAGATCCTATGTTCAAAGAAATAGCAAACGATTAATAGCACCTACGGATGGAGGGAAACATGTAATCCCCAAGGCCTCCAGTTAATGCATGCATGCAATAATTAAAATGGTAATAAAAACATGCTAGAATAAGATGAAATTTGGATAGAAGCATGCAAACACCATCATGAACACACTGCAAAAGGAACAGTCAAGAAACATATTGTAGATTTCTAATCACTCTGGGGTGGGATGATTAGGACTGTCATAAAATTTTAGAAAGAAACCTCCTAAATGTCCTATCTAGATGTATCCAAAACAATTGAAAAGTTGGTGTTAGGAAAAATAGGGAATTTTGAGATGACCCAGAAGGTTTGATTTTGCAGATTCATCCTCGATTGCCCTGTATACAAAGATGCTCCCTATATGTTAGTGAAAGCGAAAAACAATGAAAACATAGTCAAAACTCATCAGAATGGCATGAAATTTGAATGGCAGCATATATGAATGACATAAAATAAGATGCAAAAGAAATAGTGAATAAATCTACTACATATTTCTAATCACTCTTAGGTGGGACGATTAGGATTGCAGTAGTGCGGGCGGCGCCCAGGGGCAGGACGCCCATCGTTTGGGGCTTGGTTTCAACACCAATCCACTTGGGATGGGTCCAAAACCTCCTAGGGAGTTGTGTCAAAAAATTAGATAGGGTGGTGTGGCCAAATGTTCAGGTTTTGGGTTCGGATTGTGCTTCCAATGTTCACCCAATAACCTCCCTTCCAAAAGAGAGATCAAGGATGTAAGAAGCACAAGTGAGGGGTGAGGATGTAATTCGGCAGCACTCCATTGCTCCAAATGCTCTTGATCTTTCCTTTATTTGGGGTGAGAAGACTCACCATTTTATAGACCTAAAGGTCTACTTTGAATGTGCATGCAGGGGCACCACTTGGCCATCATGCCTTATTAGGGGAGAGAAGATTCCTCCCTAATTAAGGGCTCCATGATTGCCTCTATGACTGCCTTTTTGAGCTCAAAAAAGCTCACTCACACTCCCATGTATTGAAGGTGGAGTTGAGTGGAAACTTTGATCTACCATTTGTCAAGGTTTGACCTTTTTCCCGTCAAACCTGCTATTCACCCCACCTTGGAGCGATTGCTGCTAATCGTCCCAGGGTGGGGCGAATAGCATTCTATTCGCCCCATTGTGGAACGAGTAAGGAGCAGGGTACTTGAAAGGTGCCAAATTGACCTTTGACCTTCCAAAACTACTTTGGGAGTGGTTAGGACCACTTTTTAACCTCTGGGGTCTGCCCTAGGGGCTATGTATGCCAATTCAATTAATGCTTGTAGCCACCTGATCAAATTGGTGTTGTTTTGGTGTCTACAAATGCCCCTTTTTGGGATGTGCTATGCGTGGCACAGTGCTAAGCAAAAATAGATAACCAAAGCACTTAATTATTTGGGTTTCTCAATAACCTAACCAACTTTTGATGCCCCAAGTATGGAAAGGGCACGCATTCTTGAATCCTTGCTTCTGACGAGCTAAAGAGCTTAATTCAAGTGTTAACCTTTTTCGATGAGATGTTACTTGATCTTGGACATTGTTCAGTCATGAATAGGCAAAGGGCACAACCTTTTGTTTATGGGAACCTTAAGTTCATGATTCTAGAATGCCAAGTCTTTGATCAGCTTGTGATTATTTCTTGTTTGCTACCACAAGCAAGAGCGTGATTGTCTTTGTCAATGATTCTTTGAATGCATACCATTTCCTTGATTGGGTGTGTATTTGTTGATTGGTGACTAAATGTGACTACCCCCTCAAGCGATGAATCGATGAGGGAATGACCGACATGAGAAAAGAGACGAGTCGCTTGACCCAAGATGACTTTTTTAAGGGTGACTTTAGTTGTTTTTCATTGAATGATTATGTAGTTTCCCAACAATCGGACCTATTTTTGGTGGGTGTTAACCCATTTTGTGGAACTGATTGGGGGTGAAATTGTCAAAAATTCATCCTCTCGTGGAGCGGTCCAGCTATGGTAGCCTTCTTAGGGAGTAGTATATTGATAATTTGTGGCCCCAACATCATTTTTGTATGCCAAGAATGTCAGGCACAAAGGCACTTTAGTTCAGAAATTTTATTATGTTGTTTGGTGGGTTTTGACCCTTTTTGTGATGCCTTTTGGGGATGAAATTGTCGAAAATCCATCCTCCCATGGAACATTCCAGCTATGGTAGCATTATTAGGGAGTAGGATAGTGAAAATTTGTGACTCCAACATTAGATTTGTATGCCAATAATCACAGGTGCAAAGGTGCCTTTGTTCGACAGTTTTATTATGTTGTTTGGTGGGTTTTGACCCTTTTTGCGACGCCTTTTGGGGATGAAATTGTCGAAAATTCATCCTCTTGTGGAGAGGTCCCATTATATTAGCCTTCTTAGGGAGTAGGATAGTGACAATTTGTGACCCCAATGTTGGTTTTTTATGCCAAGAATCACAGGCGCAAAGGTGCCTTTGTTCGGCAGTTTTATTACTGTTTTTTGTGCATTTTGGATGTAGTTTTGGTTGTTTTTTATTTTCTTGCTCTATAATCGTTCCAAGGTGGGATGAATACCAGTTTTGTAATATTCCTAGGGTGGTACAATTTCTAACTAGAGTGCTTGTCCTAGGGTGGAACGATTACAGACCTAAGAGCCTATATAAGGGCCAAAACTAGGTTTTGGGCTCATTTGCAATTATTTTTTCTAGCAATTTGGAGCTATGGGGAGGAGTGCTAGTTTTCGAAGCAAAGCGCTATCAAATTTTCATGGACACCATGATTTCAAGGACTATATCCTCGAGTGGCAAAGCTGAAGCAAGACTGTTAGGTGCTCCTTCTCTTTACTTTATTTGTTTTGATTTTTTTTAAGTACAGTTCAAAATCGTAATTAAATTGTTTTGTATTTTGTTTTTCCATTTAGACTAGGATGAAAACCCTAGTGAAAACCCTTTTTTTTGTTTTTTTTTTCTTTGAGACTAAGGTTAAAACCCTAGTAATTTTTTTATGTTTGTTTAAACTAAGGTTAAAACCCTAGGTTAAAGTTTGTTTTGTTTTGTTTTTTGTTCATAATTAAGGTTAAAAACTCTAGATGATTTTTGTGGTTTAATTTTTTTTTTTTGTGTTCAGTTAATTTGAATGATCTGCACTTTTGTTGTACATTGTTTTTTTTTTTTAATTTGACTTTGTTTTTCTGTACTTTGTTGTACATTTTTACTGTTTTTGTACAATTTTATTTGATTGAGTTGTACTGTTGCTGTATAGTTTTTTTTTTTGTACTTTTGTTTTTTCGTTTAAACTAAGATCAAAACCCTAGTTTAATTGTTTTGTATTTGTATTTTTTGTGGCATTGTTTAAAACTAGTATGGACGACCTCACAAGTGAGTTAGATGGGCATCACTTGCGAGTGATTGCTATCAGACTCGAAAGGGTCCCAAGGTGCTACCTCATACTTTGACTCGTCTTCTAAAGATCTTTCTTGGCCTTGTCTATATCCCTTTTTGATGCAAGTTCTTGAACTTTCCCCTTTCTCGATCAAAGGGGAGGAATTGTTGAGGCCCATAAGGTTGGTTGTTAACAATGGGAGATAATCCCCCAATGTGTATGTTGTTTTAGGATTGGCATATGGATCTTGTGCCAACCCATCCTTGTTGCCTAGCCCTAGGCCTTGCATGTTCTCTACCAAGATGTCAAGGGGCAGAGGGTGGTTGAACCCTACTCCTGATTTGTCGTAGGCATCTGATATCTTGGTTGACAAATAATGCGCACCCCTTGTTCATATCTGCCTAACCCATATCCATGCCAATTACATTGGCCAAGGTATTTTTCAATGGTTCTAAAAATGAGCAAGGGGGTGGCATGGGAATCGTATTCTTCATACCATAAGGGGCTCCAATGCCTCTATCATTTAAACTTTATTTCCCATACACCAATAACAATGTTGAATACAAAGCCTTGCTCATAGGTCTTTAGACAACCATCACCATGAACATCAAATACTTGAACATCTTTGGTGATTTGTTGTTAATTGTCAACCAAGTGAAAGGGGTATTCCAATGTAAATGCCTAGTTCTATAGGCATACAAAGCCCTTATGGATAAATTCTTGGCAAAACTTGAATGGTACGACATCGAGGCACTCCCTCGATCATCAAATCATTTTGCGGACACTATGGCCTCCTTGGGGTCACTAATCCCGTAAGACCCTTCTGGTGAGATGACAACCATTCAAATCAAAACATTATCGCAATCCATGATGGAGCGTGCAAGCTCCGACATAACGCCAAGAATCCACCTGATCCAGATTGAACCATCTCAGGATAGGTCCACAATAGCCTAAATCACACCAACTAGGGGTCCTTGTTCTCCCCTATTCCCCTTGATAGCAACACAACGCTATTTTTACAAGTTCATTCCTGCTCAGATTTTGCTAGGGATGAACTTTAAGAGAGATTGATATTTCATACCATCGAGGTTTTTTATCAACAGGATTGGTACACACCCATAAGAGACTACCTCAAGCTAGGTAACCTCCCACTTGGATTGACGCATGCTGTGAAAATATCATTCAAACAAAAAGCGGCAAAACATGTCTTGCTTGGAGATATTTTGTATCGTCGAAGCTACGAAGGGATCCTCCTTCGTTGCTTGGACCAACAGGAGTCCACTTGGGCGATCACCCAAACGCACGATGGTACATGTGATGGCCACTTTAGTGGTATGGCCATCACAAAGTACATCCTTTGCATGGGCTATTATTGGCCATATTTAGAGTGAGATTGTTGAGCGTATGTAAGGAAGTGTGTGAAATGTCAACACCATGCTAATTTGACACATGTACCTTCTTAGGCCTTGCATTCAATCCAATCATCTTGGCCATTTTCATAGTGGGGCTTAGATCTAATCAAAAATATCTCCCCTGCGTCGTCAGGTCATCACACGTTTATCATAATGGCCATAGAGTACTTCACCAAGTGGGTGGAAGCAATTCCGCTTACCTCTACGACTGGGACCCGCATTGCGAAGTTTATTTTACATAACATCATGTCATTTTGGTATTCCATCCAAGATCATCTCGGATAATGGGACGTCATTTAAGAACAAAAATGTGCGTGCTTTAACAAAAAAGTACAAAATTTAGCACAGTTTTTCAACACCCTATTATCCACAGGCAAATGGGCAAGCAGAGGCGTCAAACAAAATGCTATTTGCCATCCTTAAAAAGATGATCATAGATAGTCATAAGGATTGGCACATTCAAATCCCGCTTGCCTTGTGGGCTTATCGCACTAGCATACGGACGCCCACAGAGGCAACACCATTTTTGTTGGTGTATGGCTTTGAGGTAGTCATGCCTCTCGAGTTGGAAATACCCTCCCTATGCATATCAATGCAAGAGTTCATCGATGATGACACTGCGTGACAGGCCTGGTTACACCATCTTACATTGCTCGACGAATGATGCATCAATGCTCTCGAGCATTTACGTATCTACCAAGAGCGACTTAAGAAAGCATAAAACATGAAAGTTCACCTGAGGGAATTTCAGGTTGGTGACCTGGTCTTAAAAGAGAACCAAAAAAATTCTAACTTTTTGCCCCGTATAAGGGACAAGTTCATGGCAAACTGGTTAGGTCCCTATGTAATTGACAGTAAAATAGGACCTGGAACATACCGGCTTGCCTCTCTTTAAGGAATCAAGGAACTAGAACCCTTGAACATTAGTCATTTGAGGCCATTCCATATTTAAAGAGCCATAGCCCACCCCCAAATCTCCAAGGATTCCAACAATTGCTTGGTCACCCAAAAAGCTCCAAGGATGCCAGCTATCGCTTGGTCAACCCCAAAAATGCCCCAAAGGCATCTATAATCTCTTTGGTCAAACCAAAATCTCCAAGGATTCTCACCATCGCTTGGTCACCCAAAAAGATCCAAGGATGCCAGCTATCACTTGGTCAACCCCAAAAATACCCCAAAGGTATCTATAATCCCTTTGGTCAAACCAAAATCTCCAAGGGTTCTTGCCATCGCTTGGTCACCCAAAAATCTCCAAGGATTCCAGCTATCACTTGGTCAACCCCAAAAATGCCCCAAAGGTACCTATAATCCCTTTGGTCAAACCAAAAGCCCCAAGGATTCTCGCAATCGCTTGGTCAACCCCAAAAATACCCCAAAGGTACCTATAATCCCTTTGGTCAAGCCAAAATCTCCAAGGATTCCCACAATCACTTGGTCAACCTAAAACGCCCCAAAGGTATCCATAAACCCTTTGGTCAAACCAAAAGCTCCAAGGGTTCCCACAATCGCTTGGTCAAAAACAAATATTCAAAAAAAACAAAAACAAAATATAATAAAAAATTGCATCTCAATTCCATGCATACTCTTAAAAATTAAAACACAAAAAAATAATAAATTGCATTAGGCATCGCATACATACATTGCACATTTGCTGGTCATACATGTCACAAGCACCATAGACTGTAATTCCTTGGCAATTCCATCATTTTCCACATTTAGTCCATTTGTAAAAACATCCATCCAAAATAACACCCTTCGCATTTTTGCAATATTATAATTAGTTGTCCGCTAATGTCATTAGGGTTTTTCATCATTCAGCTGTCTTTATATTTTTAGTCAAAAATTGTACAAAGTCAGACAGATTTTACAAAGGTAGCATGTTACTTGGATCACACCTTGTTACGTAGCATCACCACACAAGTTAAAAAACATAAAAATTCCCAAGTTGTGTGAACAAAAGATAAAACCTACAAATCAATTAAGGGTACCATAGGTGAAAGGTTAGCCTGCTCATCCCCCTATGTGAATGGTTCGAGAATGTTGAGAATTGACAAAATGACACGCTCTTCCCCATCCAATTTCCCATAATAAATAGTGGTTTTCACCACTATCAAAAATCCCAAAACACCTTTGATCCCCAAAGTTGTAAGGATTCATACTACACGTCCCTGAGAAGGATGGGTAGTCATCCCCAAGGCCTGAAAGGATCAATACCATTCACAAGAAAAAAAAATCCAAAAGTCCACTATCAAAAATCATGAAACACCTTTGATCCCCAAAGTCGTAAGGATTCATACTACACACCCCTGAGAAGGATGGGTAGTCATCCCCAAGGCTTAAAAGATCAATGTCATTCCAAAGCAAACTCCTAACCACCTTTGATTCCTAAAATTGTAAGGATTCATACTACACGTCCATGAACAAGATGGGTAGTCATCCCCAAGGCCAAAAGGATCAATACCATTCACAAGCCAACAACCTACAAGCTCACCTTTGAAATCCAAATGCAAAATCAAAAATAAAAAATAATAACAGTGGTTATCACCACTACTCAAACCCCTTGCTCAAAATAAAAGAGAAAAATAAACAGTGATTTTCATCACTATGTATGAGAGCAAGTATCCCAACAAGTTGAGCAACCGAAAGACGCCTGAGCTTGAATCCCTAGAATTCTCAGCATTCAAAAAACCATTTAGGTGATCCTCATTACGAGTTTGGTGGACAACCTACCTAGAAATGGTTTTATCCTAAATGCATGACGATATGCCTATCACATTAGCTTTGCGTGTGAGTAGACCAATGTTTGCATGTAGATGAGCTAGTTTATGGTACCTTAGATTGTCCCATGGATTAATCTTACTAAATACAACAAAGGAGTTAGTGGAGCTAATTAGGTGATCCTCAATACAGGTTCGGTGGACATCCTACCTCGCACTAGCGATATCCTGACAAATACCACATAAAAAAACTCAATCGCACACACAGAGATGCAAAATAACTTGTTCAAACTCCAGTATGATTCGTACCTTGTTTGAAATTCTTGTAAGATAATGTACAGTCTTGATTATTTAATTAAAGCATCTGAGTCTCAGAGAAACCTTAACTACATTCTAAAACAATTGTTGTACATTTTATTACTTGCATCACCATAAAAAAAAATACAAAACAAAAAAATCCACATACAAAGTCATTCCACAAAGCAATCACATAGTCCAGAAAGCCAGCAAATCCTGTACAATCTACGGTGCCACCGCCAAGTTACCAACAAATAATTTCATCCATTCCATATACATACCTCATATAATTAGAAATAATTACATTCATAATAACATATGCATACATCAACATAAATAAATGTGCATAAAAGTAACAAATAAATCACGATAAGTGTATAATCAAAAATCAAGTCATGTATATATATCACCAAAAATACTCATAGGCTATAATAAGTCGGTCCTCTGACCTCACAACAAAATAAAAAAATCAAAAATCCCAAGCCTAGGGAGTCAGCCACCATGATTACGTAGGATCAGTGCGACTGGAACTACCCCCAGTGGTGTGGGTCCTATGGGACCTCTCAGGGTGGCTGCTGCCAGCCCCCGCATCATGCCCACTAGCGCTACCCTCACCCACCTACTTGCGATGAGAGGAAGCATACTGCTCAGTCTCACTATCTCTCATTCGATGCGAAGATCCACCTCCAGTGAGCTTAGGTAATTGTCCACCAAGGCGAATAATCTCATACTCCAAATCCACACATAACCAATCCCACTCCACATCCCACCGATGGTATGCAGCCAATGCTTCATCCTAATATGCCAACTGATCCCATAGGCATTCCCTATCGAAACTATGCTCCTCATATCATCTTCATAGTACGTCCTACAATCACACTATCTTAGCATAAAACCTCGCCTCCATATCCCCTAGGACTGCCTGAGGCATGGGCATCTCTAGGATGGCATGTTGCTCTGGCACCCGCTGCTTCAGGACGTCCTGCATATTCAACTGCTCTGGAACCCCTAAGCTATCCCCATTCAGGTCATCTACCTCCACCATATCCGCATCATCATGTGGAGCCCCCTAACCCTCCCCCGATGCCTATGCAACCCCACCGCCTACTTCTACTACCTTTGGATCTCCTAGAGGCCCCTCACCCCGCCATCGTAGCATCATCCACCATTGGTTGTACTATGTAGTCACCCCGACATTGTCCACATTAGGGACATCAATAACTACATCAGACTCCTCGCCTAGTGGCTCAATGATCGGCCAGACCAGAGTCCTCTCATTGCCCCGACATCTAGATCAAGGGCTCACCAGGAAATACCTGGTGCATCCAAAACTGTTGAGTCACCCGAATGTATGGGAAGTACTCCTACTCGGTCTCATGCCACCCGATCAGCCACCTCCCCCTGTGCACCCACCGGAGCCACTCCCCAGCCTTAGGCCAGGCTAGATAGTCTCGGTATGGCCGCCAGAACACCTCTCTTGGAGCAAGATGCGAGAAGGCCTCAACATAGTGCCCTATGACACCTACCCATCGTCGACTCTGCCCTACTCCTCTGACCTCTGCCATAGAGCAGCATAGCTAATCTCCCTATCCACCATCTCCCCTCGAGTGGTCCAATGTAACCCCTGAGGTCACTCCATAGCTATGTGTTGCCACCCCCAGCACTACAACAAATAGCTGCACCCAATCCCCTTCCACCTCTAATAGCGAACCTCATACATCTTGTCATACAACTATGCCAGTAGCGTCTAACCCAACCTCATAATCAGTGGTGCTATCGTCGGACACTCCACAAGTCTGAACACTACCTCCAACAGGTTCTAAGAGAACCTCGTACCCAAGGATTCAGGAAGTAGCATTTTGGAGATGAGGGTCATAAGAAACACATGCCTCACCCCCAACACACCCTTCTCAAACCACCAACACACTAGAATCTTGCCAATCAGGCAGTCCCCCTTTGCCCTCTCCATCGCCCCATCCACCCCCATCTCTGTCGCATGCCCAAAGCATCACATCAGCACCGTCGTCCGCTAATCTCAAGGAGTTGTCCGAATGGGTAGCCCATCTATCGAAATCCATAGAATACAATAAACATCATCCAAAGTCACTATCATCTCCCCTATTTGGATATGAAATATGTTTGTGTAGGGATCCCAAATTTATTAGGGCAGTCAGATATGCCCTATCCCCCACCACACGCTCTAACCGAGTCACCTTCTTGAGCCCAAGGGCATCAAGCCAATCCCAGTCTGCCATATTCAGCGTATCCTATGCGTCAAAAAATACCGACTCTTCACCACCTACAAAACAAAACAACACAAAAACATTAAAACATGACAACAACAAAAATTGTACATCACTAAAACAACTGTACAGCAACATTAACAAAATGTACAGTACAAACATTCAAAAAAAAAATCAATAAAAAATGCAAAATAAAAACAAAATTTTAACCTAGGGTTTTTAACCTTAGTTTAAACTAAAAAACAAAAAAACAAAATAAAAACAAAAATTTTAACCTAGGGTTTTTAACCTTAGTTCAAACTAAAAAACAAAAAATAAATAAAACAAAATTTTTAACCTAGGGTTTTTAACCTTAGTTTAAAATAAAAAAACAAAAAAAAAATAAAAACAAAATTTTTAACCTAGGGTTTTTAACCTTAGTTTAAACTAAAAAACAAAAATAAAAATAAAACAAAAATTTTAACCTAAGGTTTTTAACCTTAGTTTAAAATAAAAAACAAAATAAAAACAAATTTTTAATCTAGGGTTTTTAACCTTAGTTTAAACTAAAAAAAAAAAAACAAAATAAAACCAATCGTAGTTTAAACTTAATAAAAAAAACAAAATAAAAACATTTTTTTTAAACTAGGGTTTTGATCTTAGTTTAAACAACACCACACAAAATACAAATACAAAACAATTAAACTAGGGTTTTGATCTTAGTTTAAACGGAAAAACAAAAGTACAAAAAAAAAAACTTGTACAACAACAGTACAGCTCAATCAAATAAAATTGTACAAAAACAGCAAAACTGTACAACAAAGTACAAAAAAATAAATTCAAATTAAAAACAAAAAACAATGTACAACAAAACTACAGATCATTCAAATTAATTGAACACAAAAAAAAAAAACAAATTAAACCACAAAAATCATCTAGGGTTCTTAACCTTAATGATGAACAAAAAACAAAACAAAACAAACTTTAACCTAGGGTTTTAACCTTAGTTTAAACAAAAATAACAAAATTACTAGGGTTTTAACCTTAGGCTCAAAGCAAACAAACACAAAAAAAGGGTTTTTCACTAGAGTTTTCGTCCTAGTCTAAACGGAAAAACAAAATACAAAACAATTTAATTACGGTTTTGAATTGTACTTAAACAAAATAAAAACAAATAAAGTAAAGAGAAGGAGCACCTACCGGTCTTGCTTCGGCTCCGCCACTCGAGGATCCGGTCCTTGAACTCATGGTGTCCGCAAAAATTCGACAGCGCTCCACTTCGAAAACTAGCACTCCTCCTCCCCACAACTCCAAATCGCCAGAAAAAATAATTGCAAATGAGCCCAAAACCTAGTTTTGGCCCTTATATAGGCTCTTATACCTGTAATCGTTCCACCCTGGGATGAGTGCTCTAGTTAGCGCATCCCACCCTAGGATGATTACAAAACTAGTATTCGTCCCACCCTGGGACGATTACAGAGCAAGAAAATGAAAAACAACCAAAACTGCATCCAAAATGCACCAAAAACAGTAATAAAACTGTCGAACAAAGGCACCTTTGCACCTACAATTCTTGGCATACAAACACAACGTTGGGGTCACAAATTGTCACTATCCTACTCCCTAAGAAGGCTACCATAGCCGGACCGCTCCACGGGAGGATGGATTTTCGATAATTTCATCCCCAAAAGGTATCGCAAAAAGGGTCAAAACCCACCAAACAACATAATAAAACTGTCAAACAAAGGCACCTTTGTGTCTACGATTCTTGGCATACAAATCTGAAGTTGGGGTCACAAATTGTCACTATCCTACTTCCTAATAAGGCTACCATAGTCGGACCGCTCCACGGGAGGATGGATTTTCGACAATTTCATCCCCAAAAGGCATCACAAAAAGGGTCAAAATGCACCAAACAACATAATAAAATTGCCAAACTAAAGTGCCTTTGCACGTGACATTATTGGCATACAAAACAAACATCGAGGACACAAATTATCAATATCCTATTCCCTAAGAAGGCTACCATATCCGGACCGCTCCACGAGAGGATGAATTTTTGACAATTTCACCCCTAATCAACATCACAAAAAGGGTTAACACCCATCAAAAATAGGTCTGATTGTTGGGAAACTGCATAAGCATTTAATGCAAAACAGTTGAAGGCACCCTCACAAAAGTCATCTTGGGTCAAGTGACTCATCGCTTTTCTCATGTCGTTCATTCCCTCATTGATTCGTCGCTTGAGGGGGTAGTCACACTTAGTCACCAATCAACAAATACACACCCAATCAAGGAAATGGCATGCATTCAAAGAATCATTGACAAAGACAATCACACTCCTACTTGGGGCAGCAAACAAGCAATAATCACAAGTTGATCAAACACTTGGTATTCTAGAATCATGAACTCAAGGTTCCCATAGATAAAAGGTTGCGTCCTTTTGCGTATTCATGACTGAACAATGTCCAAGATCAAGTAACACCTCTCCAAAAAAAGGTTAACACTTGAATTAAGCTCCTTAGCTCGTTAGAAGCAAGGATTCAAGAATGTGTGTCATTTCCATACTTGGGGCATCAAAATTTGGTTAGGTTACTGAGAAACCCTAATCATTAAGTTCTTTTGTTATCTATTTTTGCTCAGCACTGTGCCACGCACAGCGCATCCCAAAAAGGGGTATCTGTAGACACCAAAACAACACCAATCTGATCAGGTGGCTACAAGCACTGACCGAATTGACATACATAGCCCTGTTGAGAAACAACACACCCCCACTAAAAAATGAAATTTCACCCTTTGAAAAATTTTGAGCTTTCATTTTGCATTAAGGACCCTCTTGAGTTTTCCAGGTTTTAAATTCCAAATTTTGCTTGCTTCCTTTTTCAAGTTGTGCTTTTATTTGCATCCGGCTTTGATTTACTTCAGAATCCATTTTTCACATGTTAGAATCATTCATGGATAAAGAAAATCTTTCACTGATATGAAGAAAATGCAGAATTCCAGATAGATAAATTCATTAGAAACCCAAAGCTTTCCTTTTTTGGAAGTGTCGCGATATCACGACACTTCCATTTTTGGAAATTTCGCGATATCGCGACGGGTTTTAGAAAAATTTGCCAAGTCACAAAAACATAGCGAAATCGCGACACTTCCATTTTTGAAAATGTCGCAATATCGCGACACTTTCCATTTTTGGAAATGTCACGAAATCGCGACGAATCTGGAGAGGGAAAGCAAGAGTGTACGGAACGTCACAAAATTGCGACATGTCATGACATGTCGCATTTTCGTGGTTGCAAGAGGCAAAAGGAAGCAAAGGGCAAAACAGGTCACGATTTTGTGACATGTCGTGAAATCGTGACATGTCACATTTTTGCGGCTACAGGAGGCAAAAGGAAGCAAAGGGCAAAACAGGTCGCAATTTTGTGACATGTCGCGAAATCGTGACATGTTACATTTTCATTGCTGTAGGAGGCAAAAGGAAGCTAAGGCATGAAAGAGGCGCGATTTCGCGACATGTTGCGAAATCGTGACATGTCGCGTTTTCGCTGCATGAAAGTTGAAGAAGCGTCTAAGTCGAAGAAACGTCGCGATTTCGTGACATGTCACGAAATCAAAACATGTCACATTTTCGCAGCTGCAGGAGGCAAAAGGAAGCAAAGGGCAAAATAGGTCACGATTTCGTGACATGTCGCGAAATCGTGACATGTCGCATTTTCACTGCTGTAGGAGGCAAAAGGAAGCAAAGGGCAAAACAGGTCGCGATTTCGTGACATGTCGCAGTTTCACGGCTTCCAGAGCGAAAAAATAGACAAGGCATTAAAGTGTCGCAAAATCGCGACGTCGCGATTTCGTGATGTCACAAAATCGTGACGTGTTTAGCAGCAAGTCCCAACGTCCCAAAAGTGTCGCGATATCGCGATGCCTTCAGGACGTCACGATATCGTGACAAGAAATGAGCCCAAGGGAAGCCAAAGGCTAAGGCAAGAATGTCAGCTAAGACAAAGGGAAGCCAAAGGCTAAGGCAATAAGGTCTACAAACACAAAAAGAAGCAAGGCAGGATTGCATCGCGAAATCGCGATGTCACAATTTTGCGACGTCGCGAAATCACGACGCGTTTGGTGCTGAGGCCTTACGTCCTGAAAGTGTCACGATTTTGTGACGCCTTCGAAACGTCGCGAAATTATGACGAAAAGAACCATCAAAGAGCTACCAAAGCTAGGTGTCGCAGAAGGAAAAACAAGGTAAGATGGCAGCAATATGAATCAGAGGGGAAGCAAGAGAGAAAACAAGTCAAGGTAGGTGTCGCAAAATCGCGATGTTGCAAAATCGCGACGCATTTCAGGGAAAGTGACGAAGGCAGAAAAGAGGCACGATTTCATGACATGTCATGAAATCGTGACATGTCGCAGTTTCGCGGCTGTTGAGTGTTAATTTGTCATATTACAAATAATAACACGCAACTTAGAGTCTCGAACAAAAGACTCTTTCTTGCAAAGAAATAATTTATTTTATTTTCCTTCCTTTTATTATTTCTCCAAGCTTCTTTGTGAAACAGATTTTACGTATATAAAAATGAATTTCAATTTAATACATACAACTGATATATCCCATAATAACTCAAATCCTCGCAGATAGTCGTTAACAAGGGGCCTTTGTTGATTCTCAATGAACTTTATAATCTTGACTTGTTTGATTAATCAAAAATAAACAAAAATCCTTTTGATGTTCTAATATTCACAATTTATTCTAAGGTTAACCTGTTCGCTTTATCTCTATTCAATAGTTCCGTTATTTCAATGTTAGTCTCTCGACATGAAATTAAGCATATCAAGGAATAAAACAGAAACCGTTATTTTTGAATCACTTGGAAAATAATGAAGGATATTAAAATGGTTAACGATCTCCTCCCCGCAAAATCCCAAGTTAAGAGATGAAGTCCCCAAAACAACCCAACCGATCAGATCCGTACTAACACACAATCTAATCAGATCGGATGCAAGACTCTAAGGAAAAGAATATAACCGCATCATTCTACCATTCACCTATCGTAACCCATCCCATGGCGTAAACGAAATAGATACAAGACAAAATGATGCAACGGAAAGATTGACAAGAAAACAATAGTTTTGGCTTCGATCTCCTTTTGATTTTACACACAAAAGTCATGTTACCAAAGAAAAATCCTTTATTTCAATAAATAATGCTTTTTTTGTTACAGTCTCCAGCCTCGTATCCATCTACATTTCTGCTATTTAACCTTTTTGTCACGCGTTCTCGGCTGCTCCATGACGCTTCGTTTCGACTCCCGGACCCTTCGCTTCAATTCCCGCCTTTTGGTATTCTAACCTTTGCATGCAATCGTAACGCTCGATCTCTCGCGCCAAGAATCGTTGTTATGAAACGTTACTCTGGTTCTGTCATTTCTGCCACGTGTCCTACGTCTCCTGCACCTTTCGTAACGCTTTCCCATGGAAATCTCGACAGAATTTGCATTTGGCCTCTTCCGTTTCCTAGCCGTGATAACGCGACATGTCACGATATCGCGACATGTTCTTGGTCCGTACGCCCGTAGTAGCTCGTTGTAGCGATATCGCTACCGACTTTGCTTTGCCTTCTTTTCAAAAAAGTGGTAGCGATATCGCTACCACTTTGGTTCCGAGCCTTCCTTCATGAAGTGGTAGCGATATCGCTACCACTTTGGTTTCGAGCCTTCCTTCGATGAAGTGGTAGCGATATCGCTACCACTTTGGTCTCGAGCCTTTGCTTCACGAAGTGGTAGCGATATCGCTACCACTTTTCTTTCGAGCCTTTGCTTCACGAAGTGGTAGCGATATCGCTACCACTTTTCTTTCGAGCCTCGCTTTGCGAAGTGGTAGCGATATCGCTACCACCTTTCAACCTTGTACGCTTCCTCTCGCAACTTTGTAGCGATGGAGAGACATGTCAGCGATTCGACACGTCGCGATTTCGCGACCCTTTCAACACTTAGGCATTTTTCTTCTTTTCTTCATTTTTAGCATCCGGGTATTTGAGATCTTCCCTAAAACCCGCAAAAACAAAGGTGGGTCCCCACTTTTGGGGTGTGTTGTGGATGAACCACAACAAATGGCGACTCACTGTCAAATGCTCTTGAGCATTTTAGTAAGAACCCAACCTAACACAAATCACAAATTTGAAAACATGGGTTAGCCCATAATCAATATAACTAATGCCCAAAATCAGAAGTACATGAATTATCATAATCATCAAGTACTAGCTCGGTGTGTGCAATGAATTCCTTTCCTTATCATTTGAATTTGATCCACATTCCATCATCGGTTTTGCATGAATGCATATGCGAAATTGTGAATGATTTGTGTATCCTACTGAATATGCCATGAGAAAATGCATAGTCACTCTTGTAGTATTATGTGCAAACATTCAAGACTGCCAAACCCTCTTAGGATCCACTAGTGAACGGTTCATTATATCCCAAAGTTGGTTATGAGTCCCTACTATCTTGAACCCATGTGCAAGTGGATGTGAAATCAGAACTTTGGGGAATCATACTCCCAACCAACCGAGATGAGAGTTTAACCCTATCCTTACTATTCTGATTTAGAATTCTTTACCTCACTTTGAGCAAAATAACTAAACCAATTATGGAAGAAATGGTCATGCTAGTCTAACCCTCTAGACAATAAGTGGTCTTATTTTTTAGGCAAGACATGATGCCATGCATGGGCCTATCTAACCCCATAATCCAAAACTTATCTTCATTTCTTTGGACCTTGGGGATGACTACCCATCCCTTGCAGAGGACAAGTAGTACGATCCTTACAATCCAATATAAGGATGAGATGGGAAAAATTTATTTATTTTACTTCTTGGACCTTGGGGATGACTACCCATCTAGGTTAGGGACAAATAGTACGATCCTTACAACCCAAGATTTTAAATGTAAATGGAAAATATTAATCTTGTTACTTAGACCTTGGGGATGACTACCCATCCTTTGCAGAGGACAAATAGTACGATCCTTACAATCTAAGACTTAATACGAAATGAAACATAAGAGCTTTGGGGAATCAGATTCTCAACCAACCGAGATGAGAATTTATGCCCTATCCTTACTACTCCATGTGGGTCCAATCAAAGCTTTGGGGAATTAGATTCTCAACCAACCGAGATGAGAATTTAACCCTATCCTTACTACTCTGATTTTAGGCTTTAAGCTCTATGGAAGTGGTCAAAACCACTATTTTTAGGATCATGTTGCATAATAGGATAGACATGAAAACCATTTTCGCCCAACCTTTTCCTCCAAGTTAGGTTTTGATCATTTTGCTCAAGATCCCTTTTAATGTATGAAACGTGCTTGGTCCTAGATACTTCAAGACTCAGCTTCCAACCTTAGGATTTACTTAGATTTATGTTATAACATAACCCTAAGAGGATTCAACATACTCAAATGAATTGCACCTAAGATGCATATGCCACTACGGTGAAATGTATGAAAAGTGAGATGGAACATGAATGCATTATTTCTTGAATTGCAAATGAGATGATTTGTCATGCAAAACTGACTTTTTCATGCATCACAAGCTTCAAATGATCTAAATTAACTGTTTGTATTACATGTGGAGCTTTTACAACATGATTCCAATGTTTCATATTCTCCCAATCTTAGGCATGCGTTCAACATCAAGCTTTTATTCCCTTTTTTTTTTTTTTTTTTAAAGGCAATGAAAAGGAAATCAAAGGAACACCACCGCCTAAATGTCCAACCTGCACACAAACGCAAAAACCCAACATTAATACAAGAAAAACCTGAAATAAAAAATGAATACATACTAACATATCAAATCTGCACATCAAGAAACTAAATTACAAGCATTGACACAAAACTAGATATCTCCTGAAACACACACTTAAGTATCAAATCTGCACACAAAGAAATAGATCACAACATTAATACAAAGCTTAGACATGTCAAAAAAAAAATAATACACACCTAAACATGAAAAATGAAAGCAAGAAATTACAACGTTATTACATATAATACAAAGCCCAACCACCTCATGCTTGAAAGTAATGCTTCAAGTGCAACCCATTGATAGGTAGTGCCAAATCCTTTCCATCCAAGGTTTTTAGGGACCTAACCAAAGGTAATCAAATTTATCATGTTCCCCCTTCTTCTCATGTCTTTTGTCCCATAACAAAGACTAAATCTGAAATTTTAAACGCCTTGGCCTTAGACCTTTTGTCAAACCATATTTTTACAATGTCTTGGTGTTTACTAAAATGAAGCATAGCTTCATCCCTTTTTTCATCCAAGCGCATTAATTGCGTTAGTCTAGACTCAAGTTTATCATTAGTTCCAAAATAATCTTTCATGAAGTGCAGCGTTTGTAATCTGAGATTTGCAGGAAAAATGGGATCTTGTCCATAAACCAGATGGTAAGGAGATGTCCCTATTGCTTCTTTGACTCTGATTCTATCAGCCCAAAGGGCCAACTTAAGCTTATTGTGCCAGTCCCACGGATTCCTTTCCAACAATTTTTTTATGACAGTCAACAGATTCTTATTGGATGACTCGGCCAATCCGTTACCTTGAGGGTAATAATTGGAGGAGAACTTTAAACTCACGCTGTTATCAAATGCCCAATTAGCAAACTCTAGAGAGGAAAAGGCCGAACCATTATCACTTACGATGGAGTTAGGCATCCCGAATCTAGTGACAATGTTATCTTCTAAAAATTTAATGACCACCTCTGCAGTAGCATTCTTTGTGGGGATAGCTTCGGTCCATCTCGTGCAATAATCCGTAGCCATCAAAATATATTTGTGAGCATCGGATGAATTGGGGCTGATAATCCCAATAAAATCCAGGCCCCATTGCACGAAAGGTCTGGACTCGATTACGGACTGTAAAGGCATGGAAGCGTTTCTATCTCTATTGGCTATAGTTTGACATATGTGACATGACCTCACATGAGAATGGGCATCCTTGAATAATTGAGGCCAATAATAACCGGCTCTGAGGATTTGATGGGCCGTGGCATTAGCAGCACCCATGCCCCGTCCCATGTTTACCATGAAACTCTTCGAGTATTCGCACTGCCTCCTCTTGATCAACGCAACGAAGGTAAATACCTTCATGGTTCTTTCTGTATAATGTGCCAGATCTAACTAGAAAATTAGCAGACTTCAAACGCAAGGCTCTGCGTCGAGTAGCATTCAAAAATGATGGACACCTACCATTTAGTAGATAGTACACCACATCCGCATACCACTCCTCCTTGGTTACATCAACGACTTCATAATGTTGACAAGGAATTGCGAGATCCCTGTTCGCGATTGCCTTAGCTAACCCTTGCCCCCGCACTATCTTCATCGATTGAATCTCCGTATCAAATTCCTGCAAAGTTGAAACCCACTTACCACGCTTCTCACCTAATTCATTCTGAATGAACATGGCTTTGACAGCAGGATCTGGGACGATAGCAAAGACCCTATTGTGGACTATGTAGTGCCCGAATTTTTTACAGTCTTAACCAACGCATACATTTGCTTGTCTAGGGTAGAATATCTCAATTTCGCATCTTTGAGAGGACTACTCAGAAAGCAATGGGATTTTCAATGCTGCCTTCACTCTTCTGAGTTAAAACACTCGCAAAGGAGTGATCTAAAGCAAATGTGTAGATATAGAAAGGCTTCGTATAATCGGGACTCACCAAAACCGGGGCTTTAGAAATCGCATCCTTGATATTATCAAAAGCCTCTATCCTTTCATCTGATCCAAATGATCTCGGACCTCTTTCTTTAGCATGTCGTTCAAAGGTCTTGCTATCTCCACAAAATCTGCGATAAATTTTTCGACAAAATTGATCTTTCCGAAAAATGATCTCAACCCCTTCTTGCTATTGGGACGAGGAATTTGCTGTATGGCTTCTATTCTCTCAGGGTCAATGGAAATTCCATCCTTAGATATTATATGCCCCAACAGTTTTCCTTCTGTTACCCCGAAGATGCACTTCTTTGGGTTGAGAGATATACCATGTTCCCTGCATCTTTGAAAGACTTTCTTAAGATCCCTGACATGGTTTTCCCTGTTCTTAGAAAATACAGGAATGTCATCGACGTAAACAATGATGCACTTACCAATAAGCCCTTTAAAAGCAAAATCCATAGCTCACTGGAAAGTGGCACCTGCGTTCAATAGTCCGAAGGGCATTCTCCTGTATGCAAAGGTGCCCCATTTTGTCATAAAGCAGCCTTCATCCTATCACTAGGATGGATAAGGACCTGATTATATCCCGAATAACCATCCAGGAATGACATCATCTCCGACCCGTTTACCTTTTGGAGTATTTCATCGATGGTGGGTAACGGGTAGTTGTCCTTTTGGGATGCCTTATTGAGATTTCTGAAATCAATGCACAACCTTATTTCTCCACTCTTTTTCCTCACAGGGACTAGGTTAGCAACCCACGTGGAATGCCTAACGGGAAAGATGATCTTAGCTTCTAACAGTCGCTTCACCTCTTTCTCTATCAAGGGTTCTAATAATGGATTAACTCACCTTTGTCTTTGCCTGAAGGGCTTGGACTCTGGCTTCAGTGGAATCGTGTGCATTATGACATTCTGATCATAGGTTTTCAACTCCTTATAACTCCAAGCAATGCAATCTATGTATTCTTTTAATGCATTTGCTATGGAATCCTTCTCCTGCTTGGTACATGCTTTTGCTATGAATACCTCCTGGGGATTTTCTGCACTTCCAATGTTAACCAAATCACAGGCCTCTCCAGGAGATGGAACCCTTTTACCTTTTCTTGGTTTGCATCCGATATCAAAGATTTTTTCTAATGAAGCTATCTCATCAGGCATCCCGTTGTTTTTTACAGGATTTTTATCTTTCGAAACTACCTCCTCTACGTCCCTTTCTTCTTCATCTATGTACTGCTTTTCAAATATACCATAATTAGTGACAAAATGAAATATGTGCCTGTCACTATCAAATACTTGGAAGTTCGTAACATTATCTGGTATCGAGGGACAAGGGACCAACTCTATAGAGAACTTCTTGCATTTCTTATGGTCCACTGGCTTCAACATACTCGCCGCTACAGCCTAGGGAGTCTCGCGTACGATTGCCCTTTCTCGAGATCGGAGAAATGTTAAAGGCGTCAAACTCATCTATTAAATCTCCGACCCTAGTTCGGTAAAGCCTCGAGCCGCCCGTCCTTGCATATGTATTGTCCCCTCACTTGTTTCACCACCAGCTCCGAATCACCAAGGACTTTGATATATTTAATTTTCTTTCGAATGGCCACCGTAGTCCAAGAATCAAAGCCTCATATTCTCCCATATTGTTGGTGGCAGTGGAACCGTAGTCCGTATGCAGCGAATATAGGCTCCCCCGGTCCGAACATGACAATTCAACACCGGCTCCTCGCTCCTTGTCCTGGACCTGGATCCATCAAATCTTAAGGTCCAAATGTCTTGATGTCCTTCAGTAAAGTTGCACCCAATCCTTTCATCATGGGTATTTTCGAGTGCTTCTATGTCCAAATAGTATGCTCCCAACTCAGCTTCAATGTACTGGATCTCGTTCGGCTTGTTGTAATCTGTGATCATCTCTTTGAGTCGGGGTTCACTGTCAATTCGAATTTGATTGGCCACTCCCCTCCAAGGCAGCCACATGTGTGAAGAGTCTGTCACAATGTAACCGTTTAGGTTCTTACTCCAATCTCTTCCCAATACCATGCCATATTTGATAGGAATATCGAGCACCAATATGTCTATGCGCTCGTTGAACTCCGGGTTCTCGAATTGACTTGAATATGCACATCACCCAGCCTCTCCCACCGCCTCCATGGTTGACCTCGTCCAACCGCACCACCCCGCTCCTAGAAGGCTTTGGTGTAAGTCCCAATATTTTACAGATTTCTAAGGGCATGATAGTAGCCGAGGCCCCCGAGTCTATTAAACAATTGTGCAAGTTTTTACCTCGCAATTCTAATGGTTACCAAAAAGGGAGGTATATCTCATTTTTCTTTTTGTACAACCACTTGGGACTCAAGGACTTTTAGCTTCATGAACTTGTGCAGATGGATTTAATCCTTTTGGTGAACTCACTTCTTGGCCTAATAATCGGGCCATGTCATACATCGATACATTGGCCCTATTCTTCTTCATATCTTCCACCAAATCGTAAGTGAGCTTTTCTGGATTTGGCAAGTTTTGCATCATCTTAGACTTTTCGACCTTCGATGGAGGAGGGGGATTGACATCTCCTTTAGGGTCGGGAGGGAGTAATTGATTATTAGGAGGAGCAGAGGAAGTTTTGGGCTCTTTAGAACTCCTAGTGTAATATTTGTGATTTGCTTTCCCAAAACGTTTGTTTGCATGAACTTCCAAAGCTTCTTCATCTTCGCTTCCAAAAAATTCTACATCCTCCTCTTCTTCACTTTCATGGGAATGTATGACCTCCGTTAGCATAGACTTCGGTTTCACGTGGCCACAGTGCGGGCAATCATTATCACAAGATCCCGCATCTCCACAGCCTTCCGAAATGTCTACCTGGTTGGCAACGGGATTGGGTACCCGCCCGTTGTTAGGCCGCGTGTTATACATTCCTTTTCCTCTATGATTGTGAGGTCGGTTATGGCCCATGGCCTGATCAACTTTTTTATTGACATTCCCCACTGTTACCAACACCTTGGCCAACGTTTCTTTCATATTTTCTATGGCTGCTTCGGACCCTTGTGGTTGAGGCACTGCAATTGCAGGTCCAGCTGTGTTGGCTGCATTAGCCACCTCTGGACTGGGTACAATGGCTTGGGTTTGGGCAGGTGGATTCCATCCTGGATTCCCATTTTGAATGGCTTGAGTTTGGGCAGGTGGATTCCATCCTGGATTCCCATTTTGAATGGCTTGAGTTTGGGCAGGTGGATTCCATCCTGGATTCACACTTTGAATGGGAGTGATTGTTGGATAAGTCACTGAGCTTGGCATGTTAATTGGAGCAAACCCCGACATGGTCAACAGATTATTGCCCATACCGAACCCATGCAAACCCATCGAGTTATTTTGAATCAAACTCTGTGTTTGAACAAGCGGCATTCGGATAACCTGACAATGGCGTAACTTGGGTGGGTGTTTGGAAGTTGTTCAACATCGGAGCCTCGTGGTGCTACTACCCGGTTCATCATGGCAAATTGGTCGTATGGGCCATATTGTCCCATCCCAGCTCAATTGAGACAATCCCGCGCCCGGCAGTTCATCTCGCTGTTCGAGAGTCATTGTTTCGCATAAGCCAAAGGAAGGGTTGTAACCTGAGGGTTCCTTCTAGTCAACAAAGATGTTAAAGGATCTAAGGCTCCGAAGTATAGCTGCAAGGCAATTGCAGGGTCTACCGCAAAGTGACGAGTCACATTCGTATATAGCTTTTGAAATCTCTGATTGAACGTTCGAATGGGTTCATTGGTTTGTCTTTTGCAAGATACGAAGAAATTGTATGTCATGGAGGGATCTACTAACTGTCTGAATTGACCTATGAACGCAGTTTCTAGCTGGGCCCATGAAGTTATGGACCCCGCTGGCAAATTTCGATACCATTCGTTAGCAATGTGGTCTAGACTAGCAGGGAAAACTCGACAGGCAACATCCTCGTGAGTAACCCCTTCCCTAAACATGTAATCTTTATAGATTTGGACATGATATTCTACTGTTGTTGGACCATCATGAATGAATTTGGGTAATCCCCTTTCAATGTTTCTAGGCAAGTCGTGGACTGCCCCGGGAATATCTAAAGGGGAACTCTGAGCACCATACCAAAGGGCAGGTGGTTGTTGTTGTTGTTGTTGTTGGGCCATGTTATTCAAAGGTGTCAACCCTGTGGGAACAATTGGAACTCCTGGAACTGTGGAGACAGATACAACTGGTGTTACTATCCCACCTGAACTTAAGGGTTCAGGCCCACTAGAGGTACTTGAGTCCAAAGAAATCCCTAACTCAAGTATACTGGGTGGTATTTCAACTTCTAATGTTTTGTTTTTCGGCCTCCTAGCAGTGGGAGAAAGGCTTTGGAAGATAGTTTCCCCTTAGTTTTAGACCTAGTAGCAATGTACTCAAGTTGGGCCAGCTTGGACACTCTAGGACTCTAAAAGATTTCTCAACTCGCCGCGGATAAAATGTCTAAATGTTACACCTGCAAGCACAATAGGTGGAAACAAAACTACCCACGTTAATTGTTAGAACAAATCAAAATTGCAAAGCAATACATAAGGCCCTCCTTCTAGCGCCAAAATGTTGAGTGTTAATTTGTCATATTACAAATAATAACACGCAACTTAGAGTCTCGAACAAAAGACTCTTTCTTGCAAAGAAATAATTTATTTTATTTTCCTTCCTTTTATTATTTCTCCAAGCTTCTTTGTGAAACAGACTTTTACGTATATAAAAATGAATTTCAATTTAATACATACAACTGATATATCCCATAATAACTCAAATCCCGCAGATAGTCGTTAACAAGGGGCCTTTGTTGATTCTCAATGAACTTTATAATCTTGACTTGTTTGATTAATCAAAAATAAACAAAAATCCTTTTGATGTTCTAATATTCACAATTTATTCTAAGGTTAACCCGTTCGTTTTATCTCTATTCAATAGTTCTGTTATTTCAATGTTAGTCTCTGACATGAAATTAAGCATATCAAGGAATAAAACAGAAACTCGTTATTTTTGAGTCACCTGGAAAATAATGAAGGATATTAAAATGGTTAACGATCTCCTCCCCGCAAAATCCCAAGTTAAGAGATGAAGTCCCCAAAACAACCCAACCGATCAGATCCGTACTAACACACAATCTAATCAGATCGGATGCAAGACTCTAAGGAAAAGAATATAACCGCATCATTCTACCATTCACCTATCGTAACCCATCCCATGGCGTAAACGAAATAGATACAAGACAAAATGATGCAACGGAAAGATTGACAAGAAAACAATAGTTTTGGCTTCGATCTCCTTTTGATTTTACACACAAAAGTCATGTTACCAAAGAAAAATCCTTTATTTCAATAAATAATGCTTTTTTGTTACAGTCTCCAGCCTCGTATCCATCTACATTTCTGCTATTTAACCTTTCTGTCACGCGTTCTCGGCTGCTCCATGACGCTTCGTTTCGACTCCCGGGACCCTTCGCTTCAATTCCCGCCTTTTGGTATTCTAACCCTTGCGTGCAATCGTAACGCTCGATCTCTGCGGCCAGTAACTATTGTTATGAAACGTTACTCTGGTTCTGTCATTTCTGCCACGTGTCCCGCGTCTCCTGCACCTTTCGTAACGCTTTCCCACGGAAATCCCGATAGAATTTGCATTTGGCCTCTTCCGTTTCCTAGCCGCGATAACGCGACATGTCACGAAATCGTGACATGTCGCGATATCGCGACATGTTCTTGGTCCGTACGCCCGTAGTAGCTCGTTGTAGCGATATCGCTACCGACTTTGCTTTGCCTTCTTTTCAAAAAGTGGTAGCGATATCGCTACCACTTTGGTTCCGAGCCTTCTTTCATGAAAGTGGTAGCGATATCGCTACCACTTTGGTTTCGAGCCTTCCTTCGATGAAGTGGTAGCGATATCGCTACCACTTTGGTCTCGAGCCTTTGTTTCACGAAGTGGTAGCGATATCGCTACCACTTTTCCTTCGAGCCTCTGCTTCACGAAGTGGTAGCGATATCGCTACCACTTTTCTTTCGAGCCTTCGCTCACGAAGTGGTAGCGATTCGCTACCACTTTCAACCTTGTGCTTCCTCTCGGCAACTTGTAGTGATGGAGAGACAGGTCACGATTTCGCGACATGTCGCGATATCGCGACATGTCGCGATTTCGCGACCCTTTCAACACTTAGGCATTTTTCTTCTTTTCTTCATTTTTAGCATCCGGGTCTTTGAGATCTTCCCTAAAACCTGCAAAAACAAAGGTGGGTCCCCACTTCTGGGGTGTGTTGTGGATGAACCACAACAGCGGCCAGGGGGAGCAGAAGTTGCCAAGGCACCAGGGTAGGTCGCGATTTCGTGACATGTCGCGAAATCGTGACATGTCGCATTTTCGCGACCATGACAGAAAAAGAGCCCGAAAGTGGAAAACAGCTGGAAATGGACACGTGTCACGATTTTTGTGACACGTGTCAAAACAAAGCAAGCCACGTATCAGATAAATAGAGCCGACATGCAAATGAACTTTAGGGTTTCGGTTTAATAATAAAGTTTTGATTTAATAATTTTAAAATACTAATCCATCTTTTGTCTTTTATGCAGAAAGCCATCTGGCACTTGCATGATAACGGGAGAAATGGCCAGGAAGACAAAGTTAAGTGCAAATTAATCGAAGACCGCCATATTGAAATGAGAGATGCCGAGAATTGTTGTTTCATCCAAATTTTACAGATCTGGCCGCAAAGAGACTTTACGGTGACTAAGCAGCTGCCCATTTAATGGAGTATGTCGAGAATTGGCCGAAAAATGAAAATATCTACACACGAGTTATCGAAATTTGTCGATGGATGCATTTAATGAAAATTTATGGTGGAATTAATGGCGTGCGAGACATTTTCAACTCAGGGATGGCTCTACGGAGATGAAATGTCAAGGAAGTGGTGACTCATCCAAATTACCCGAGGGAATTAATGAGGACATTTACTCACAGTTGCGGGTGAATGCAAGTGGCATTCGAATTCTGTCTTCTCCATTTATGGCAAGTGACTGCATTGATTTGCAGAATGGTTAAGTTTTATCAAGACTTTATTTTAAATGGCTTTATATTGTAAAACCCGGGTACTAGGGTTTAAGATGATAAGATTTAGGGTTTGAGAAGAAGATATTTCTGAAAAGATCAGGGTCTGTCCTGAGTCTATAAATACTTCTTCTAAATGTAATCGCAGGAGGCGGAGACTTAGAAATAAAAGGCTATTGAAGCAATTTCTTGCAAATCTTGTTAAATACTTTATTTCTGGACTTGGAGTTGATGTGCTTTTGTTTTCTGTGATAGCATGGCCAGGGAGCCTAATCTTTTTTAGATTGTGATAAGTTCATCTTCTTTTGTTATCCGTTTCTTTAAAGTTTATTAAATATATGCTGTAAATCTGTGTTATCAAGATTAAATATGTTGTTGGGCTTCATTTGTTCTATTGTATGCTAGGGAAAATCATAGATTTAAGGTTCAAGTTTGTTCTAATTGCTCTGTCCTCACTGTGTGAGCTATGCTTGCTGGTGAGAAATACCAATTTTAACCGACTTCCCTTCTGTTTATGATTTTCTTTCAGATCTGTTCCATCTCTGTCTTATGCTCTTAGTAGAAGGTGATCTTAGAAAGCTGGACACTTTCTTCTTTGATTTGTTCTATTGTGAAGCTGATAGTATAAATAAAATTGGTAGTTTTGGTTTTACAGCTAAGTTTGATAGACTTCTCTTTCTGCCTTACCCTACTCTCTTTGTTTTACCGTGAAATGATCCATTTTTATTTTCTTTTAAATTTGTCTTTTATTTAAATCTCTTGACCCATAAGAGCTAGATCAAAGAACTAATTTTAAATCCGATTGTCAACAAGTGACAACTTCTAAACATTCTTGAACAAGTTCAAGAACCCGTTGTAAGGTAACAGACAGTCCATATTGAAAACTATTCCAGAAGCGAAAAAGAGTGAATAGACATTCGACCCAACTCTGTAACTCACACCTTGGATAACCAACAAGATCCTAAAGTGAGTGGGATTTATCCCGTATAAGTGTTATCAGAGTTTCATGCTCATTCTTCATAGGGTGTGTATAAAAGTCGGACCAACATTTAAAAATGGCGCTAGAAGGAGGGCCCACTGAACTCCGGTCAGTATTGTAAATTGTCAGTACAATATTTAAAATTGCCAGAAAAGAAGACCTCAAGTTTAGTAGTCTGTTAAGGATTGTAAGGTTGTAAGTGCTTGTGAAAAGTTGGATTCTACATACAGGGTAACAAGGTCCCACCCCAGAGCTGGAGAGCTCCTTGTGCCTGAATTAGAAACTCCGAGAAGAAGTAGCCTCAGAAGGGCCAAGTCTCTATCTCAAACAGTTTTATCACCACTGGTAGTTACTCCAACTACAACTCAGAATATCACCGTCAATCAAGTAGTAATGGCAAATTGGTTGGGTTCCACTGCTTTAAATATCCCGGGTATAGCCCATGACCTACCCAGAAATCCTGAGAGATATCTTCCCAGATATAAGCATGATGGGACAAGGACAGCAGAAGAACATCTGGTAGCTTTCAAGAATGCTTTAAAATTGTTAAATGTACAGCATGAAGATGTTGCTTGCAGATTGTTCCCGTTCACTCTCCAGGAGGGAGCTTATGATTGGTTTCTAAATCTCACTAATGATTCTATCACCAGCTGGAATGACTTAGAAAAGGTTTTTGTGTCACAGTTTGGTGAGGTAATAGATCCTAGTATATTATATCAGCAGTTTTCTGGTATCAAAAGAGAATTAAGTGAATCTATCAGATCTTACAATGTCAGATTCCAGAAAGCTTATGGTAGACTTACTGGTTATTATGTACCGAATGCAGACCTGGCATTAGAGATTTTTAGAAATTCTCTAGATCCAATGACTTCAGTTTTCTTGAAAAGAGATCCCTCTGTTACTAATTTAACAGAGGCTTATAAAGAAGCTTTGATTCTGGAAAGACAGTTGGGACCCCAACCTTTAAATGCTCAGCAAATTCCTTTGGTTACACAAGCTCCCCCTGTTTTCAATCCCATACCACATCAGATGATGTTGCCAGTGTGTCAGACTCTACCATCAGCAAATCCATTGGCTGTAACACCTGTTGAGAATGTACAGAACCCAGGCAAAGAGGCTGACAATGCAAGAGTTGAAGAAGTCTCAAAAATAGTTCAGAAGTTGGCCAATGATTTTTTGAGTTTTAAAAGGCAAGTTTCTACTGGGGACAACTCAAACAGGTATTCATATCAACCGAACAGATTCAATCGGCCCCCATATGAACCTAATAAAGATTACAAAGGTAAAGGTCATGATGTGAATATTTGCGATTTAGCTTTGCCTAACTGGTGCAGAATACATGCTACTTCTCAGCACGGGGAGTTGGATTGTTTGGAATTTTGTAATGCATTTGAAGCTTTGTCTAGGGATTTGATTTCTCCTAAAAATCAAAGAACTGCGGATGGCCCAAGTTCATCCAGCCACAGTGCAGCTATGGTCTTGGATTCTTTCACTTTCTTGGATGAATCTGAGAATGTAGTTGAAATGCCTATGGATGAGGTGCAGGCTTTCCAACAGTACAGGAGGGACAACTACAACCTGAGAAACAGAAATCCGGAGCCCAACACTACATCTACCCCTCCGGACAACTCTCACAATGTTCCTCCAGATCCATCTCCAAGCAATAATCCATCTCCACCCAAGGGAGGAAATCTGAGAGGACCAGATGCTTTTGTCCCTCCACTTAATAAGGGATATAACATAGTGGAGGACATGAAAAATATCAAAGCCAACATTACTCTTCATGAGTTGGCCCAAATTTCAGAACAGAGGGACAACCTGATTAAAACGTACTCTGGGCATACTACAAAATCTTTGGACAAGGGAAAGAAGATGGCAAATGCAAATGTAGCCATGTACAAAGAGAAAACTGAGGTTCCCCCATTTTTACTGACTGTTCGTATTTTTGGGAAGAACTTACACAATTGTCTGGTAGATTCGGGTGCTTCACTAATGTTATGCCTTTGGCCATTTGTCGACGAGTTGGGTTTGACCCCAATGAAGTCTGAAAGAAGAGTTGTCCAATTGGACAAATCGGGAGGTTAAAGTAGTAGGAGAACTTCAAAATATTCATATCCAGTTAGCATCTGAGCCAAGGGCTCAACATAAAATTGAAATTCGAGGTTGTGGATATCCCCGTGGGGTACGGGATGCTTTTGAGCGAGGGATTGGTCGAGATCTCCGAACGGATACTTGGCAACGAGACTTTTCACACATGTGGTTGCCGTGGAAGGGAGTGGCAAATCAATTACGGGTTGAAAGAGAACCCAGGTACAAGCATACAATTACGGAATACAATGCAGAGAATGAGACTGTAAATATTGCGGAGGTAGATATTGGAGTTTACAATTTAACAACGGGACAAAATGAGAAGTTTAGTAAAGCCCATCCTGTTCATAGTAATGAAGTCCGGACGCTTCATGTGGATGGGGCTAAATCTAAACAGGGTTACGGAACAGGGGCAGTCCTTAAAGGGCCTGAAAGTCAGACATATTTTATGTCTTATCGCCTACAGTTCCCTTGTACAAATAATTTAGCAGAGTATGAAGCTCTGGTATTAGGTTTGAAATTTGCTTTGGACAAAAGTGTAAGAAATATTCAAGTTTTTACGGATTCAAAATTGGTGGCTAATCAAGTCAAAGGTAAATTCCAGTGTAAAGCATCTTATTTAAAAGGATACAAACATCGGGCTTGGGATCTTGTAGAAGATTTTGATGCTTTTAATCTGACACACATACCCAGAGAGCAGAATTCACGTGCAGATGTCTTGGCTTCTTCAACCGCAAGTTTAAAACCACTGGAAGAATTTAAATGGAACAAGTTTTCAATTGAGTTAGTCCCTTGTCCTTCGAGTCCCAAATAATATAGATAATTTTCAGGTTTTCTCACGATGATCAACAGATTGTAAACTTTTTGCAGAGTACTAACACATTTGAAAATGCTATAATCGATGAGGGCCAAAGGGATACTCTCTTGGAGCAGGTTAGATGATGACAGGGGAATAATAAGGTTGAAAGACAATAGAATTCCAAAAGGGATGGTGGAACTGGAGCGGCTCTTTGATGTTGACCAAATCAGGCAAAAAGTGAATTCTGAGGATTCTATGGGTGCAAAAGACAGTGAGACTGAGAACCTGAACGTGGGGACTGAAGAAGATCCCAGGCACATCAAGTTGGCTAAGAACTGTGATCCAAAAATAAAAGGGAATATGATTGATTTTCTTCACAGGTCCAAGGATGTTATGGCCTGGTCATACAAAGACTTAAAGGTATTTGATCCGAAAGTTTACACTCATATTATACCTTTAAAAGAATTTTGCAAACCTTTCCGGCAAAAACAGAGGCATGTCAACGCTCTGTTAGAGCCCCTCATCCAGAAAGAGGTAGAAAAACTATTGAGTGCCGCCATTATTTTTCCCATCAGGCATTCTACTTGGGTGGCCAATTTGGTGCCAGTCAGAAAGAAAAATGGAGAGATCCGCCTGTGTGTGGATTTTAGAAATTTGAACAAGGCATCTGAGAAAGATAATTATCCTCTGCCTTCTATGGATGAGGTGTTACAGATTGTCAATGGTTCGGAGATGATGTCTTTCCTGGACGGTTTCTCAGGGTATAATCAGATATTGGTTGAGAAGGAAGACAGAATGAAAACTGCTTTCACAACTAAGTGGGGAACTTTTGCTTACAAGAGGATGCCATTTGGATTAATAAATGTCGGAGCTACGTTTCAACGAGCAATGGATCATGCCTTCAAGGGCCTTATGGGTAAATGTATTGTTGTTTACATGGATGATTTAACAGTCTTCTCTAAATCTCGGTTTGACCATGTAAAACACTTGGAGTCTGTGTTTAACAAATGCAGGGAGTTCGGCATTTCTTTGAATCCGAAGAAGTGCATTTTTGGTGTAACGGAAGGAAAGCTCCTTGGGCACTTGGTCACAAAAGATGGCATTTCCATGGATCCGGACAGAGTTGAAGCCATATCCGGCATACCATTTCCCAACTCCAAGAAAGAGTTGAGGTCCTTCTTTGGAAAAATTAACTTTGTCAGGAAGTTCATCTCCGGTTTTGCGAGAGATAGTCAAGCCATTGAATGACATGCTAAAGCAAACTGCTCAGATTGTCTGGACCACAGAAGCTAAAACAGCGTTCCAAGAAATCAAGACCGCCATCAAACAAGCACCAGTTCTGGTAAGCCCAGATTTCAGTGCAGATTTTTATCTGTACACCTTTTCTTCTGAACACACACTTGCTGCAGTTCTGACCCAACGGAGAGAAACCGGGGAACATCCAATTGCTTTCAAGAGTACCAATTTAAAAGGGGCTGAGCTGAAATATTCTCGTTTAGACAAACAAGCTTATGCCTTGGTGAGAGCAGTTAAGCAGTTCAGGCACTACATACTAAGAAGCAGAGTTCATGCTATAGTTCCGGACCCAGCTGTTAAATACCTACTAAGTCAGAACGAATTGGGTGAACTAAGAGGTAATTGGGTTACAAGGCTGCAAGAATATGACTTAGAAATTCGGCCTGCAAAATTGATCAGAGGACTTGGTTTGTCCCGACACATTGCCGAAATACCTGTACGGGAAGAAGTTAATCAGTTAAATTCTGAATCTGATGGCTGGTATGGAGATATTATTCATCTGCTGCAATTTGGAGTTTGCCCGTCTCACTTGAATAGAACCCAAAGGAGAGCATTAAAACTGAAAGCTGCTCATTATCTCCTCAAAGCAGGTAATTTGTACAGAGAAAATTATGCTTGGCATTTTCTTAAGATGCATTTCTCCGAGTGAAGTCAATGAAGTCATGTCCAGTTTTCATGAAAAGTTAGGGGCAGGGCATTCCTCAGGATCTGCTACTGCGCATAAAATATTGAGAGCAGGCTATTACTGGCCTACGTTATTTAAAGATGCCCATCAGCATGTGAGAACTTGCCATCAGTGCCAAACTTTTGCAGCCAAAGAGGCCAACCGGGCTCTACCATTGCAACTTTGTTGTAATAAATAAACCTTTTATGCAATGGGGACTTGATTTTGTGGGAGTGATTAATCCAAATTCTTCAGCAGGGCATAAGTATGTTCTAACAGCTACTGATTACTGCACAAGATGGGTCGAAGCAGCAACCACCATAAGAAGTACAGCTCATGAAGTGATCGAATTTCTAGAGTCAAATGTCATAACCAGGTTTGGGGTTCCTCTGAATTTGGTGTGTGATAATGGACCAACCTTCCAATCATTGGAGTTTGCAGAATGGGCATACCAGATGGGGATAGTTATCAGATTTTCATCCAACTATTATCCCCAAGGCAATGGGCTAGCTGAGTCCACAAATAAGAATTTAATGAATGCCATTAAGAAATCTACGACGAGACAAACCCGAGCAATGGCATACATTATTGAAATATGCACTTTGGGCTGACCGGATAAAATATAAAGTGGCTCTTAAGACTTCCCCTTTTGCTTTGCTGTATGGTACCCAGCCAATTGTTCCCATCTCTCCGAAATTACCTACTTACCAATTTGTCTTAGACTATTTTGAGGATCAAGCTGATGCAGAGGCTCGTGTTTTGGATCTAACTAATTTGCAGGATGAAAGACTCCAAGCCCTGGAACATTTCAGTCGGCACCAAGAAACCGTCAAGCGCTGGTTTGACAAGAGGGCCAAAGTGAAAGCTTTCAGACTGGCGGACCTGGTGCTTCTATGGGACAAGGCCCATGAAAAGAAGGGTAAGCATACAAAGTTGCAGCCACTGTGGATAGGCCCGTACCAGATTGCTGAGATTACGGGTAATAATGCATTTCGTTTACAAGACCTTGATGGTAATTTTTTGGACCTCCCTGTTAATGGTCAATACTTAAAGCATTATTTCTCGGCTGTTCCATCCAATATATCATTTGAATGAGTCACAAAGAAGTTGTAACATGTGTATACATTGTAAATAACTCTGCAGTTTTATTTTATTTTAGTTTATTTTTCATGTCTGTACAGTTGTTTATTTTAGTTTTATTTTAAATGCCTGTACAGTTTTTAGTTTTATTTTATTTTAAATGCCTGTACAGTTTTTAGTTTTATTTTATTTTATTTTATTTTAAATGTCTGTGCAGTGTTGTTTTATTTTATTTGATCTTAATTGTCTGTGCAGTTTTATTTTGTTTGTTGTTTAAGGTCTGTACACTCTGTGTCTTTCCCTTTCAGGTCTGTACAGTTTTAGTTTATTTTAAAGTTCGTATTTTTATTTTGTTTTATTTAAAAGGTTTGTGCAGTTTTATTTCCTTTTTGTCTGTACAGTTTATTTTATTTCCTTTGGTGCCTGTACAGTTTTATTTTGTTTTATTTGATTTTGTTTTATTTTAAAGTCTGTGCAGTTTTATTTTATTTTGTTTTTAAAGGTCTGTGTTTATCCTTGGAAGTCTGTACAGTTTATTTTATTTTAAAAATTCTGTTCTTTAACCTTTGCCTGAGCATCAATGAAAAAGTCAGCCTTCTAAAAATTGTTTTTATTCTGAGTTCTAAATCCAGTGTCCATTCTATTCATTATTCTAATTGAGATAGTCTGCTTTAACTGAGCAGTGGAACTATTTTGTTATTCAGAACAACAGTGGAAGGATGATTGGATTTTGTGTCTTGCTTGCCACAGTTATTTTAATTATAAAGAAACTGCTATGTTGTTTGGCTGGAGAAACTCCTAGGGAATCCAAGAAAAGTTGGTTATAAGAGGGGACTATGATTCATGTAATTATTTGAGTATCCATAGAGGCTATCAGTGCCCAGGCTAAAGCAGTTCCAGATTGATGAAATATTAAAAGAAAATTGTTGTTCTTTCTAAGGCTTTTCAGATGTTGATATATTTCAAAAGAGAGAGAGAGAGAAGGTGAGAGTTGAGCAAGACAACATAGAATTGGCACTCTGTTATTTCCAATATATATATAAAAAAAAAAGTAATGTAATCAAAGAGACAGCCAAGACTTCAAAAGATGTTTTTCTTCTACCAAGTTGTAGATTCTACCTTACAGTTGTGAATTTGGGTCGTGTAAATCTAAAGGGTAACTCTGTCGGGGTTGTAAAAGGCTAAACTAGTAAACAGAGCTCTACTCGGTTTCCCCTTTTACAATCTAGAAAAGCTGATCAATCCAGAGTTCAACATTCGAAGGCCCAGTCATTCTTGAAGAAAGTTTTATACGCTTGTAATTGCACATCAGAAATCTTCCTTAAATGATTCGACCTAGTATGTCCTTGGGAAATTTTGACAACTATCGGCTAGTAGTTAAATTGTTTTGAAGAATATCTGTGGCAAGGCATGATACATGGTCTATGTTGTTTTGAAACTAGAGTCCTGGGTTCTAAAATAATGCTACTATTTTACCCGTAGATATCGCCATTTGTTGAGAAGCAACACACCCCCACTGAAAAATGAATTTCCACCCTTTGAAAATTTTGAGCTTTCATTTTGCAGTAAGGACCCTCTTGATGTTTTTCAGGTTTTAAATTCCAAATTTGCTTGCCTCCTTCTTTCAAGTTGTGCTTTTATTTGCATCTGGCTTTGATTTATTTTAGAATTCATTTTTCAAATGTTAGAATCATTTATGAGTTAAAGAAAATCTTTCACTGATATGAAAAAATGCAGATTCCAGATAGATGAATTCATTAGAAGCCAAAACTTTCCATTTTTGGAAGGTAACGATATCGCGACACTTCCATTTTGGAAATGTCGCGATATCGTGACAGGTTTTAGAAAAATCGGCTAAGTCGCAAAAACGTAGCGAAATCGTGACACTTTCCATTTTGGAAATGTCACGATATCGCGACACTTCCATTTTTGGAAATGTCACGAAATCGCGATGAGTTTGGAGAGAGAAAGCAAAGCGTACGGAACGTCGCGATTCGTGACATGTCACGAAATCGATGACATGTCACATTTTAGAGAGGCAAAAGGAAGCTAAGGAAAGGGATTGGAATGTCGAAGTCGACATGTCATTTAAAAGAGAAAGGGAAAAGGTCGTGAAATCGTGACATGTCATTTGGAGAAAAGAAGCTAAGGCATGAAAGAGGCGCGATTTTGTGACATGTCGTGAAATCGCGACATGTTTTTGAAAGTGAAAAAGCGTAAGTGAGAAAGTCAGATTTGTGAAATGTCGCGAAATCGTGACATTTTGGAGAAAAGGAAGAAAGGGAGGGATGTGACATGTCGCAAAATCATGAATGAGGAGAAAAGAAGTAAGGACAAAGCAGATTTGGACATGTCGTGAAATCGTGAATGAAAAGCAAGGCATAAAAGGTCACGAAATCGCGAGATAGAGAAATGAGAAAAGAAAAAGGGGATCGTGAATGTCGCGAAGTGTGAAGGGAGAAAGAAGGCAGAGTGAAGAAGGGAAGCCAAAGGCTAAGGCATAGGTCGGAAACAAAAGAAGCAAGGCAGGGGTCACGAAATCGTGACGTCATGATTTTCGACGTCGTGAAATCAGAGTGGGGGAGGGAGGAGAGGGTCGTGAAATCACGACAAGGGAAAGGGGGAAGGAAAACAAGGTAAGATGGCAGCAAGATGAAGAGGGGAGCAAGGGAAAACAAAGGTAGGAGTCGTGAAATCGCGATGTCGCGAAATCGCGACGTCGCGATTTCGTGACAGTCGCGAAATCGCGACGCATTTCAGGGAAAGCGACGAAGGCAAAAAAGAGGCATGATTTCGTGACATGTCACGAAATCGTGACATGTCACGTTTTCACGGCCAAGGGGAGCAAAAGTTGCCAAGGCACCAGGGGAGGTCACGATTTCGTGACATGTCGCGAAATCGCGACATGTCGCATTTTCGCGACCATGACAGAAAAAGGCTCGAAAGTGGAAAATAGCTGGAAATGGACACGTGTCGCAATTTTTGCGACACGTGTCAAAACAAAGCAAGCCACGTGTCAGATAAATAGAGCCGACATGCAAATAAACTTTAGGGTTTCGATTTAATAATAAAGGTTTTGATTTAATAATTTTAAAATACTAATCCTTGTTTGTCTTTTATGCAGGAAGCCATCTGGCACTTGCATGATAACGAGAGAAATGGCCAGAAAGATAAAGTTAAGTGCAAATTAATCGAAGACCGCCATATTGAAATGAGAGATGTCGAGAATTGTTGTTTCATCCAAATTTTACAGATCTGGCCGCAAAGAGACTTTACGGTGACTAAGCAGTTGCCCATTTAATGGAGTATGTCGGGAATTGGCTGAAAAATGAAAATATCTACACACCGTTACCGAAATTTGCCGATGGATGCATTTAATGAAAATTTATGGCAGAATTAATGGCTTGCAGACATTTTCAACTCAGGGATGGCTCTACGGAGATGAAATGTCAGAGAAGTGGTGACTCATCCAAATTACCCGAGGGAATTAATGAAGACATTTACTCACAGTTGCGGGTGAATGCAAGTGGCATTCGAATTCTGTCTTCTCCATTTATGGCAAGTGACTGCACTGATTTGCAGAATGGTTAAGTTTTATCAAGACTTTATTTTAAATGGCTTTATATTGTAAAACCCGGGTACTAGGGTTTAAGATGATAAGATTTAGGGTTTGAGAAGAAGATATTTCTGAAAAGATCAGGGTCTCTCCCGAGTCTATAAATACTTCTTCTAAATGTAATCGCAGGAGGCGGAGACTTAGAAATAAAAGGCTATTGAAGCAATTTCTTGCAAATCTTGTTAAATACTTTATTTCTGGACTTGGAGTTGATGTGCTTTTGTTTTCTGTGATAGCATGGCCAGGGAGCCTAATCTTTTTCAGATTGTGATAAGTTCATCTTCTTTTGTTATCCGTTTCTTTAAAGTTTATTAAATATATGCTGTAAATCTGTGTTATCAAGATTAAATATGTTGTTGGGCTTCATTTGTTCTATTGTATGCTAGGGAAAATCACAGATTTAAGGTTCAAGTTTGTTCTAATTGCTCTGTCCTCACTGTGTGAGCTATGCTGTGGGTGAATGATACCAATTTTAACGGACTTCCCTTCTGTTTATGATTTTCTTTCAGATCTGTTCCATCTCTGCCTTATGCTCTTAGTAGAAAGTGATCTTAGAAAGCTGGACACTTTCTTCTTTGATTTGTTCTATTGTGAAGCTGATAGTATAAATAAAATTGGTAGTTTTGTTTTTACAACTAAGTTTGATAAACTTCTCTTTCTGCCTTACCCTACCCTCTTTGTTTTATCGTGAAATGATCCATTTTTATTTTCTTTTAAATTTGTCTTTTATTTAAATCTGCTGACCCATAAGAGCTAGATCAAAGAACTAATTTTAAATCTGATTGTCAACAAGTGACAACTTCTAAACATTACTGAACAAGTTCAGAGCCCGTTGTAAGGTAACAGACGAGTCCATATTGAAAACTATTCCAGAAGCGAAAAAGAGTGAATAGACATTCGACCCAACTCTGTAACTCACACCTTGGATAACCAGAAAGATCCTAAAGTGAGTGGGATTTATCCCGTATAAGTGTTATCAGAGTTTCATGCTCATTCTTCATAGGGTGTGTATAAAATTCGGACCAACAAGCCCCTAGGGCAGCCCCCAGAGGTTAAACAGTGGTCCTAACCACTCCCAAACTAGTTTTGGAAGGTCAGAGGTCAATTTGGCACCTTTCAAGCACCATGCTCCTTACTCGTTCCACCCTGGGGTGAATAGAATGCTATTTTCTATTCGCCCCACCCTAGGATGATTAGTAGCCATCACTCCAAGGTGGGGCAAATAGCAAGTTTTACGGGAAAAAGGTCAAACCTTGACAAATGGCATCTCATATCCGCCACTCAACTCCACCTTCAATGCATGGGAGTGTGAGTGAGCATTTTTTAGCTCAAAGAGGCAGTCATAGAGGCGGTCATGGAGCCCTTAATCAGGAAGGAATCTTCTCTCCCCTAACAAAGCATGATGGCCAAGTGGCGCCCATGCATGCACATTCAAAGTACACCTTCAGGTCCATAAAATGGTGAGTCTTCTCACCCCAAATAAAGGATATAGTAGGAGCATTTGGAGCAACAAAGTGCTTTCGAATTACATCCTCACCCCTCACTTGTGCTTCTTACTTCCTTGATCTCTCTTTTGGAAGGGAGTTTATTGGGTGAACATTGGAAGTGCAATCCGGACCCAAAACCTGAACATTTGGCCACAATAACCCACCCAATTTGTAGATACAACTCCCTAGGAGGTTTTGGACCCATCCCAAGTGGATTGGTGTCAAAACCAAGCCCCAAACGATGGGAATCCTACCCCTGGTCACCCCTCACACTACTATAGTCCTAATTTTATGTCATTCATATATGCTGCCATTCAAATTTCATGCCATGCTGATGAGTTTTGACTATGTTTTCATTGTTTTTTGCTTTCACTAATATATACAGGTAGCATATTCAGATATAGGGCAATCGGGGCTGAATCTACAAAATCCAACCTTCTGGGTCATCTCAAAATGCCCTATTTTGCCTAACCCCAACTTTGCAGATGTTTTGGAGTCCTCTGGATGGGACATTTAGGAGGTTGCTTTCTGGCATTTTATAACAGTCCTAATCATTCCACCCCGAAGGGATTAGAAATTTATAGTAAATTTCTCAAATGTTCCTTTTGTAGTGTGTTCATTATGGTGTTTGCATGCTTCTGTTCAAGTTTCATCTTATTCTGATATGTTTTGACAACTGTTGTAATTATTTCATGTATGCATTAACCGGAGGCCTTGGGTATTACATGTTTCCCTCCATCCGCATGTGCTATTAATCATTTTTTGTTTCTCTGAATGTAGTATCTCGACACCAAAGTGGCGAAAAGGAACTACAGATGCATTCACGCAAGTGACGGTGACATTTGGCCTGTCCATTTCAAATGTGGGCACGCGAAAGATCCCGAAGGGAAGCGTACCATCCGTGGTGTAACAAAACTATATCTAACTCTCCAAGCCCCTAAAAAGGAAGGAGATGTATTGTAACATGATCTCAAAGAAAAATTACCAAAAAAAGGGCTGCACTTTACATTCGCTTTATATCTCGTTTCAGTTCGTTTGTTTTCCCTTTTCATGCACTTTAGTCCTTTCTTCATTCGTAGGAGCTAGTGTTACATTTGCTTTTGCTTGCATCGCACCCAGTATGCCATTGCTTTCGTATCCTAGTGCTTTCACATAGCAACTAGAAATCTCTTCGCATACCCAACTGATACCCTATTTTTCTCTTAAAGAGCTCCCATCTACCAAGGACAGTAAGATTACATCATTATTTTCCCATAAATAACATTATTTGTCATTATATTTTTATCATTGTAAGCAAACCATTCATTCATTATTAATTAAAATATATGTTTTTTAAAGTTATTTTCAAATATATTAGATTAAATATTGTGTGAAATGCTTTTATTTATAGAAAAAACACTCTACATAAATAAAATTATTCATTGATTATTAGTTAAAATATATGTTTATTACAACAAGCGAGCAACGGTTGGGCGGTGTGATCGTAGGTGGAAGAATGACAATCTAAAACAGGACGAAGTTCACTAGTTCGAAACCTACATAAAGTTGAAATAAAAAAATTAGAACCCTCAAAAACCCCAAATCATGGTTTTTAATGAGGAAACCCTCAACAAGTTGTAGATTCTGAACACGAGAAACCTGAATGAGCCTACCAATATTGGTTGATTTTTTGTTTCTCGATTGTGTTGGAAATTCGATTTTGGAGTAGACTGAGTGTTATAGAAAAGACTTGGAACCTTTGAGCGATGGCGGACTCAAAAAATTGAACTTTGTGGGCACGAGAGCATTGCACAAATGCATGATCAGAATCATGGTGATGGGAATCCCTTAAGTGGTGATGCAACAAGCGGTGAGGAGTTCAATTATGATGGTATGAAGGATGCTGATTAGGATGATGGTTGTGAAAAGGCCAAGAATTTTTTGGACCCTCCTCCAAAGGACCCACCTCAAAACGTCCCACCTAACTCCTCATTCATAGATAAAGTTCACAATAGAATGGGTTTTGGCCCAGTTACTCAACTCCTGATTCCTTTTACTATCTCGAGTTGCGAAGTTATTTTCCCTCCTAAATTTATGGCACCTCTCATCTCTCAAAAATATTTATCTCTCATTGGCAAATTTTTCGGAGCACAAGACATTGAATCAGTTCGTAAATGGGTATTCTTAAAATGGTACCCTATCAAAAATATGGAGCTAGTGGTGTGTCCTAGGAGTTTCTTCATGATCCAACTAAACAATCCCCAAGATACAAGTAATACTCTTATTGGTGGTCCATGGTTTTTTATTGCAAAGTCCTATTTCTTCGTCAGTGGAGAGAGTATTTTGATCCAGAAACACAAAGTATTAACATGGCACAAATTTAGGTCATGCTACCAAGTTTACCCACCCACTTTTGGCACCCAAGAACTCTTAAATCCAGATCCCAATCAATTGGTAAATTGGTCGCCATTAATGCTACCATGAAGGCAAGATCTCAATTGAATTTTGCTTGCATCTACATCACATTCAACCTAGAATATCAACTTTTGACCGATGTTGATCTGGTTTCAGTTTCGTACCACAAATGATAAGCTATTGAATATGTAAAAAAACTTGCTTATTGTATTAAATGTAAAAAATAGGGTCACTTAAGGGTTCAATGCCTACTAATAAAAAAAGACTCAAAGAAAGATGGATATCAAGGTAGAGGAGCGACGAGAAATGGTAATGTTAAAGACTTCCACCAGATCCATAGAAATAAGCATTTTGATAAAGGTAAACAACCAATAACCACCCACAAAACAACTCTCCAAATTGAAAACACTTCAAATACGGTAAGATATTTATTTGTCAATTCTAATCCTTTTTTATCATTAAATTCATAAAACACCTCCCCTGTAAAGGCTGTTATAGGTAATGAGTCAAAGCCAAATCCACTAGTGGACATTTCTAAAATACTAAAACCCCAAGGAAATATCTAGGGGTTACTACTGCGGATGGTCATTCTCCCTCAAATTTTGGACCCTCATGTCCTTCCTTGACCATTGCTTCACCAAACCAAGCTTTTTATTCCTTGTCTAAAATTGATTTAATAAACATTCCAGTTAACTTGGTAAATTCCATTGTTATTGAGGAACTAATCAGTTCTTCAAAGAAGGATTCATCCCCTACCTATGATGAAGCTTACTATTCCCCAAAGAAAATCACACAAAACCAAAAGAAATCTGTAACATTTGATGTGGGTAGCGAGAAAAAGAAAGAACCATTCGGTTGTCTCTTGCAGATCAAACTAGCACTAGTATACAGAAAGAAGAAGAAAAGTGACCCAAACCACCCTCATCTCAATGAGAGGCCTCAATGGCCCATCTAAGCAAAGGTTGGTTAGGTCTATGAGGATGGAATTAAAACCCAACATCATTCTCCTGCAATAAATCAATATATATATATATATATATATATATATATATTAGTGATAAAATAGTAAAATCCTTGTGGAAGGATAGTGAATTTGTGTTCAGTCTAGCCAAGGGCTCTTTAGGTGGACTTTTTTGTATGTGGGACCCAAGGAAGGATGAAGTAAGACTAATAACTAAGACTGATAGGGTAACCAATATGTTATTTTTCTGCAAAGACACTCAAATTCAGTGGATACTGTCAAACATCTATGTCCCAAATAATTCATTGGGTTATCATGCATTCTGGAATGATTTAAGCCAGATGAGGAACAACTTCCAAAATGAGCCATGGATTCTTACTGGTAATTTTAACACTACTATGTTCCTGTAAGAGAAAAAGGAGAAAACACCATCAGTTCTAGGTGTCTTGAAGACTTTCCTGATTTCATTGAACAAAATGAACTGATGAACATTCAGTTGAAAGGAAAAAATACACCTAGAGAAATAGAATATTAGGTAATCAACTAATCCAACTAAGACTTGACAAGTTTCTATTATCCAAGGAAGCAATTTAGTTCTTTGAAGATGCAACTCTTCACACTCATTTGAAAATTGGTTCAGACCATAGTCCCTTAGTTTTTGAATGGTAGAAATAAGATAAAATATTTAATATGCCATTCACATTTGAATCAATGTGGCTTAAACATGAGGACCTCAGAAGCTACATTTCATATTGGTGAAGCAATCCCTTCTTAGGCTCACCATTAGACAAAATTACTAAAAAAATTTGCTTTATCAAAGAAAATAAAAAAATTTGGAACAAGGAGGTCTTTGGAAATATTTTCTAGTGCAAACAAAAAATTGTTGATCAACTAAATTCAGTTGAAAACAACATCCAAAATGGGAATATGGAACCTGAAATGAGGCAAAAGGAAAAAGAACTCTTATTTGAATACCATAGCATCCTAGCTATAGAAGAGGTTTTTTGAAGGTAAAAATCACATTATCTATGGCTAAAAGAAGGAGAATCCAAAACCAAGTACTTCCACGCATCAATTCTTAGACATAGAAGTAATGAAAAAATCAAAGAGCTCTTCCGAAGTGATGATGAATCCACTTCAAATATTCTTGAGATCATACAAGAGGCTATCAATCACTTTCAAGACATTAATGGCCCTTGTCATCCATTCTCATATCAGGTGCACAATACTCTCCTCCAAAATATTCCAAATTTGGTTTCCCAAGATTTCAATGATAGTCTCCTTAAAAAAATTACTTTCAAAGAAAATGAAGAGGCAATGTTCTCAATACACCCTGATAAATCTCCTGGACCTGACGACTTCTATCCTAGTTTTTTCTAGAATTTTTGGCACATAGTAGGTCATGATATCTCTGCAACTATCCAAGACTTCCAATACTACAATAAAAATTCCAAGGGATGTTAACTCCACATTTTTTGCCCTTGTTCCAAAAACCCACAATAATCGGTCCATGTCTGACTTTAGGTTTATCATTTTATGCAATGTTATTTATAATATCATTTTTAAGGTCATTGCAAATAGATTAAAATAATCTCTCCCAACCATCATTGACCAATGCCAAAGCAGCTTTGTCAATGGCAGGTTTATAACTGATGGAATAATAACTATTCACGAAATCATTTATTATGTCTCCAAGAGAAAAAAATTAGGAATGTTTTTGAAATTAGACATGAAAAAAACCTTTGATAGGGTATCTTGGGATTTTATTTTTGATGTCCTTGCCAAATTTGGGTTTCATGAGGATTGGATAGCCTTAATCAAATAATGTGTAACCTCGGCATGGTTTTTTATCCTTGTTAACGGTTCTATTGCAGGATATTTTCCAATTTCAAGAGGAATCAGATAGGGGGATCCCCTCTCTTATTTTATTTTTATTATCATGGCTGAATATCTTGGTAGATCCCTAAAATAAGCTTCTTCACACATGTAGACACCAAAACAGCACCAATCTGACTAAGTGACTACAAACAATGATCGAGTTGACACACACAGCCCCAGGGCAGCCCCTAGAGGTTAAACAGTGGTCCTAACCACTCACATAGCAGTTTTGGAAGGTCAGAGGTCAATTTGGCAGGCACTCTACTCCTTATTCATTACACCCAGGGATGATTACAAACTGGTATTCGCCCCACCCAAGGACGATTAGCAGTATTCTCTCAGGGTGGGGAGAATAGCAGGTTTGACAGGCAAAAAGTCAAATCTTGACAAATGGCAGCTCAGATCCACCACTTAACTCTTCCTTCATTGCATGGGAGTGTGATTGAGGGTTTTTGAGTGTTAGAGGCAGTTACAGGGGCAGTCATGGATCCCCTAATCAGGGAGGAATATTCTCCCCCCTTGGAAGGCATGATTGCCAAGTGGCACATCTGCATGCTCATCCAAAGAGACCGTAAGGTCTATAAAAATGTGAGTCTTCTCACCCCAAATAGGGACAGGTTTGGAGCATTTTGAGCAATGAAGTGCTGCCATTTTATATTTTGACACCTTTTGATTTGCCTTTCACATCCTTGATCTCTTTTGGAAAGGAGGTCATTGGGTGATTATTGGAAGCGCAAATTCGGAACCAAAACCTGAAATTTGGCCATAACATCCTACCAAATTTACCGAAAACACCCCAAAAGAGGTTTTGGACCCATACCAAGTGGATTGGTGCCAAAATCGGGCCCCAAATGACGGGCAACCTGCCCCCGGGCGCCCCCTGCACTGCTGTAATCCTAATCGCCCCACCCCAGAGCGATTAGAAATCTATAGCAGATTTTAGTTCTGTTATTTTTGCATATTATTCTATGCTTCTTAGATAGTTTGTCATTCAAATTTCACATCATTTTGAGCATTTTTTATCATGTTTTTATCATTTCCCACCTTTACTAACATGCAGGTAGCATCATCAAATTCCTGGTGATAGAGGCCAAATTGGGAAAATTTGACCTTTTGGGTCTTCCCAAAATACCCCCTTTTACCTAACCCCCAACTTTGTAGGTTATTTGGAGCCTCCAAGATAAGACATTTAGGACAATGCTTTCTGAAAGTTTGTTGCAGGTTTAATCGTCCCGCCCCGAAGCAAATACGAATCTGTGGCAAATTTTTTGACAATTCTTTTTTGTAGTACCGTCTCGATGATGTTTTTATGCCCCTATCAAGTTTTTAGTTCATTTGGATCTATTTCAGTAATCATTTTATTTATTCTTTGCATGCATTAACCTTAGGCGTGGGGATTGCATGTTTCATTTTATCTACAGGTGCTACTAACTATTTCCTATTTCGTTGAACGTAGGGTCTCAACATTAGAGGAGTAGCAAGGAGTCAAGACTCATCAACGCAAGTGGTGACGATGTTTGGTCCGCCCACTTTACATGTGGGCACGTAGGAGAAGGAATAGCATCCATTGATGTGACAAGAACACATTTAACGCTCCTAGCCCCTAAAAAGGGAGGAGGCAAATTGTAATCGAGTTTTGAAGCATATTAATAAAAAGGGTTGTCTTCCATATTGGCTTTCTATTTGGTTTTGATTTGTTTATGCTTCTCTCCTTTCATGCACTTTCAATTCATAGGATTTAGTGTTATCTTTTGTTTCGTTTACATGGCATCTTGGCTTTTACTTTTTGTTTTCGTATCTTCATGCTTCCAGTGGCGATCACGGTGGGACCTTGTCCTCTATTTTTGAGATCAAAAATCTGATCAAAACTTGTTTGTTTTTGCTTGCAGGTACCAAGTTTTCAAACGCTGGACTGCTATTCGTTCCAGTATGTGACGAATACAAAGCTGGAATTCGTCTTACCTAGGGACGAATGGGCATTCACCCCACCCTGTGATGAATATAGTTCTATTATTCATACCACCTAGGGATGAATAGCTCTCTATGCAGTTTTAGGACAAAAACTCAGAACCAGCCGATTTGGGCAGAGAAGAGGTAAGGGTCCTAAACACCTTCTGTTATTTTTTGCTTTCTATTTTCTATTTTTTGGTTATTTGCTTGCTTAGGAAAAGTTTTTTTACTGCATGTTTTCTTCATTTATGCAAATTAAAAAGAACCCCACACACCACGTGGTAATTTAAACACCAAGGAGCTGGTCGTAAAACCCCATCCCTTAATCAAGACCAACGGTGGATTTCATCACCACCTTGGCTTGAAATTTTGCATCCATCAACCCAATTGCTAGTGTTGCTAGACGTAAATCTTGATGAAAGCTAACCAAGTGTATCTAGGGTGATTCCCAGTGCATGAGGATAATTCTTCTTGGTAGGTTTCAAAAATAGGGTGATCCCCTTTCGTACCGCCTATGTTCCACGTACCATTCTGCTCTCACGTACCAATAGTTTCCCTCACGTAAGGGCGGGTATATAGAGAGGTTTGGTATAATGGCCTGGAAATGGTATATCGAAGGGGCGACCATTTTTGGGAGTCATAAGAGCCATCATATTGCATTTGCTACAAAATGTTCTTTACAAAATTGTCAAAACAAAAATCAAAACACACTAAACCATGTTTAGGGCACACATTTAATCTTTAAACGAGATAATCATTGCTTTGTGTGTGATATTTTTTGTTTGGTGTAGCATAAAAATCATAAAAAGAAATAAAAATTTACGCATCTGGTAATTAAACACCACCATGGTGTACACCCGTAGCTAAGCCCAATCACGGGTAGGAGCTACGAAGAGTGTACAAGGGGGCACAAGTCACCTCCGCTATAGCCCCAAGGACTTGGTCAGAACACCTTGGTGGCCCGACCCACAAGAGAGTCCACATCGTGCCATTTCAAAATGGTACTATGGAGGCACCCCTTTGAGGGGCACTCCCGTCCAGCATAGACCCTTTTAGGAGGAATCCTTACATGTGGCACTCAATATAAACAAGAAGTCTCCCTTAGAATCTCAGTATGAGTGGCCATCACATGATGAAGTGCTAGAACAACATAGGGTCCATGAGGAGAGGCCACATGATTATGTCATCCCTCCTCTACCCCCCATCACTGTTAGAAATAATAGGTAAAATCCAGAGCGTAATGCTCTTCAAACAGGGCAAGCCAACTCTGTCCACCCCTTTCACATATATGAAAGGGAGCATGAGGAATATCATTACATTCCTCAAGAGCAATATATATCACGGGAGCAGTGCGCTTCTACACTTGCTATCTACCAGGATCACTTACTGATGCCAGAGCCTCGAGTGAATTTTGCCAACCTCGATAGAGGGAAGCAACCTATAGAGATCTCGAATCATCATGACCAAGATAAATGCATAGGAGAGGCATCTAGGCCTCCTAGACTCAATATGGTTGAACAAATAAACCTAGCAGTTTCCAGACATGTCGCCCGCCAAGCGTAGATCAAGCAGCTTGAGCAAGACCAACAACAGCTAGAGCATCTATATTGCCTTAGCAAAGAGCACATTCGATGCCAAAAAGATGAGCTGCTCCATAACACTGTGCCTGAGAGGGTTCCAACCCCTCACACCCAAAGAGCATAACCGTATGAGAGGCGCAACCCCTTGGTATGAGACAGGTCTCCACGACCTTACCAAGTGTTGCCTCTGAGACATCCTAGACCTGAGCGGGAGGCCACTCCTAGGAACAACGATGGGCACCCTCCGCAGGGACCCACCCATGTGTATAGGTCTCATCCAGGAACTCCTCAAGAAGGCTATGAGTATGAGCAAGAAGAAGAGCAGGTGAAAATGCCCTACCAAGGCAGAGGGGTTGTTATCCATCCACCCCTCCATAGGCCTCAAGTTCCCCATAACCTGTAGCGGGAACAAACCAAGGAGGAAGAGATAAAATCCTCTAATGCATATAAAGCGCTGCTAGAGCACTTGGATTCTGTGGAGACCAAGACTTTTGGGCCCCAAAATCCTACTTTACGCCAACTTCGTAGTCATCCTGTGCATCCATAAGTGTCAGCGCCCCCTTACCCTAAACACTTTAAGCTGCCATAGTTGGCAATCTTTAGAGGTGATGAAGATGCCCAAGAGCATGTGACTAGATTCCTTAGCCAATGCTTTGGCATTCAGGACAATGATGCCTTGCTGTTAAGAACATTTATAACCATGTTCATAGGCCCTACCTCGAATTGGTTCACTCAATTGCCAAAGCACAACATTAGTAACTTAGATCAGCTAGTGGATGCATTCCTTGAATGCTTTGCCTTCAACACCAAGAAGAAGGCATCACTAAGTGACCTAGCCAGCCTTATGCAGTATGAGGAAGAAACCATGGTAGCCTATGGGAACCGATGGAGGACTTTACTTTCAAAGCTACCGTACCTCCCTCCTATGGCCGACCTTACCCAAATGATCTCAAAGAGTTGTTTGAGATTGATCTCCATGCTATTGTAGCTACATCAATATGCCACTTTAGAGGAAGCTCTGGTGCAAGATAGAATCATTGAGGAGATCAAGATTCAAGATGGCGAGATAGCCAAGCAAAAGAAGAAAGAATGGTCTAATAACACCAAAACTAGGACCACGCAATAGAAACCTACTGCGGTCAATAAGGTTGCTATAAACATCCCTAATCCTGCACAAGCAACCCAGACCCAAAAGGCTAACTATCAGGTGGTGCCTCTTAACAATTATGATCAAGAAAATCATAGGCAAGAACAAACTCAGCAACGTCACCCTAGGCGACAATTCACACCTTACACAGAGTCCAGAGACTCCCTGTTTGACTGCTTGTTAGCAGCAAACTTGATCAACCTGCCCGAGATTCAACCCATAGACCCCATGCACCAAAACCTAAGGGCTATAGGGAAGACTTGTAATGTAGGTTCCACAGACGGAAGGAACATGACCTTAATGCTTGTTGGAAGTTTAAAGGCTTGGTGCAAGACCTAATAGATAACAAGACATTAGCGATGGATAATCCTGTGGCACCAAGAAACCAACAAATGGAGGTCTTTAATGACCCCTTGCCTGCCCATGATGCATAAGCAAAGACCCTACAAGTCAATGAGGTAACATAGAACTGCCCCATGCAGGGGTATGTAGGGATGATCAGTATAGTGACTCGAAACAAGAGGTACCTGAGCTCAGCTGCACCCGTGACAACTACAGGATAGGTGCCAACAATGTCACAACCACAACAGCACCCTACACAACCTCCACCTAGACTAGTGGCCATGATTCGAACCAAACTCACCCATAGTTTGAGGACCACATCGGCTAGGCTATCCATCTACGAGCTCATACAACAATCAACGCCCCATCGGGAGGCTCTAATGAAGATACTAAAGGCCATTGAATTGTAGCCCCATGAAGCAAACTCAACAACTTCATGGGACATGTCAAATGATGCACTGATCCAGTCATCACCTTTCGAGAGGACGAATTGAAATCAGTGGCTGGTGACATGGTGGATCCACCCCTGCACATCATCACGTAGGTCAATGAGATTCCGTACAAGAGGGTATTGGTGGACAATAGTAGCCTTGAAGCACCTCAAGTTGCCCGCATCTCACATAGCGGTCTCCACCTATACACTGCGAGCATTCAATGATGCAATATGCTCGACAGTTGGCACAATTGTCCTACCTATCCAAGTGGGGAAAAAGACTATACCTACATTGTGCCACATCTTGGAGGGTGAGATGGCCTATAACATCTTGCTAGTTCGGACATGGATCAGGTACATGAAGTGTGTCCCTTCGATAGCTCATTAGTGCTTAAAGTATACATTCGAAGGGCAGGTGCATGTAGTCCTGGTAGACTTGGAACCCTTCAAGTATTGCAATGCGGTGCAGCTGATGCCGCAATCGACCCTTCCATCAACGCATTTGGATTTTTAGTTGAATCCATCTAAACAGGGTCCGATTTCACAGGCATCCCCATTGACAAGTCCATAAAAACCCCAGCCGGATCCATCTTCATCGTCTGGTCCTTCACCAACGATGCCACCTATGGTGGCCACATAGAAGGGCAAAGGGAATAAACCCTTGGAAGAGGCATCGCCATTAGTCTCAACCATCTCTACTAAGGAGATGCCTAGCAGAATGGAAATCGAGGCTCCTAGTTCACCCGACATGGAGTGGACTCAAGAAGAACTTTGCCTTCCCCTCAATCACCAACAATCACCATTGAAATGGCCAATACGGGCTTGGGGGAGTATCTAGTATGGAATATTATAGCAACACCCACACTGGATTCCATGCAGGACATGGGGAGACCTCGCCTCCCCATCGGTACTATTGTTCCTCTAGGCTACCCACAGAATCAAACAAACTTTGTGTATGGGGGCCTTGATCATGGTATTGAACCATACATGCAAGAGGAAGATGATGAAGAGCCCTTTGCAGAAGATGTCAATTATTTTTCCAAACTAGATTTTTCTTTGAGATATCTTGGCCAATGTAATTGGCATGGATATGGGTTAGGCAGATATGAGCAAGGAGTGCGCGTTCTTTGCCAACCAAGATATCAGATGCCATACGACAAGTCAGGAGTAGGGTTCAACCACCATCTTGGTAGAGACACATGCAAGGCTTAGGGATAGGCAACAAGGGGGGATTGGCATTAGATCCATATGCCAACCCTAACATGACATATACACTGGGGGATTATCTCCCATTGTTGACGACCAACCTTGTTGACCTCAACAACCCTTTCCCTTCGCTCGAGAGAGGAGAAATTTTGAGAACTCACTTACAAGAGAGATATAGACAAGGTCAAGAAGGATATTTAGAAGATGAGTCAGAATATGAGGTAGCACCATGGGACCCCTTCGAATCGGATAACAATCACTCACAAGTGACCCCCATGGATGATTATCAAGAAAGTCTCCTGACAATGTTCCCTTTGGATGCTCCAATCGAGCAAGTGCCACCTCAAGAAAATTAGGTCCCCCCGTAGAGAGTGGAACAACCCCAATGGGGCTAGATCAATTTTCTTGAGCAAGACGAGAACCTAATATTGCAAACAGTTGTTGAAACCAACGAAGGCTTGTGGATATATGACAGTGATTATGAAGATGAAACTGAGATGGCATATCTCAATCACATGCGGTAGATGCAACAACAATACCCCCTGGATATTGATGACATATTTGAACAACTAAACATAAGGCCAGGTCATGAGTGGCACCTAAACCCAGCGTAGTGGGACCAAGTGTTGAATCCACCACTTTGGGCATACAGAGAACACCTTCTGCCCAGATACCCTATAGAGATATCAGTGTCGATGGCAGACCCTATCCTCCTATCCACACATAGGGCCGATCCATTCATTCCAATACCTCCAGATCCAGATCCAGAGCACAAAGAACATCAATAATGTTCGAGTCATCACACCCACGATAATGGAGACCAAAATCATTTCATCAACATGATCTCCATTGACTTAACCACCCCCATATGCAATCCGACCAATCTAGCACAGTCATTGTATCTAGACATAGATGCCATAGGCTGGGATCATGTCAATTCACAACCATCCCCATCAGAGTGCTGGAATTTTGATGAAATGCTTCATTTCACCCCAGGGCCAACTCAGGATATCTTCCATGCTAAAGAGGAACCCGAGGTTCCCAACACATATTTAAACTCAGCAAATGATATCCACTTGATCCCAACTCCACAGCAGTTGGAGTACAGATCCCACATGTCGGTTGAGGAGACGACTAACATAGACATTAGCTCTAATCTAATGAATCCATAGATTATCAAGCTGGGGGTAAGTCTATCCCTCGAAGAGCAAGCTAACTACATTAACCTTCTCAAAGAAAAGAAAGAGGTTTTTGCATGGTCCTACAAAGACATTTTGGGGCTAGATCCATAGCTATTCATGCATAATCTAACGCTTGATCCGACAGTTAAGCCAGTTAAGCAAAAACTACATAATATGCACCCAACAATGGAATTAATGGTCAAATATGAATTACAAAAGCTGTTGGATGCACAATTTGTCATCTGCATGGATTACCCACCATAGCTGTCCAACATGGTGCCCATAAAAAATCTCGATGGGAGGATTCGCATATGCACTAATTTTTGAGATCTAAACAAAGCGAGTCCTAAGGATGATTTCCCCTTGCCTAGCATCGACGGATTGGTAGATGCTACAGCAGGCCATGAAATGCTATCCCTCATGGATGGTTTCTCGGGATACAATCAGATTTGTATCAATCTCGAGGACCAACTAAAAATGGCATTCACAACGCCTTGGGGGACATTTTGTTATAAGGTTATTCCCTTTGGCCTTAAAAATACGGGTGCCACCTACCAACGTGCCATGACATACATCTTCCATGATCACATACATAAAACTTTGGAAGATTACATGGATGACTTGTTGGCCAAATCTCTTTTGCACCCAGATCATCTCGATGACTTAAGCAATATCCTCGATCGCCTCATGGAACATAAATTCAGATTGAACCCTAAGAAGTGTGTATTTGGTGTCACATCTAGGAAACTCTTGGGTTTCATAGTCTCAAAGTGAGGCATCGAAGTAGACCTAAACAAAGTCAATGCAATCCTTGAAATGCTTCCCCCAACTACCATCAAGCAGCTCAGAATCCTACAGGGAAAGGTCACATTAATCAAGCGCTTCATAGCGCAGCTATCTGACAAGTGCCGACCCATGAATAAATTATTGCACAAGGGGGTAGCATTTCACTGGGATGACTGGTGCCAGTTAGCCTTCGATGACATTAAACAATACTTGGCTTCACTGCCAGTATTGGCACCACCTAGACCAGGAATGTCCTTCTACTTATACATCTCAGCTACTGAGGTGGCACTGGGCGCCATGCTAGCCCAGAAAAATGAACTACACAAAGAACATGCTACTTACTATCTTAGCCGCACCCTGGTCAGTTATGAACTTCACTATGCATACGTTGAGAAACTCTGCTTGGTAGTGGTGTTTACTACCAAAAAGCTAGGCTATTACATGCTGAGCAACATGACGTATGTTGTGTCTAAGGAGAATCCATTGCGGTATATGATGAGTCATACTTATCATAGTACCCGTACAACAAAATGGATCATGTTGTTGACAGAATTTGACATCGAGTTCATTGGACAGAAATCCATCAAAGGTCAAGTCATAGCCAATCAACTAGCAGAGGCTCCTCTCGAAGATGATCAGCCTCTGACCATAGAACTACCCGATGATGGGGTCTTCCATATCTCGGAATCACCAGATTCTGATGAGCCTGAGTCACAGGCCGACATAACCCTATTTTTTGATGGTTATAAATGTGAGCAAGGGGGTGGCACAGGAATTGTATTCTTCACACCACAAGGGGCTCCAATGCCTTTTTCATTTAAAGTAGATTTCTTGTGCATCAACAACAATGTAGAATACGAAGCCTTGCTCATAGTTCTTCAGACAGCAATCACCATGAACATCAAATGATTGAACATCTTTGGTGATTCACTGTTAATTGTAAACCAAGTCAAAGGGGTATTCCAATGTAAATTCCCAGTTCTGTAGGCCTACAAAGCCCTTATGGACAAATTCCTGGCAAAGCTTGAATGGTACGACATCGAGGCACTCCCTTGGTCATCGAATCATTTTGCAGACACTATGGCCTCCTTGGGGTCACTAATCCCTCAAGACATTTTTGGTGATATGACAACCATTCAAGTCAAAACACTATTGCAATTAGCGATGGAGTGTGCAAGCTCTGACTTAATGCTAGGAATCCACCTGATCTAGATTGAATCATCCTCGGATAAGTTCTCTTGAATCCACGATTGTCTGAATCATGCCAACTGGGGTCCTTGTTCTCCCCTACTCCCCTTAATAGCAACATAACGCTATTCTTAAAAGTTCTTTCCCGCTCAGCTTTTGCTAGAGATGAAATTCAAGAGGGATTGGCTATTCATACCATCGAGGTTTCCGATCAGCAGGATTGGTATACACCCATAAGGGACTACCTCAAGTTAGGTAACCTCCCACTTGGATTGACGCATGCCGCAAAATGATCATTCAAACAGAAAGCGGCTAAACATGTCTTGTTAGGAGACATTTTGTACCGTCACAGCTACGAAGGAATCCTCCTTCGTTGCTTGGACCATCAGGAGTCCACTTGGATGATCACCCAAGTGCACGATGGTACATGTTATGGCCACTTTAGCGGTATGGCCATCGCAAAGCGCATTCTTCACATGGGCTATTATTGGCCATATTTAGAGCGAGATTATTGCGCGTATGTAAGGAAGTGCATGAAGTGTCAACACCATGCCAATTTGACACACATACCTTCTCAGGCCTTGCAGCCGATCCAATTGTCTTGTCCATTTTTGTAGTAGGGCTTAGATCTAATCGAAAAGATCTCCCCTGCATTGTCGGGTCATCACACGTTTATCATAACGGCCACAGAGTACTTCACCAAATGGTTGGAAGCAATTTTGCTTACCTCTACGACTGGAACCCGCATTTCAGAGTTCATTTTACATAACATCATATGTCATTTTGGTATTCCATCCAAGATAATCTCGGATAATGGGATGTCATTGAAGAACAAAGACATGCGTGCTTTGACCACAAAGTACAAAATTTAGCATAGTTTTTCAACACCCTATTATCCGTAGGCAAATGGGCAAGCAGAGGCATCAAACAAAATGCTAGTTGCCATCCTCAAAAATATCATCGTAGATAGTCATAAGGATTGGCACATTCAAATCCCACTTGCCCTGTGGGCTTATCGCACTAGCATTTGGACGCCCACTGGGGCAACTCCATTTTTGTTGGTGTATGGCTTCGAGGCAGTCATGCCTCTTGAGTTGGAAATTCCTTCCTTACGCATATCAATGCAATATTTCATTGAAGATGAAATTGCACAATAGGTTCGGTTAGACCATAATACGTTGCTCGATGAACGATGCGTTAATTCTCTTGAGCATTTACATATCTATCAAGAGCGACTAAATAAAGCATACAACATGAAAGTTCACCTGAGGTACTTTCAGGTTGGTGACTTGGTCTTAAAAGAGAACCAACATAACTCTAACTTGCTGCCCCATATAAGGGACAAGTTCATAGAAAATTGGTTAGGTCCATATGTAATTGATAGTAAAATAGGACCTGGAACATACCGACTAGCCTCTCTTGATGGAATCAAGGAACTAGAACCCTTGAACATCAGTCATTTGCGGCCATTCCATATTTAAAAGAGCCATAGCCCAAACCAAAAGCTCCAAGGATTTCCCATAATCGCTTGGTCAACCCAAATGCTCCAAGGATTCCCATACTCGCTTGGTCAACCCAAAATGCTCCAAGGATTCCCGTAATTGCTTGGTCAACCTGAAAAGCTCCAATGATTTTTGAAATCGCTTGGTCAACCCCTAAACGCCCCAAAGGTACCCATAATCCCTTTGGTCAAACCAAAAAGCTCCAAGGATTCTAACAATCACTTGGTCAATCCCAAAATGCCCCAAAGGTGTCCACCATCCCTTTGGTCAAACCAAAAGCTCCAAGGATTCTCACAATCACTTGGTCAACCCCCTAAACACCCCAAAGGTACCCATAATCCCTTTGGTCAAACCAAAAGCTCCAAGGGTTCCCACAATCGCTTGGTCAAAAATAAGAAAATTCAAAAACAATAAAATCATCCAAAATAACAAAAAAAAATTGCATCTCATTCACATGCATATTCAAAATCATCACAACAATAAAGAACTCTTTTTGCATCTCATCTTCATACTCACAAAAATCAATCCATCAAAAATACAAAAAAAAAAAAAACTACATTAGGCATCACATCCATACATTGCATATTTGTGGTCATACAGGTCAAGGCACCATATACTGTAATTACTTGGCAAAACCATCATTTTCCATATTTCTCCACTCTATAAATAGTCCATCAATGAAAAATACCATTTACATCTTTTCACCATATCATAGTCAGTTGTCTTCTAATGTATCTAGAGTTTTTGTCATTCAGCTGTCATTAGCTTTCTAGCCAAATATTGTACAAAGTCAGACAAATTTTACAAAGGAATAGTTCTACTTAGATCAAACCTTGTTACGTAGCATCCCAACACAAGTTAAAACACATAAAAAATTCCCAAGTTGTGTGAACGAAAGATGAAACCTGCAAAGCAATCCAGGTCACCATAAGCGAAACGGTTATCTTGCTCATCATCCCCCTATGCGAATGACCCCAAGAATTCTGAGAGTTGGCAAAAGGACAAGCATCTGTTGAAGTAAACGAACAATATTCCATTGATTTAAACCAATATAAATAATACATTGTAGAGCCCAGATTAGCTCGTAATCATAGGATCTAATCAACAACTAAGAGCTAAAATAAAATAATAATATAGACTCAATATTATATACGCTAACAATAGCGTAACTAACCTAGGTAGTTAACTAACTACCCTAACAACATAAATAAAGTAATAATATAGAATTACTATAGTAACTCTAACATCCCCCCTTATTACATTATTTATGTAATTTAAGAACTACTAGTTGTACTAACATCCCCCCTGATTACATCATTTGGTAATACAAAGAGAGCTGCGAAACAATTCAAATTTGACACGTGCAAGTGCCTTAGTGAAAATGTCTACAACTTGAGCATTGGTGGGAATGTACTGAAGCTGAATTCGGTGCCTTGGAACTTCGTCTCGAATGAAGTGACATTGTGTGTCAATGTGCTTGGTTCTTTCATGATGTACTAGATTCTTGACAAGATTCAAAACACCCATGTTGTCGTAGAACAAGTGTATTGGAGATTTTGATGGAAGACCCATACTTGTTAGGATGCGATGCAACCATATCACTTCGCACACAGCTTCACATGCGGTGCGATATTCTGCCTCTATTGATGAAATAGCAACCACTTGTTGCTTCTTGTTGTGCCAAGAGACAGGACCAGATCCAAGATGAAACAAATATCCTGAAGTTGATTTACGATCATCATATGATCCGACATAGTCGGAGTCCGTGTATCCCTGTAAGAAGAATTTGTTGTTCCTCTTATATTCTAGGCCATATTCCATTGTGCCACGGACATAGTGAAGAATGATCTTTGTTGCTTTCCAGTGTGTAGTCTTAGGCTCCTGCATGAACCTCGAAAGATAGTTGATAGCAAATATGATATCTGGCCTAGTGTTGGTCAGATATATGAGACTCCCAATCAACTGTCGATAGAGAGTACCATCTACCTGAGGTGAATCATCATATCATGATAACTGAATTCTTGTTTCCATCGGAGTTGACATTGGCTTGCAATCAGTCATGCGATATTTTTCCAATAGGGTCTTGGCATATTTTTTCTGAGACACTTTGATGTAGTGCTCCTTCTGGCTGACTTCCAGACCAAGACAATAATGGAGAAGTTCGAGATCTGACATCTCAAAATATTGACACAAGTCTCTTTTGACAGTAGAAATCATAGTTTTTGAACTCCCTGTAATGAGAAGATCATCAACATAGAGTACAAGCAACACTATTTCAGAACCTTATTTCTTAAAATAGAGGTTTGCATCTAACGGACATCTCTTAAATCCATGCTGCAGAAGGTGATTATCCATTTTTATATACCAAGCCCGAGGGGCTTGTTTCAAACCATATAAGGATTTTACCAATTTGCAAACTTTCTGTTGTTGGCCTTCCACTTCAAATCCTTCTGGTTGAGTCATGTAGACTTCTTCTTGGAGATCACCATTTAGAAAAGCACTCTTGACATCCATTTGGTGTACTTTCCACCCATATTGTGCTGCCATAGCACAAAGAACTCGAATGGTTGTCATCCGAGCAATAGGTGCAAAAGTTTCCTCGTAGTCAATGCCTTCTCTTTGAGCATAGCCCTTTGCAACAAGTCAGGCCTTATGCTTATCTATTGTCCCATCTGCCTTATACTTAACTTTATACACCCATTTGCAGCCTATGGGCTTCTTTCCATATGGTAGATCGACAAGCTTCCAAGTTTTGTTTTTCATCAAAGACTTATACTTTGCATCCATAGCGGCCTTCCATTGAGGCTCACCAAGAGCATCTTGCACTGATGCGGGTTCAAGATCGTCTATGGAAGACATAAACACCCTATCATTATCAATATCCATATCTTTTGTATCTCTCTCTGGATCTACAAAAAGTTCCTCAAAATATTGACACAGATCATCAACCCCAGTATTCTCTGTTGCAGCTTTCTCCTGTCGAGCCATGCTACGAGTACGAGGCCTATCCAATGTCAAATATGGTGGAGTGGATAGCTTAGAGTCTTTGATTGTATTTGTATACCACTTTGGATTCTTCTTCTGAGGTGTTGAAGAAGATGAAGACGGACCTCCAACCTTTGATGAAGGAGATTTATCAACCTTAGTTTCCACAAGGTCTAGGTATACATCTGATGTGTTTTCTGATGTGAAAGCCTCATCAAAAACTACATCTCTACTAATGTGTATCTTCTTGGTCAAGGGATCAATCAAACGATAACCCTTAGAGTGCTCATCATACCCAAGAAGAATACACTTCAATGTCTTCTCATCTAGCTTCTTCCTTTTCTCTTTTGGTATGTGCATGAAAGCTTTACATCCAAAAATGCATAGATGAGAAATGGAGGGTTTCCTACCACTCCATGCTTCCTGTGGAGTCATTCCTTGTAGAGCCTTTGTGGGTGCCCTATTCAATAGATATACTGCTATGGTGACAGCTTTTGCCCAATATAGTTGCTCAAGACTAGCTCCTATGAGCATGCAACGAACCATTTCCATGATGGAACGATTCCTCCTTTCAGCAACTCCATTTTGTTGAGGAGTATAAGCAGTAGTTAACTGTCATGTGATCCCATTTTCTTTCAAGAACTCAGAGAATTATTTAGAGGTGAACTCCCCCCCTCGATCTGAGTGGAGGGTCTTTATAGAAGTCCCTGACTCCTTTTCAACAGATTTCTTGAATTGCTGAAAGAAGCCAAATGCTTCATATTTCAGTTGAAGAAAGAATACCCACATCTTTCGTGAGTAATCATCCACGAATAACTGAAAATACCTCTTACCCCCACAACTTTTGGGAGTTAAGGGACCGCACAGATCGGTGTGAATCAACTCCAGAGGTTTCTTTGCTCTTGTAGAGCTCCTTTCAAAAGGCACTCTATGTTGCTTTCCTGCCAAGCGATAGAGCAAACTGGTAAAGTGGTAGAAAGGGAAGGAAGACCTTTTACCATTTCATACTTACTTAACTCAAGTAACCAGAACTCAAATGTCCATATCTCTTGTGCCATAGGGAAGTTGCCTCCTTTGTAGAGACTGTCATGGCTACATGTGGAGTAGAGATAGCATCTAAGGCAAATAAGCCATGCTTATATGAAGTAGTTGCAATGTTCTTACCCCTCCTGGTAATAGAACAACACTTCTTGCCTCCCTCAACACTAAAGTTCACAACCATATCTTTGTCCAGAATTTGTGTGACTGACAAAAAATTGTTTGCCAATCCTGGAACATAGAGAACTTTGTCAATCTGACACTTGCCATCAGGAAGAGTGACTAAAACAATACCTTCTCCCTAAACCTTGTAGGTTTTATCATCAACAATAGTGACAGGTTTGCCCTCTTTGGCCTCAAAAGACTCAAACCATGATTTGTCACCAGTCATGTGCTTACTGGCTCCAGAATCAACATACCAGATAGGATCCATCTGCTTGGACACTGTGGTAGTCATGAGAACTTTGTGGGCTCTCTCAAAATCCGTGTCAGATTCTTCAACAACAACATTCACTTGTTTTTTCTTTTGTGGTTTGTTTCGGCCTTTCTATTTTGATTGTTTATTCTTATGCCAACATCTGTTTGTATCATGACCTTCTTTGTCACAGATCTTGCAATATCGCTTTTTTTGTTGAGGTTGTTGAGTTTGTTTCCCTTTTGAATCCTTTTGTGAATTCCCTCCCTTCTGAAAATTACCCTTCTTCTATTTGCCCTTTCCTATTGATGTAGAGGGCAGTGTTAGAAGAATCATCTCGTTGTAGTTGGCGTGCCTCCTCCTCTTGAAGCATATTAACCAATTCTACAAAAGTAACTTTCCATTGCGATACCTGAAGGGAAGTGATCAACACCCGATAAGAATCAGGTAAAGCTCTCAATACAATTGAGGTAAGGAGCTTGTCATCAACTGGTTCTCCTAAAGAATTCAACTTTGCTTTCAATTCAGACACTCTGCAAAGAAAAAATTCAACTGTCTCCCCCTGCTTCATGCTTAGACTGTGTAATTGAGATTGAAGAAATAGAATAGTGGAATCATTCTTTCCCTCATATATAGTATTAAGGGCATCCCATGCCTCTTTACTATGTTCACAGTCAGCAATATGGGGTTGAACTTCATCAGACACAACAAGCAAAATGAGCACTTTTGCTTTGTTGTATGTCTTGTCAAAGTCTTTTTGAGCAGTAGATGGAGTTGTAGCACCAACAGAAAATGAAGGTCTTGTTGTTGCTCCAGATACAACATCCCATAAGTCATCCATGACTAGGATTGCCTTCATCTTGTTTTTCCATGGTGTGTAATTAGGACCTTTCAACAACTGATGAGAATCAGTCATTAATTTTGCAGACATGGTGAAGGTTCCTTATAACACCAATTGGTCCCCCTTTCGATATACCTTTTGCTAGGCCATTATACCGTACAAAATACCCGCCCTTACGTGAGGGAAACTATAGGTAATTTTTAGAGATCATACGATACGTGGTACTTAAGTAGTACTGAAAGGGAATAGTCTTGTTGATGGCACCTACCATAGAAAGTCTGCAATCCTCATGCGTGGGGCGTAACTTCCCCTAAACACTTTGGATTTCAGAACTTTCGTCAGGATTTACGCCTAAACACAAGAACTATTAGGGTAATGGATGGAGTAAAAAAATGCAAAATGGCAAACTTATCTCTCCCCGACGATTTATAGAGAACAAGCTCGGACGTCATTTTGGCAGCTATATTAGGCGGCGGATACAGTAGCGCAATCACGACATCTTTACCTGTAAGTGCTGGCCAGAGGTATCACAAATACCGAACGTTGTAGTGCAATAAATTGCACGGATGGGTTTTAATTATTCCGGGGACTTAGGGAGTGAATTTGATTTTTTTTTAACTTTTAATGAAGTAGTGCAAAATAGAAAAAAATGCAACCTACAACATAAAAGTGCCCACAGGAATGACCCACTAGGTGTCGGGCGCAGCCAAAAATGCACCTTTACAATAATGCCAAATTTGCTTTTCAAAAAATTACTCACTTTCCCCCTTTGATTTTTGAAAAAAAATACCCCCCTTTAAAAAAAATCTCTTAACAAAGCATTTTTATAATTATTATATAGTTTTAAAGTTAAAAAAAAATTAATTTTAATTTATATAGTTGAAAAAACTATTAAAAAATAAATTAAAATTAAATTTTAATTTATATAGTTTTTAAAACTATGTAAAATAAATTAAAATAAAAAAATTTTAATTTAACTAAAAAACATAATAATTAAAAAAAAACTTTATAAAAATTTTACCTATTTTTTTCAAGCGGGGGGGGGTCTGCGGGATTGGAACCCACGACCTGAAGGCTCCCTGAGCCTTACCGCACAGTCCACCACCAGGTGGACTAGCGGGCTGATCCGAAAGGATCAGGGACCCCCTCGTATTTGATGAGGGTCCCGGAAGCCCGCTCCTATCGTGGCCGCCTGGCCGTTGCTTCCTTCGTGGCTGGCGGCGACAACGGGCCGCGGCTGTCGCTGCTACAGGCGACGGCAGGTGGCCACGGCTGCAGGTGGCAGTGTCTGCTGTAGGTGGCCGCGATGGCATCTGCTACAGGTGGTCGCGGCTACAGGTGGCAATGTCTACTGCAGGTGGCCATGGCTGCAGGTGGCGGCGTCTGCTGTGTCGCACGGTGGAAGTCACACGACGTCGTCTGCATCGCACGTGACGTCGAGGGGGGATAGTGGTCCAGGGAGTCGCGCAGCGCGGGGGGGGGATGGTGGGAGTCATGCATGAAAAAAAACACGTGCATGGGAGGGCGTGCCGAGGATCTGTGGAAGTGTGTGCATAGGAAAAAATGCACAACAAACAATGTGCATGGGAGTGCGTGCACAGATTGACGCAAATTTTTTTTTTTAATTTCTAAGGTTCGGAACCTTAGAATAAAAAAAATCTTGCTCTGCTTCCGCTTCCAGCCGTGTTTCTGCTTCCTCCAAAATAGCTTTCGCTTTCTCCAGGCAAGCTTCCGCTGCCTTTTTTTTTTTTTTTTCAGACCAGCTCTGCAAAAAAAATATTGTCGCCCCCTATTATCAAACTGGCTCTGATGCCATGTTGAAGTAAACGAACAATATTCCATTGATTTAAACCAATATAAATAATACATTGTAGAGCCCAGATTAGCTCGTAATCATAGGATCTAATCAACAACTAAGAGCTAAAATAAAATAATAATATAGACTCAATATTATATACGCTAACAATAGCGTAACTAACCTAGGTAGTTAACTAACTACCCTAACAAAATAAAGTAATAATATAGAATTACTATAGTAACTCTAACAACATCTTCTCTACCCAATTCCCCAAGAATCCCAAGTTCTCAAAAAGTTGCAAAACATCAAAATTTTTTAAAATTCAAAACTCAAAAAATTTGACATCACCACAAAAGTGCATACATCAAAAGGCACATACAATAGTGATTCTCATCACTCCATATTCAAATCCCTTGCTCAAAAGAAAAATAAAAATAAACAGTTATTTTTATCACTACAAAAGAGCAAGTATCCCAATACAATTGAAGAAAAGAAGGGAGTCGAACTTGAATCCCTGAAACTCTTAGCATTCAGAAGGTCATGAGATATACCTCAATATTAGTTTGATGGATAACATATCGGTCACTGGTGGCAAACCTCCCACATGATGATATATATGTCACATTAACTTGTGTGCAGATCAATGTTTGCATGTGGATGAGCTAGCTCATGGTATCATAGATAGCACCACAGATTAATCTAACTAAATACAACAAAGGAGTTAGTGGAGCTACTTAGGTGATCCTCAGTACATATTTGGTTGATAGCCTATCGCACTGGTGATATCCTGACAAATACCACATAAACGAACTCAATTGCACACACAGGGATGTGACATAACTTGGTCAAAGACAAGTCCGATTCATACCTTGTTCAAAAGTCTTGTAAGATAAAAGTACAGTCTTGGCTAATTAGTTAAAACATCTAAGTCTCAGAAAACCTTAACTACATTATAAACCAATTGTGATATCTTTCGTCCTTGCATCGCCATCAGAAAATACAAAAAAAATAATATGTATGCATAAAAAATTCATTTACCACAGCAATTGCCTAGGATAAAAGCCATAAGCAGTCTATGGTGCCACCGCCAACAATTACAATTTCAATTCATCCATTCCATTTGCATATCATATAAATTAGAAACTTTAGCATTCATCGCAACATATCCATACATAATGTAAATTAACATGCATCCATCAAACATCAGTCACTATGCATAAAATCAAATCACAACACGTGTATAAACAAAATAAAGTCATTTGTATATATATATCATCAAAAATACCCATAGGCTACAATAAACCGGTCCTCTGACCTCACAAAAAGGCAAAAGCTCAAAAACCCCCAAGCCTAGGGCATCGACCACCATGATCATGCAAGATCGATGCGATGGGAACTACCCCCGTGGTGTGGGTCCTATGGGACCCCTCAGGGCGGTTGCTGCTAGCCCCCTCATCATGCCTACTAGCGCCCCCCTCATCCAATCGTCTACGATGAGACAATGCTGACTGCTCAGTATCACTACCTCTCATCCGACGTGAAGACCCACCTCCAGAGAGCTCAAGTAACCGCCCCTCGAGGCAAATAATCTCTTCCTCCAAATCCATCTGGTGCCAAAACCATTCTGCCTCCCATCGCTGGTATGCAACCACTACGTCATCACATTGTGCCAATGCCTTCTCCCTCTCTTCCAGCTATGTCCATAGGAGATCCATCTCTCGTGCAGCATCTGTGTCCCCATCCCATCGATGGTATGCAACAAATGCGTTCTCCCACTCAACCAACTGAGTCCACATGATATCCCTCTCTTAAAAATCCCTCCTAGATCCTTGTCTCACATTCGAAGCAGATCCTCCAATCGTGCTATCTTAGCATGATCCCTCCCCTCTGTACCCTCTGGGACAACATGGTGCATAGGCATATCCAGGACTATGGGCTACTCTGGCTCCCACTACTTCAGAACGTCCTACATATTCGGCTACTTCGAAACCCCAAAATCCTCCCTTGCAAAATCATCCACCTCTACCATGTCCGCATCCTCCAGTGGAACCCCCCAACCCTCACCTAGTGCCTCTACACCCTCATCACCTGTTGTTGTCACCTCTGCACCCCATAGAGGCCCCTCACCTCACCACTGTCATAAAGTCCACCACTAGTCGTACTCCGCGGTAGCCCCGATGTCGTCCACATCTGAGACATCAATCGTTGTATCCGAATCCTCACCCAACGGTGCAATGACCGACCAGACTAAAGTCTTCTCATCCCCCTGGCATCGATAGATCACGGGCTCACCAGGAAACCCCTAGCGCACCCCAAACTATCGTGTCACCCGGCCATACGAGAAGAACTCATGCTCGGTCCTGTGCTGCCCAATCAGCCATCTCCCCCTGCGAACCCATCGGAGCCACTCTCTAGCCTCAGGCCAGGCTAGACAATCCCGGTATGGGCACAAGAACATATCCCCTAGAGCAAGCCGAGCGAATGCATCAGCATAGTGCCCTATGACACCTTCCCATCGCTGACTCTACCCCTGCTCCTCAGACCATTGTCATAGAGCTGCATAACCTATATCCCTATCCACCATCTCTGCCCGAGTCATCTACGATAACCCCACCAGCCTCTCCATATCTATGTGCTTCCAAGCCCAGCACTGCAACAAGTAGCTACACCCAATACCCTTTCGCCTTTGATAGCGAACCTCGTACAGCTCATCATAGAGCTATGCCAGCAGTGTTTGACCCCATCTCATAATTAGGGGCTTTGTGGTCGAACACTCCACCAACCTAAAGACCACCTCTAGTAGGTTCCACGGGAACCTTGTGCTCGAAGATTCGGGCAGCAACATGTTGGAAATGAGGCCCATCAGTACTGCGTGCCTCACTCCCAACATGCCCCTCTCTAACCACCATCATACCAAAATGCCACCAATCTGGTAGTCGCCCTCTGACCTCTCCACTGGACTGTCCACATCCACCTCCTCCCCTCTGTGCCTCACTCCCAACATGCCCCTCTCTAACCACCATCATACCAAAATGCCACCAATCTGGTAGTCGCCCTCTGACCTCTCCACTGGACTGTCCACATCCACCTCCTCCCCTCTGCCCATCTATCGAAATCCATAGAATCTGATAGACATCCTCTAGAGTAACTGTCATCTCCCCTGTTTGGAGATGGAAGGTATTCGTACATGGATCCCACAAGTTGATCAGCATTGTCATAGGCCTGATCCCCACCACCAGCTCTATCCAAGTCACATGCTTGAGCCCAAGGGCATCAAGCCACTCCCAGTCAGCCAAAGTCAAAGCCTCTCGGGCGTTAGAAAACACCATAGGCACACGGTACTGGTTCTTCACAACCTGCAAAGAAAACAAGAAAAAAACATTAAAAAACATAATAAACTATATAGCAATAACATGAATATACAACAATGCATAAAATAATGTACAGCTAAAAATAGACAAATAACAAACAACAAAATTCAAAACAATTCAAAAAATAGTTGTCAGTACCTAGGGTTTTAACTCTATGTTTGAACCGATAACTAAAAAACAAAACATTCAAAAAACTCAAAAACAATATCAGTACCTAGGGTTTCTAACTCTAAGTTTAAACTGATAAACAAAATTCAAAAAATTAAAAAAAAATAGTTTCTCAGTACCTAGGGTTTCTAACTCTACGTTTAAACTGATAAACACAATTCAAAAAAAATCAAAAACAATTTTTTAGTTCCTAGGGTCTTTCACTTTAGTTGAAACTGATAAATTAAAAACACAAAACAGTCAAAAACAATTTTTCAGTTCCTAGGGTCTTTCACTCTAGTTCAAACTTATAAATTAAAAACACACAAACAGTGAAAAACAGTCTTTCAGTACCTAGGGTTTTTAACTCTATGTTTAAAATGATTAATAAAAACAAAATTCACATAAAAAAAATTTCAGTTAACCTAGGGTTTTTAACTCTAAAGTCTACACTGACAAATAACTACAAAAACAAAACAATCAAAAAAAAAATTGTCAGTGCCTAGGGTTTTTAACTCTAAATTCTACACTGACAAATAACTACAAAAACAAAACAAACAAACAACAAAAAAAATTTCAGTTAAACTAGGGTTTACCCTTAGTATACACTGACAAAAAAAAAAAAAACTAGGGTTTACCCTTAGTATACACTGACAACTAGGGTTCAGTTAAGTTTTTAAGCTAAGTTTTAAACTAAGTTTTTAACCTAAGTTTTAAGCTAAGTTTTTAAGCTAAGTTTTAAACTAAGTTTTTAAGCTAAGTTTTAAACTAAGTTTTTAAGTTAAGTTTTGATCTTTGTTAAACTAGATTTAAAGCTAAGTTTTTAAGCTAAGTTTTAAACTAAGTTTTTAAGCTACGTTTTGATCTTTGTTAAACTAGGGTTTCTTTTCGTTTACAAATGCAAAATAATAAACATGGTTTCCACTAGGGTTTCAATCTAAGTTCTAATGAAGCCATAAAAAACACAAATTCACACATACAAAACAAAATAAATTCTTTTTTAGGGTTTCATTTTTAAAACTAAGAAAACCAAATACGAAAGAGACACATTGCGGCTTTAAACTGTAAAATAAAACAACAAAATAAAGAGGAAGAGCACTCACCGGTATCGCTTCGGCTCTGCCGCTCAATCCGGTTTTCTTGCACTCATGGTGTCAGGAAAAATTTGGCAATGCTTCACTTCACAGAATCAACCTCCTCCTCAGAGCTCCAAATCGCTAGAAAATTCGAATGCTAATGAGCCCAAACCCTAGTTTTGGCCCTTAAATAGGCTTTTAGGCCTGTAATCATTCTTCCCTGGGATGAGCGCTCTAGTTAGCACTCATACCACCCTGGGAAGATTACTAAACTAGTATTCACCCCACCCAGGGACGATTACAGATCAAAAATTTCAAAAACAGTAAAAACTGCACCAAAATGAATAAAAACAAGCCATAAAATTGTCCAATGACAGTGCTTTTGCACCTGACATTTCGGGCATGCAAAATCGATGTCGGGGTCACAAATCCTCATTATACTACTCCCTAAGAAGGCTACCATAGCTGGACCACTCCATGGGAGGACGGACTGCCGAGAATTTCATCCCCAAACGGCGTCCCACAAAGGGTCCAAACCCACTCAAAAATAGCAATAAAATTTCCAAACAAAGACGCCTTTGCGTCTGCCATTCACTAGCATACAAAACTGATGTCAAGGTCACAAATTGTCATTATCCTACTCCCCAAGAAGGCTACCATAGTCGGACCGCTCCATGGGAGACGGATTTTCAACAATTTCAACCCCAAGACACATCGCAAAAAGGGTTAACACCCACCAAAAATAGGTCTAAATGTCAAAAAACTGCACACACATTCAAAGATAAACAACTAAAAGGCACCCTTACACAAGTCATCCTAGGTCAAGTGACTCGTCACTTTTCTCATGTCGGTCATTCCCTCATCGATTCGTCGCTTGAGGGGGTAGTCACACTTAGTCACCAATCAACAAATACACACCCAATTAAGGAAATTGCATGCATTCAAAGAATCATTGACAAAGACAATCGCATCCCTGCTTGGGGTAGCAAACAAGCAATAAATACAAGCTGATCAAAAACTTGGCATTCATGAATCATGAACTCAAGGTTCCCACAGACAAAATGTTGCGCCCTTTGCCTATTCATGACTAATCAAATGTCCAAGATAAAGTAACACCTCATCGAAAAAGGTTAACACTTGAATTAAGTTCCTTCGCTCATCAGAAGCAAGGATTCAAGAATGCATGCCCTTTCCATACTTGGGGCATCAAAATTTGGTTAGGTTACTGAGAAACCCTAATCATTAGTGCTTTGGTTATCTATTTTTTCTCAACATCTGCACCACGCACAGCGCATCCCAAAAAGGGGCATCTGTAGACACCAAAACAGCACCAATCTGATTATGTGACTACAAAAACTGATTGAGTTGACACACACAGCCCCAGGGCCATAGGTTAAACAGTGGTCCTAACCACTCACACAACATTTTTGGAAGGTCAGAGGTCAATTTGGCACCTTTGGGCACTCTGATCCTTATTTGTTCCACCCAGGGATGATTACAAACTGGTATTTGCCCCACCTAGGGACGATTAGTAGTATTCACTCCAGGGTGGGGTGAATAGCAGGTTTGATGGGCAAAAATTCAAATCTTGACAAATGGCAGCTCAAATCTGCCACTTAACTCTTCCTTCATTGCATGGGAGTGTGAGTGAGCATTTTTTAGCGTTAGAGGAGGTTACAGGGGCAGTCATGGAGCCCCTAATCAGGGAGGAATCTTCTCCCCCCTTGGAAGGCATTATTGCCAAGTGGCGCCTATGCATGCTCATCCAAAGAGACCGTCAGGTCTATAAAATGGTGAGTCTTCTCACCCCAAAGAGGGACAGGTTTGGAGCATTTTGAGCAATGAAGTGCTGCCATTTTATATCTTCACACCTTTTGATTTGTGCCTTTCACATCCTTGATCTCTTTTGGAAAGGAGGTCATTGGGTGATTATTGGAAGCGCAAATTCGAAACCAAAACCCGACATTTGGCCATAACATCCTACCAAATTTTTTGACAACATGCCACAAGAGGTTTTGGTCCCATACCAAGTGGATTGGTGCCGAAATTGGGCCCCAAACGGCAGGCATCCTGCCCCTGGGCGCCCCCCGCACTACTGTAGTCCTAATCGCCCCACCCTGGAGCGATTAGAAATATGTAGCAGATTTCATTTATGTTATTTTTGCATCTTATTCTATGCTTCTTAGATAGTTTTTCATTCAAATTTCACATCATTTTGAGCATTTTTCATCATGTTTTTATCATTTCCCGCCTTTACTAACATGTAGGTAGCATCATCAAATTCTCGGTGATAGAGGCCAAATTGGAAAAATCTGACCTTCTGAGTCTTCCCAAAATACCCCCTTTTACCTAACCCCCAACTTTACAGGTTATTTGGAGCCTCATGGATAAGACATTTAGGACAGTGCTTTCTGACAGTTTGTTGCAGGTTTAATCGTCCCGCCCCGAAGTGAATACGAATCTGTGGCAAATTTTTTGACTGTTCTTTTTTGCAGTGCCATACCGGTGATGTTTTTATGCCCCTGTCAAGTTTTTAGTTCATTTGGATCTATTTCAGTTATCGTTTTATTTATTCTTTGCATGCATTAACCTTAGGCGTGGGGATTGCATGTTTCATTTTATCTATAGGTGCTACTGATTGTTTCTTGTTTCCTTGAATGTAGGGTCTCAACATTAGAGGAGCAGCAAGGATTCAAGACTCATCAATGCAAGTGGCAGCGACGTTTGGTCTGCCCACTTTACATGTGGGCACATAGGAGAAGGAATAGCATCCATTGATGTGACAAGAACACATTTAACGCTCCTAGCCCCTAAAAAGGGAGGAGGTGAATTGTAACTGAGTTTGGAAGCATATTAATAAAAAGGGATGTCTTCTATATTGGTTTTCTATTTGGTTTTGATTCGTTTATGCTTCTATCCTTTCATGCACTTTCAATTCATAGGATTTAGCGTTATCTTTTGTTTCGTTTACATCGCATCTTGGCTTTTCCTTTTTATTTTCGTATCCTCGTGCTTTCAACACAATTTTATTTTTGGAATCAAACCCTCTTCTTAGTCTAGATTTGTCACCCATCAACAATTTGTTGATGATACTATTCTAGCCTCGATGTCCTCTATTCCAAAAGCTAAAATTATCAAAAGATCCTCAATTACTATGAGGCAGCAGTTGGTCAAAATGTGAACTATGAGAAAAGTAAAATTTTCTTTTTGAACACACTAGTTCGAAGGTAGATAAAAATCATGAGAATTCTTGGTTGTAATATTTCCAACCTCCCTTCAATTTATCTTTGTCTTCCCTTATTCTAGGGCAGCATGTCAAAGAATTTATGAAATAATATCATTGATAGAATTATGGATAAACTTGCAAGCTGGAAGAAGGTATTATTGAGTCAAGCAGCAAAGGCAATTCTTGTCCAAGCTTGTAGCCAAAGCATACCAATTTTTTTATGTCCATATTCAAAGTTTCGGTAACAATATGCCAAAATATCGAACAAATTCAAAGAAAATTTTTGTGGTCCAAGAATGAAAATCGGAGCAAGTTTTCTATAGTTGTTTGGGATAAAATTTGTTGGAAAAAAAGAGTGGAGGACTTGATTTCAAAAGAGTTCATCAAATTAATCTAGCTCTGCTGGAAAAATAGGGATGGAGAATTGCTTGAGACACCCAATATTTGTGGAGAGATATAATCAAAGGGAAATACCTCCATTAAAATACCTTCATGGATGAGGTCCTAGTTCACAATGGATCGTACTTCTAGAATTTGGTTGTTGAAAATAAACATATTTTGAGAAGGGATCTAATATGGAAACTTGGTAACAATAAAATCATATAGTTTTGGGAGGATCCATGGCTAAAGGATCTTCCTCTCATCAGAGATCAAAATTTAGCAGTTTTAAATCCTTTCATGGACCACCTGTTTGGCAGCCAAGTCTCTAATTTCATCACTCAAAATCTCAATGGCTAGCAATGGAAATCTATTTGCGACTAACAATATTAATATTGCTTGCAAAAATGTGACTATAGCCTTAGAAATTCTTCTCATAGTGCACTTGATCCCAAGAAATCAATCAAGAGACACCCTAGTTTGGAATCCCTGTGAAGATGAGCAATTTTTAGTTAAATAAACATATTACATCCAAGGTCCTCTTGTTGCTTGGTGGCCCCTTACAAAGTTTGTGGCCCAAAAAGTTGATTTCCAAAGTCTCATTTTTTTCTGGCTCACATCCCATAATAAAATTTTAACTACATATAACCTTATAAAAAAAGGCATGTTCATTCCAAATTGTTGTTGTCTTTGCAACTCCAAATGGGAATCTTTCCAAAATTTATTTTTAGAATGCTCATTTTTTAGATCCATCTTAAATACCCTCTTTGAGATTGTCAATTTTGCTTGGGTCGAATTATCTTCCATTCCTCTCCTCTTTGAGCAATGGCCCAATCCATTTGTTAAATCCCATCTCAAGTTCATTTGGTCTATTTTCCTCCATAATTACCTTTAGCAAGTTTGGTTGAAACAGAATAACATAATTTTTAATAATTGTGGTAGAGACCATAAGTTAGTTTTTTCTTGTATCATTTCCTTTGTGTCAGAAAATGCTCAAATAGTGTCATTTAAACAGTGTCCCAGGCCTGGTATTGAAACCCGTCTATGTGCTTTATTTAAATTCAATCACATTTTGGGTAGGTCCCCCAAATTCCAAGTGGATATATCAAGCATCAAATGGACCTCCCCTCCTCCTAGCTGGAAAAAGGTCAATTTTGATGGTGCAGCAAAAGAAAACCCAGGTAGGGTGGGTAGTGGAGATATTATCAGAAATGACATAGGAGAAATTCTCATGGTATTTGCAGAGAATATCAAAATACAAATGAATAATATGGCGGAGGTGAGATCCCTCCTCTAAGAACTAATAGTGTTAAGTGATATTGATATTGACCAACTCATTGTTGAAGGCTCCTTGCTTAATATTAACTAGATTAAGGGAAACCAACATCCACCGTTGAACATCAACAACATCACCAATGAATGCAAGAGAACGCAAAGTAAATATTTGAATATCACCATTCAACAGGTGTACAAGGAAGGTAATAATGCTGTTGACTTGTTGGCTAAAAAAGGTGTCATGGAGCAATCCTTCCATGTGTGGTAGATCAAATTTCCATTAAGACTCACAAATGATAGTAATGGAGGTAAAATTTGTCTTATTTAATATGGTTAATAATCTTGGTCAGTTATTTAGGCCCACTAGCCATCCAAATATGCTCCACGTTTGTCCCTCACCTCTTGGAAGGTATGGCATATTGGGTCTTTTTGGTAGTTTCTAGAATCGAAAAACTCCCGTCTTGGTGGTAGCGATGAAGAGGCAAATGTTAACCCTGATTAGATGGTATAAGTAACCTGGATCTTGCTTTCAGGTCTTTGTCTTTCAATGTTTGCTTAGTTTGTGGTTGTCTGTCTTTAGGAGGGTGTGTTGGGAGTGGTTTTCATTTATTTGTTGTTCATATGTGTTGGTTTCCAGCCTGTTGATTTTTGTTTTTTTTGGTGATCCCTTTTGGATTCCTGGTTTAGCTCTGTAAAAGGTTTTGGGTCCTTTCAAAACCCCTCCATCAATCTAATATATATATATATATATATATATATATATATATATATATATATATATATATATATATAGTATATATTAAAATTTATTAGTGATATTAACTGCATTAATACCACTTGCATAATATAAAATATAAAACATTGTATATATCATGCAATAAACTTTTTATATTTGAGTTAGATACATTTTTTATTATATTATTACCATTCATGTACAATTATCACACTATTAGTTAGAACATTTTTTAAAAAATATGAATTGACATTAATTATACCAAAGTCACCTAAGTTAAAGAAAATATAAAATTTAGAACTATGTATACCATGTAAAATATCTTTCTATTAAATATGCATACATTATAGTATTAGAAAACAATTTTTATAATAATCCTTCTGAATGAATATCAAATAAATGATATTAAAAATCATAATCATGAACTTTATAATTTGTAGTCAGGTCACCAATCATCTCTTGAGTATACCACAATATACTATCTATCGAGGTCCTATAACCAATGTCAAAATCATATGTCCAATGGTAGAAAATAAGCATCTGATAATCATCCACCCTACCAAGCAAACAAGATGGTCAGACTATTATGGTTAATGTCTAAGCTAAGCTGATCGTGACCCCTCTAATAGGGACACAGAGGATCCTCCAAAAATTCTCTAACATCACCATCATCTCCCTTATAGGGAATTGAAATGTGTTTTTCTCCAAGTGCCACTATTTGCAAGCACTGTCAACAAAATGGTATCAACTAAAACCTTAGGCATCTTTTTTTTTTGTGGAAAACATACCAAAAGGGATACCACTTTCGAGTAAGACCCAAGGAGGCAAGGGTATCCATTCTGCCAAAAACTCCCAGGACTTGGACCTGGCGTACCACCTTTGACATAATCAAGGAGCAAACAAACACAAAACCAATTTAAAAATAAGTAAATAACAACAAAAATAATAAAATAAAATAAAAAACATGCTTCTTGAGTGTGTCAAAAATAAAAGCACGACCAAACACGAACTACAAATTTTTTCTTTATCAAATCCTCACCAGTATTAAGAACTACTAAAATGGGAGAACCTTTGGTAGGAAGTTGATAGCGAACAAGGTCTTCAGGACTTTTGTTCTCAGCATATTTGGCACGAAGATTATTGGCCCAAAGAGCATTGGGGTTATGGAACATCCTCCAATATAATTTAGCAGCTAAAGCTTTTTTGTTATTAATAGAATACCGAAATCCTAACCCCCCTTCATTCTTAGGAAGACATAAAATATCCCATTTCACCAAGGCCCATTTTCTTTTCTCCTTAGTACCACTCCAAAGGAAACGATGATTGATTTGATTCAATTCTCGAAGAACAGCCTTTGGGATATTCAAAACAGAAGAAACATAAATAGAAATAGCTTGAAGTACTGATTTTACCAAGGTGATTCTACCCCCAGAAGAAAGCCACCTGTTGGTCCACTTTCCAATTTTCTTCTTGACTTTGTCCAACAACCAATTCCAATATTTGTTTTTCTGCCTTTGAATATTTATGGGAATACCTAAATAAGTGATTGAAATGGAGGTCTTATTATATATTAATTTATCCAAGACCATGGATTCCTATCTAGCAGAGCAGTGAAAGAAAATAACTTTAGATTTATCTTCATTGATCAACTGCCCAGTAGCCTTAGAAAAATAGCGAATGATTTGCTTAATATTAGAAGCTTCCTTAACTGTAGCTTTACCTAAAAGAGCAGAGTCATCCAAAAATTTAATATGAGAGATAGGTCTAGCTCCATGAGCAATGGTAACTCCCTCAAGGGTTTTGTTTTCCCTCTGTTTGGTTATAATCCTACCCAAGCATTCAACAAGAATGATGAATAAATAAGGGGATAGCGGGTCACCTTGCCTAATACCTCTGGAAGTTGGGAATGATTGAGAAGGTTTGCCATTTATAAGAACTAAGTAGTAAACTAAAGAGATACATCCCATAATCCAATCCATCCAATCCTTATAGAAACCAAATTGCCTCAAAACTTTGATAAGGAAGTGCCAATCCACTCTGTCATAAGCTTTGGATAAGTCTAACCGAATGAACATGGAAGGATATTTTTGCATATCCATGGAATGGATGGCTTCTTGAGCAAGAACTATCTCATCTACTATTTGATTTCCTTCCACATAACCCCCTTGCTCTGGGGAAATAATATTATGCAAAAGAGGCTTCAACCTTTATGCCATTATTTTAGTAAAGATTTTGAGAAGAACATTACATAAAGAAATAGGTCTAAAATCTGAGATATGATCAACCTCTTGAGCTTTTGGAACAAGAGTAATATAAGTTTTATTGATAACCTTCAAAATTTCTTTGGATTTCCTGGCTTCTTCTACCACCTCTAATAAATCAAGATGAAGGATATCCTAGAAATCTTGGGAGAATTCAATAGGAAAACCATCAGGACCTGGGTTTTTCCTTTTTTGCATTTTAAAAACTACTTGTTGAAGCTCATTGATCGTAACAGGAGCATTCAAAATAGAGTTCTCCTCAGAAGTGATAAGAGAAGGGATTTCTTGAAGAACATTTTGTTGTGAAGCTGAGTCAAGAGGAGTAGCAGCAAAAATATTGGAAAAGTAATCAACAACAATAGAGTTCATGCCATCCCAAGTATAAACATCTCCAGAATCTGATTTTAAGGAAGAAATAAAGTTGTGAGATCTTCGAGCTGGAAGATATTCCTGGAAGAAATTTGTGTTTCGATCTCCTTCTTTGAGCCATTGAATTCTAGATTTTTGCTTCCATAATATTTCTTCTCTTTTTTCCCATTCCTCTAACTGAGTTGTGATTTTAATTTCATCTACACTTCTCTTCTCTGTGAGGCCATCTAAATGGATTTTCTTATTCAAATTTTCAATATGAGCAATAAATTCATGTTTTTTTTACGAACATCCCCAAATTCTTTCTAGTTCCAAGTCTTGATTTTGGATTTAATGTATTGCAGTATTTTGGAAAAATAGAACATCTTAGTCCCATGTCTAGGTTTACCTTCCTTCCACCATTGTTGCACACGAGGTCTGAAGGAAATGTCTCTAAGCCACATTAATTGAAAATGAAAAGGAGAGAAAATCACATTGGTTTTCCACATTTCCACCATGATTGGCCAATGATTCGAACCAACATTATTAAGAGTCTTCACTTTAGAAATGTGACCATGGATTAAGAAATTTTGAGAGAGCAAAAACCTATCCAATATCTCCATTATACAAGCTAAGCATTGCCTTTTGTTAGACCAAGTCATAAGGCCATTATCTGGTTGGATATCCACAATATGGAGGTTTGCAATATATTCGCTCATGAGGTCAGTGCTTTTGTCCAAATTTCTATTTCCCCCCATTTTCTCATCCAGAGAGAGGATGGTATTGAAAACTCCTCCGATCAAGATCCAAGCTTCAGGAAAATGAGAGGTAATATGAGTAATTTCCTTCTAGTGTCTTCTTTTTTCCTCCAAAGAAGTCGAAGCATAAATAGTATTATAGAGCATAATCTGGTTGGAATGTCTAATTTCAATAGTTATAGCCAACAAACCCCAACTGCCAACCATATGGTGAATAACTACCTCTTTTGGGTCCCAAAAACAAGCAATGGCACCAGAAGTCCCTTGGGAACTGAGGGAAACCACTTTTCCAGCTGGCCAAATTTTACTGGCAAATATCCTCCATTGACATCTTTGTTTCTTGAAGGAAAACAAGATGTGGATGATTTATATGAATCATTCTTCTAATTTCATTTTGTTTTGAAAGACTCCCTTTGAGTCCTCTAATATTCCAAGTGACGATCTTCATTAATACCAGGGCTAAAAAAATTGGAAAGGGCATTAATATTACCTTCCTCTACAAGATTTTCACCTTCTTTTACCATATGATATTGATTGGTCTTGCGACCTGCTTTTTGATTAGAATCCATCTTTAATTTTTTTTCCCTATTTCTTGACTTATTCCAATTAAATCTGAGATGGCTTCTAACCTTGAAGAATGCTTGTACACAACCAAAATTTTACTAGATGGTTCAACGAATTCTATATTGGGACTTGCATTATTTGAAGTTTTGACATTTGAAAGATTATTTTTCTTGTGTAAATTTTCTCCCTTTTTTTTTTGTTGAAAACCTTTGATTTGTTGGTTTTTCTCTGAGTTCTTACCTTCATATTTAAATTGTGTTTACAAGATTTTAGTTTCTATTATTTCCTCTTTCCTCACTTGGGACATCATTTGTGGAAAGGATTTCAAACATATTAGTATATGACTTTGATTGATCCTTCATAACTAGTTTTTTCTGAGTGTTCTTCTTCTTAGGTATTTGGAAACCTGCTGAGTTTATATCTTCTTTCTTTTGATCAGGAATTTTATTTGGGCAAGCACTGGCCAAATGGCCATATTCATGGCAAATTCTACAACAAAAATGAATGTTCTCATAGTCCACTACTTGCTCCCAAGTGTCTTCCCCAAATTGTAATATGATCCTTTTAGGTAAGTGTTTGTCAAAATCTATTAAAACACAAATCTGGGCATAAATAATATGTTCAAAATTTTGAGTACAATCAGCAGTCATCATAAAAGTTCCTAAAGATTTTCCAATTGAAGAAAAAATAGTAGGATTCCAAAATTAAATAAGGAGGCCAAAGAGTCTAACCCACACGGGAGCTATAGAAGGCATCTCTTCTTTGACTTTAAATTTAGTATGCTAGGGCTTCATGAAAAGCCCTGTCCTTACTAAAAACCAAGGACCACCTTGAAAATGTTTATCTCTATCTTCATTATTAGCAAATAAAACAAGAAAATAACCATTTGGATAAATAGAGATTTATAACTCACCTTTAGTCTATCTGCTCTATACAATATGATTAATATTTTTCAAAAATTCACTATGTACAAATTATTATACACAACCAAGGGAACAAATAAAAATCTCTTGTGTCCCTAAAACATTCAAAACATCCTACAAATACAAAACAATGCAAACAATTAGTGAGCATCCAAGGGCATAAAAACTCAATTATATCATGAATAAGCATAATCATTCTTAATCATCACCATTAGAAAGAGCTAGGTTCCATGAGCATCCTATTATCCATAATAGACCCCTATGAGCTATTTCTTAGTGTTAAACAAATATTATTTACCATCATTTTTAGGGACCCAACAAACAATTTTGAGGATACTAGGATTAATATTTGATTCATCCCATTCAATATTAAGTTCTCGTGTAAAAGTTTAGCAAACCAACAATTCAAATTGTTGAGATACGAAGATATTTGTTTCTTTAGTGCATGCTTATTTGATTCTTGTATTGTTGGCTATCTATTTTTTTACTCCATTAGATGATTTGTATTGAGAGATTTATGTCCTCTCATACACTCCACCATTAGCTACTAATTCATATTGTATATAATAGACAATGTTCACAAAATATTCTTGTAATATATACCTTATCATAGATAAACAAATTCATTAACCAAAAGCTTATCGTTGTCAGGTTTTTTCTTACCGAGTTTTTTTTTTATATAAGCTTTGAATTGAAAATATTATGAGTCACAAACTTCTTGTATATATCTATAATAATATTAGGATTGGACTTGCCTAATTTGACAAATTGTATCCAAAAAATAAATTTTTAGAAGATCCTTTACCTCTAACAGATGAAGGGAAATAAAACAAGAATAATTATTAATATCATCTTTTCTCTTCTCATGCCATTCATCTCATGTATCTTAAACTCTCTCCTACTCCTAAAATGATTAAAGGCCAAAGAAAAAATGCTATTACAAAACTTTAAACATTATCTTAGTAGCAAAAGCCACTCATAGAAGCATTTGCAACTTAGTCTCATTCTTGTATCAAAAGGGAAGTCTATTGTATATACACTAAACGACACTAACTAAAAAAATATTCTTTGTTTCTTGTATCAAAAATTTTGCTAAAGAACTTGATTCTCGTATTAAATATGATGTTCTTTATATATATATATATATATATATATATATATATATATATATATATATATATATAAACCTTTCACACATGTGTAGAGAAAGAGAGAGTTCCAATGACCTCCTCTAGTTATTTATGAATATAAATACAATTTTCTTCTTTCTTTCATTTTTCTTAGTCATCTACACTATGTTATAAGTACCCTATAGACCATGAATGCCTCTCATAGGGCATTGGCACATTTGAGATAGCCTGCACATGCAAAATAATACATTAATTAATGTATAAAAATCAATTTATTCATAAAAGACTCTAAACTATTCTCAAACATCACCATTATAATCAGTTTAGAAAATATTCTCAAACAAGTATAAACATGGCTATATTTTGATACCATTTCAAGTATCAACATTAAAGTTAGAAGGAGCAAAACGACAACTCCATCAAAATATTAAACAAAACTACCATTGGAAAGTACTCAAAATATGCTCTCCAACCAATATAAACATGACTAGGTTCCAAGGTCATTTAAGCAATAAAAATAATATATGCAAAATTATTGTATGGTGGTAAAAACGTTGTATGACTACAAAATATCATTTATGTGCAAAAACTTCATACGAGAACAAAAAATGTCATACAAACACATAATTGATGTACGGGTGAAAAAACATCGTATGATGATATTCGTGGCTTATGGTCACGATTTTTGAAGAAAAAAAAACAAAAATAAAAAAAGTAAAATAATAATAACAAATGCAATAAATCAATTTGAATGACAAAAAAAAAAACTTGGGCTATTGCTCCCCGTTTTAGCAAGTAAGTATTTTATACGTCTACCATCAAAGGATGTACATTTTAAAGATACTCAAAGCAAGTAATTTATGTTTAAAGAGTCTTATGTATTTAGGTTTTAAAAAATATTTTTATCGCTAATCATCCTAGCTAGGGTTAATGCTTATGTTTAAAGAGTTTTAGTGTTTCAGTTTTAACAAATATTTTAATTTTTAGTCATCCCAGATAGCCTTATGTAATTTATAGGTCTACCATATAAGGGGTACATTCTATGTGTACTCAAAATGTTTATGTTTATAATGTCTAGGTTTTTAGGATCATAGCATCTTTGGTAGACCTATTAGTTGAGTGGCCTCAAACATGACCAAAGATATAATACTCCTTAAGGCAGAAGGTAGAGGATTTTCTCCATATTATGATATATGGAGTTTTATGGGTTAAAGCTCTACCATTTTGGGTTGAATATTTTTCTCTAAAATGGTGATAGAAAGATGATATTATGCATAAGAACTATGATATAATTTTTTTTTGTTTTGTTTTGTTTGATTGTTTTTTATTTTACATGGTGGAATTGTTATCTGCCATGAATTTGGGCAAGTTGTCCGGCTTTTTATTGTCGCCATAGTATTTTATGATGTTTGCCCTAAAATCTGCCACACAGATCTCCGCAAAGTTTGTCCCTATAACCACTATGCCAAAATCATTTAAAACATTTTAAGCCACTAAAAGCACCAGGAAAAGGACAAGCATTCAGTCCGACGAGGCCCGATATTTGAACCTTGGATCTCCACCCCCCTTACGGGGTTTGGGAGAACCAATTGGTCTACACCTCAGACCTAACTATGATATAAAATTTAAATCATATATTTATAGCCATTAATTGAAGGCCTAATCTCATTATCTTCATTGAAGACATAATTTAGATTAAATAAATATTTTCATATCCAAAGGTTCAGCATCCTAGCTAGGGTTGAGTATTTTATAGGTCTACCATCAATGCATGTACATTCTAAAGGTACTCAAATCATTTTTGTTTAAAATCCTTGTTAGGGTTGAGTATTTTATAGGTCTACCATCAATGGATGTACATTCTAAAGGTACTCAAATCATTTATGTTTAAATAATATTTGTGTTTAAGTTTTAACAAATATTTTTTATTGATAATCATCCTAACTAGGGTTAAGTATTTTGTAGGTCTACAATCTAAGGATGTACATTCAAACTCAAAACACTTATGTTTAAATATTTTTATTGTTAATTATTATAGCTAGGGTTACTGTTCATCTTTAAAGAGTTTTGTGTGTTTAGGTTTTAAGAAATATTCTTATTGTTATTCATCCTAGATAGCGTCCAATATTTTATATGTCTACCATCTATGGGGATACATTCTAAGGGTAATAAAAATATTTCTATCTAGGGTAATCGTCTAGCTAGGGTTCAGTATTTTATCTAAGGATGTACATTTAAAAGGTACTGAAAACACTTATGTTTAAAGAGTTTTGTGTGTTTAGGTTTTAACAAATATCCGGGTTAAGTATTTTATAGGTCTACTGGCAAGGACACCACTTGCATTATCAATGATGTGAACTGGGTTCAATCCCCATGGTGGATGTGTATAAGAAGTATTACTCTAGAAAAAAGTATTTTATAGGTCTACCATCTATGGGGTACATTCTAAGGGTAATAAAAACATTTATGTTTAAAGAATTGTGTGTGTTTAGGTTTCAACAAGTATTTTTATTAGTAGTCGTCCTAGCTAGGGTTGAGTATTTTATAGGTCTACCATCTTAGGATGTACAATTAAAAGCTACTAAAAACTCTTATGTTTAAAGAGTCTTATGTGTTTAGGTTTTAACAAATATTTTTATTTTTAATTATCCTAGTTAGGTTAATGTTTATTTTTAAATAGTTTAAAATGTTTAGGTTTTAATACATATTTTTATTGTTAATCGTCCTATCTAGGGTTTATAAGTCTGCCATCTAAGGGTGATCAAAACATTTATGTTTAAAGTCCTAGCTAGGGTTATATATTTTAGAGTACATTTATGTTCAAAGTCCTAGCTAGGGTTATATATTTTAGAGTACATTCTAAGGGTGCTCAAGATGTTTATGTTTAAAGTGTCTAGGTTTGACAATTTAGAAATTAGTTTTCAATTTTTAATTTATAAATCTTTTGGTAATGGATATAGCGAGATAGTTGTAATCTCAAAAATAAGGTTTTAAAATATAATTATTTTAGACTTTATTTTACTCTAGATACTATTATGCTCTCTAGAGTGAAAAACCCAAAGCTAGTGATTATAGATGTATGAATACCTATGATTTAAAGGCTTGATTTTTTAATTAATGTTTATAGGACTTACATTACCCTTTTTAAGGTTTACAGTAAAAACACACTAGCGACATTCTCAAAATTAAGGTTATAAAATATAATTATTTTAGATGTTTTTCGTTATTTCGTTCTAGTTACTATTATGGTCTCTAGAGTGAAAAATCTAAATCTAGTGACTATAGATATATGATAAAAAAAATACAAAGCTAGTAATTATAGATTTATGAATCCCTACGATTTAAAGACTTGAGTTCTATTTATTGATTATAGGATTTACATGGCCTTTTTAAGGTTTACAATCAAACATGCTATCAAGGTCTAAGTGTTTTCAATTTTTAATTTATAAACATATTGGTTCTCTGCAATATCAAATATAAGGTTTTTATGAATCCCTACTATTTAAAGGCTTGATTTTTATTTATTGATTATAGGACTTACATGGCCCTTTTTAAGATTTATAATCAAACATGCTATCAAAATCTAATTATTTTCAATTTTTAAGTTATAAACATTTTGGTTATCTGCAATATCAAATATAAGGTTTTAAAATTGGATTATTTTTAACTTTATCTTTTAAGATTATGATATAAAAGGTTCAGGGACATTCAAGACTCTATAGTTAAAAACCCAAAGTTAGTGATTATAGTTATATGATTAAAAATAAAGAGTGAGTGATTATATTTGTATGAATATCTATGATTTAAAGGCTTAGGTCCTAGTTGCTGATTATAATACTTACATGGCCCTTTATAAAGGTTTACAATCAAACACACCACCATAACATATTAAAGTATTAAGGTGTTTTGCATCTAGTTTTAAGGTTTCCAATCAAACACCCTAAGAAGGTTTTAAAATGTAGTTATTTTGTTCTTTCTTTTTCTATGGATACTATTATAAGATTTATATTTTAAGGTTATATCTACAAGGTTTAGGGATTTTTCCATGACACTATCAAGACTAAATAAAAATAAAATAAACTTAGAGACTACAGTTATATAATTACAAATTCAAAGTGAGTGATTATTATACGAGTACCTATGATTTGAAGGCTTAAAATTTGGCTAGTGATTATAGTACTTACATGTCGCTTTTAAATTTTTACAATCAAACACCACTATAATATCCTAGAGGATTAAGATGCTTTGCATCAAAGTTTTTAAGGTTTACAATCTAACAAACTATCAAATTACAATGTTATCTACAACTAGGTTTATAGTTTCACTTTTAGCTGTCATAATCGTTAAGGTCTTAAGATCATAGGTTTATAAACCTTCATTGATGATCTATGCTCCTTATCTCAAATCAAAACTCATAAGCTATTCTCCTTATCTCAAATTAAAACTCATAATTTATGTTTGGAAAAAAAAAATTTATATCCAAAGGTTCATCATACTAGCTAGAGTTAAGTACTTTACAAGTCTACCATCTAAGGGTGTACATTCTAAAGGTACTCAAAATGTTTATGTTTAAACTGTCTAGGTTTTAACAAATACATTTATTGTTCATCATCCTAGCTGGTGTTAAATATTTTATAGCTCTACCATTGAAGGGTGTACATTCTAAGTGTAGGTAAAATATTTGTGTTTAAAGTGTCTAGGTATCTATAATCAAAGCATTTAAGGCTTTAAAATTTAGGAATCCAAGTTCTAGTACTTTTCAATTTTTACTTTATAAACATTTTGCTTCTAAAATAACTGAAATCTTAAATATAAGGATTTAAAATCTAATTATTTCAAACTCCCTCTTACTAAAAGATTTCGCTTTTAATTTTATGATCTACAAGGGTTAGGGATTTGTCCAAGACTTTAAAAAATGACTTTCCACCCTAATCATCTAATGTCTTATAAAATATTTTAAAAAACATCCCCTTAATTCATGTTTTAGCATATAATGTTCACAATTTATATACAAAGCATTATCTCATCATTTTAGACTTCCTTTTGTTGTTACGGTGTTTTGCATCAAATTGTTTAAGGTTTACAATCTCACACACTACCAATTTACAATGTTATATACAACTAGGTTTATAGTTTCACTTTTAGCTGTCATAATCACTAAGGTCTCAAGATCATAGGTTTACAGCCCTTCATTGATGATCTAAGCTCCTTATCTCAAATCAAAACTCATAATTTAAGTTTCAAAAATTAATTTTTATAACCAAAGATTCATCATCCTAGATAGGGTTAAGTACTTTACAAGTCTACCATCTAATAGTGTACATTATAAATATACAAAAAAAAATTATGTTTAAACTATCTAGATTTTAACAAATATTTTTATTGTTCATCATCCTAGCTAGTGTTCAATATTTTATAGCTCTACTATCAAAGGGTGTATATTCTAGGTGTAGTCAAAATATTTTTGTTTAAAGTGTTTGGGCATCTACAATCAAAGTATTTAAGGCTTGAAAATTTAGGAATCCAAGGTCTCGTATTTTCAACATTTTGCTTTTGAAAATAACTGAAATCTTAAATATAAGGTTTTAAACTCTTATTATTTCAAACTCCTTATTGCTAAAATATTTTTCTTTTAAGGTTATTATCTACAAGGGTTAGGTATTTGTTGAAGACTTTAACAATGACTTTCCACCCTAATCATCTAATATCTTATAAAATATCATAAAAAAAAACAACCCAATTCATGTTTTAACATATAATGTTTACTATTTATGTAGAAAACTTTATCCCATCATTTTAGACTTCCTTTTGCTATGGACTATATTATAATGCTTTTAAGGTTATGATCTACAAGTGTTAGGGACTTTTCCAAGCCTTTAACAATAGCATTCAACCTTAATCATCTAATATCTTATAAAATCTTATATTTTAAGATATAATGTTTACTACATATATACATCATGTAATATACAAAGCTAAGTATAAAAAAAAAGTTAAAGACATGATATAAAGTGTGTAGATGTCAATATTAAATATATAACATTATATTTTATAGAATGAGGTTTTTATTCATAGGTTAGATTTACAAATATAGGAGTAAAGGCTAAAAATATTGCTTTGTTTAGAATTCCATTTTTTAGGAACCCATTTTCCTACGACTTATTTAATCACCTCTATCATCGCCTGGATAATTTCTTTTAAATTCTCTGACACCTTAGGAGGTCACCGTGGTTTAAGGCCAGGAGAAAATTTAAACACTTTTGACGTAATTGACCTCTCATTACTTGGAAGTTAGATGGGATGTTTGACAATACTGTCCTTTAAAGTAAAAATAAAACCCCATCTCTATCTCGAGGCCAACACAATCTAACATAGGCCCGCTCATTATCATGGTCTCCTGATTTTTAAAATGATTAAATAAGAGTCATGGTCTGCTCATTGTCACAATGATCACGTGTGTCCCATGTCATGTGGCGATGGATGTGCCATCCTTAGCTCTTGCATTAAATCCTCAATACATTACTATAAGTGGTATATGGAAATAGGGCAATAGGTTTCTTAGTAATGCACTAATGGTTTAAACATTTACAAAACCCTCCTATTTATTATTTTCAACTAGTATAGTTCATAGTCCACAGTACATATAACCTAACCTTAAACCACTACATAGTCCAAATTATATTCAACACATAAAGCCAAAACAATCACACCAAAAAATAATCACAAACCCAATTTAAATCCACCCTAATTTAGGAATTCCAATTCACATACCCTAAATCAATGTATCAAAACAAAAATAAACGAATAAAACATACCAGAGATACTTGAGCATGGCTCACCTTACTTTGAAATGTGCACCTGAGTATCGCAAATGCACAGGCTTTGCCCAACAATGTTACCTGCACTCATGTCATCATTAGGAAAGACTTGGACAAAGGAAGACCAAACAACATATCAGGATGACATTACTTTATATTATGAAGGATAGTTATGTTGCTTCAAAGACAAGCAAGCTAGTTGTGTACAATAAAAATAAAATAAAATAAATGAATATTTATATGTCTAGGAGGTACATCTTAAAACGATAAAATAAGCCAAGGTTCAGTTTAAATACTAGTGTTTCCATCCCAAAGATCTACCCACTTGAAAAACAAAGTCTTCTTCCTATGGAGCAACTATACAAGCTTTCCAATGGTCTTGTAGGTCCTATATGGAAGGATTGGAGGTGGAAATATGGAAAACAAATTTGTTGTTTTAAAGCCTCTAAGATTTATCAGTTGATGGTTCTTGGAATCTCGTTTGGTGACATTTTGAACATCAGATGGGGTTTGAGTTCTTGCAAAAAATGGAAGAAGCGTCTCGCTGGGGTGTGGATGTTTCTGGTTTCTATGAAGTTGAAGGTGTTTACCTGGTTAGTTATTATGCAGGGTCTTCATAGTAAGGCTCATCTAGCCAAATGGATGCTTACATCGGATGCTTGTTCTAGCTATGGAAAAAGTGAAACAATTAAGCATATTTTTTGGGAATGTTCGAGAACGAGAAAGGTATGGAGAAAGGTAGTCTAGTTGTATGACAATGTTGTTCAAGGGCAGCTAAGGTGGAAGGCAGTGTTTTTTGGAGACTCCATTGACTGTGTGAGCCACAGAAGGATATTTTGGCATATTATCAAACTCTCTATCTTGTTCAGTATTTGGAAAGATAGATGTAGTCTGATTTTTAAAAATGAGGAGGTGCTTGTTGATGTTATTGTTAGCAAAGCTGCTGAGCTTGATTCTAGTCAACTTAAGGTGTTTAGTTTTGAGATTATTCAGGACTATATTAGAATTGATAAAAGTGTTAGATTTTATTATTTTCTGCTCATTTGAAAATTGTTGTAGTGTTGTTATGATGATGTATTCTCAAATTATTCATTAATATGAAGTATTTTTTCAATAAAAATATAAGGCAAGGTTGAAAGTTGATTGCATGGCATGAAAAACGTTATTTCATGCCATAATATTATACAAGGGTAGGAGGGTCCATCATAATATTATAAAGGGTTATATGTGTCCATCCTAGGGAATGGAACTAGTTTCATTCCCTAGGATGGACAATTATAACCCTTTTATAATATTATGACAAACCCCTCCACCCTTGTATAATATTATGGCATGCCATTATTTCTTTCATACCAAGCAATCAACCTTAGTTTATTTTATCGTCTTAAGATGCACATCCCAAACATACGCATATTCATCTATTTCATTTTATTTTATTTTTACCATATGCAACTAGCTTTCTTGCCTCTAAAATAATGTAGCTATCCCTGATAATAAAAGGTAATGTCATCCTAAATATATGTTGTTTGTAGTCTTGCCCTGATAAAGTCTTCCCCAACGATGACCCAAATGAAAGTAACTTTGGTTAAGCACTTGGAGTTGCACTGGAATTTATATTCTATTCTTGTGTACTGAAGGCGAAAGCAATATACCAAGGTGTTTTAGGTGAGTTGTAGAGGAGAGGGCAATCCTCCAAGGGAGGTCCCAGATTCAAATCTCCACCCTACCAAAAATTTGAATTGGATACCCAAAATCCAATTGATAATGTTGGTGCGGGCAGGGCTGGGTGCGACCCCCAGGTGACTTTGATGGTGCCGAACCCCCTGTTCGTGGTCTCTTAGACCAAGGCGACCTCGCAAGGGGTTTTTTGCTAAAAAAAAAAGTCGAAAGCAATATAGTAAGTAATAAGATCAAAATTACATTACATCAAAAATAAGTTAAATATCGACATATCTTCTATCATATGCAAAGCTTTATCTCTTCAACATAAAATATCTACTACACATATGCAAAGCTTTATCTCATAAAATATTGTTAGAATAAGTAATTATTCTCTTAAGTTCTACTAGGATAGACATACTTGAGTTTCCACTCCACCATGAGTCAGGTGAACTCTCAGTATAGTCTAGATCATATTTGATGAGTTGTTGTAATCTAACGGCTCTCAATGATCAACTTTGCTATTCATACAAAGATGATCCATGGAAGAAATCAATCAGTTCTATTTTGTTCCTTCAAATCTTGTAATACTTTGTAGTTCTACTCTTGGAAAATTCTAACATGGTACCAGAGCAAGATAGATTCTGCTAGTCATTCTCTCTTGATTAAAGGCCAAAGAAAAATGGTTATTAAAAAACATTAAACATTATCTTAGTAGCATAAGCCACTCATAGAAGCATTTGCAACTTAGTCTCATTCTTGTATCAAAAGGGAAGTCTATTGTACATACACTAAACTACACTAACTAAAAAAATATTCTTTGTTTCTTGTATCAAAAACTCCGCGAAAGAATTTGATTCTCATATCAAATCTGATATATATATATATATATATATATATATATATATATATATATATATATATATATATTTTTCAGATTTGTGTATATATATATAAACCTTTCACACATGTGTAGAGAAAGAGAGATTTCCAATGACCTACTCTAGTTATTTATGAATATAAATACAATTTTCTTCTTCCTTTCATTTTTCTTAGTCATCTACACTATGTTATAAGTATACTATAGACCAAAAATGCCTCTCATAGGGCATTGGCATATTTGAGATAGCCTGCACATGCAAAATAATACATTAATTAATGTATAAAGATCGATTTAATCATAAAAGACTCTAAACTATTCTTAAACATCACCATTATAATAAGTTTGGAAAATGTTCTCAAACAAGTATAAACATGGCTATATTTTGAAACCATTTCAAGTATCAACAGTAAAGTTAGAAAGAGCAAAATGACAGCTCCATCAAAATATTAAAGAAAACTACCATTGGAAAGTACTCAACATATGCTCTCCAACCAATATAAACATGACTAGGTTCCAAGGTCATTTAAGCAATAAAAATAATATATGCAAAATCATTGTAAGGTGGCAAAAACGTTGTATGACTACAAAATATTGTTTATGTGCAAAAAAATCATACGAGAACAAAAAATGCCATAAGGACACATAATTGTTTTATGAGTGCAAATTTTTTGTATGTGCTTATAATTGATGTATGGGTGAAAAAACATCGTATGATGATATTCGTGGCTTATGGTCACGATTTTCGAAGAAAACAAAAGAAAAAATAAAAATAAAAAAGTAAAATAATAATAACAAATGCAAAAAATCAATTTGAATGACAAAAAAAATACCTTGGGATTTGGCTCCCCTTATTTAGATTTTAACAAGTATTTTATACGTCTACCATCAAAGGATGTACATTCTAAAGATACTCAAAGCAAGTAATTTATGTTTAACAAATATTTTAATTTTTAATCATCCTAGATAGCCTTATGTAATTTATAGTTCTACCATCTAAGGGGTACATTCTATGTGTACTCAAGATGCTTATGTTTATAATGTCTAGGTGTTTAGGATCAGAGCATATTTGGTAGACCTATTGGTTGAGTGGCCTCAAACATGACCAAAGATATAATACTCCTTAAGGCAGAATGTAGAGGATTTTCTCCATATTAGGATATATGGAGTTTTACGGGTGAAAGATCTACCATTTTGGGTTGAATACGTAGATTGTATAAAGCAATCATCTATCATCCAATCAACTAGAGCAATGAAAATAAAATAAATATTCTATAAACATCTCTTTAGATCAAAATACAATTGCTTCAAGTCAAAATAAAATGTATTACTTCAAATTCACTACAGAAGTCTAACATTACTAAGCTATCCACTTAAAACTCTTCAAACTAAACACTTAAAACTCTTTAAACATAAATTACTTTCTTTGAGTATCTTTAAAATGTACATCCTTTGATGGTAAGCGTATAAAATACTTACTTGCTAAAACCTAAATATGGGGAGCCAAAGCCCAAGGTTTTTTTTTTTGTCATTCAAATTGATTTATTGCATTTGTTATTATTATTTTACTTTTTTTATTTTTGATTTTGTTTTCTTAAAAAATCGTGACCATAAGCCACGAATATCATCATATGATGTTTTTTCACCTGTACATAAATTATAAGCATATACAAAAAATTTGCACTCATACAACAATTATGTGTCCGTATGACATTTTTGGGATACCTTGTATATGTTTCTTAAAGTATGCACTTTGAGATATGTAGATTTATCTTTTATTGTTTGTTAGGTTGTATTGAAATTTTGGGCTTTTAAATGTATTTTTCCTAAATAACATTTTTATTTTCATCATTCTTCAATATTTGAAAATCAGTTGGCTAACATTACTAAGCTATCCACACATAAAACTCTAGTTGGCCAAAGATTTAAAATTCAAATTCTTGAAGATTCAAATACTGAGGAACGATGAAAAGAAAAATGTTATTTAGGAAAAATACATTTAAAAGCTATAAATTTCTAAAAACTCATTATCTAACAAATTAGACAAGTAAAATAAATAATTTAGGGTGGACATTCCAACTTACCATGTATTCATTTCCATTTACCAAGTATAAAAAGTATTTTTTTGAAATTTATCAATTGTATTTCATGTATTATGAAAAGCATAGTTGGTTAGTAGAACTTTTGACAATTCAATATAATTTTTTGTCTATAAAAAGAAATGCAAGATATATACCCCTATATCAACAAGTAGAGCTTATTGGATGCCATTTAGATTTTATGAAAGCTAGTCCATTATTGGGGCACTAAAAAAATCATTTTCCTTATATAAGGATAATTCTAAGCCAAAATTTCAATACAACCTAACAAACAATAAAAGATAAATCTACATATCACAAAGTGCATACTTTAAGAAACGTATACAAGGTATCCCATGAAAATACATCAAATTTAAATAAACAATCCTATTCATCATTTAAAATGGATAACATCATTGTCTTGGCTAGAGAAGAAAACTAACTCCATGTAATCGTTGACACATTTGCACCTATAAAAGCAAAATACATAAATAGCATTAGCATTATCATCTAGTTAGTTCTTTGCCTATTCTTAGGGTGATATAGCCTAGTATTAAGAAGATACCACATTCATAAGACTTTTTGGCACTCAAATATTTGCATAAGAATATCCCACTCAATGTGATCCCCCCTAGGCAATAAAATGTATTCACATGAGGAGGAATATGTTTACTAGTGATATCATCTACAATCACCTAAATATTGATATGCTCTTCAAACTAAGCATATACTTTATTGAGATAGGTAAACTTAAATTCCCCCTCTAAAAACCGTACATGAGAATTTCCTTTCTTATGGCTCAAACAAGAACACCCAAATACCTTTTTGAACAAATATATTAATTGTAAATTCTTGAGATACTTTATACTTCGTTCCCTAGGGATATGAATGAAGAAAATTAGTAATAATCTAGGATCTCCTACAATAAGAAAGAAGACTTTGTAATGCTCAAATTTCAAGTTGGTTCATTCTTATGTACACTACAAGAAATATCTAAGAAGATATGAGAGGATATAACATTGTATCCATTACTCCTACTTTATATAATCAAAGATGCATCTCTCTTTATATAAAAATTTATGTTTAAAATATTTCATATTGAATATGAAAGGTTACCCATATGGAAATATGGAGGTTCATGTTTCATGGGTTACAAGGTCACTCATACGAAAATGTGATGATTCACCTTCCATAAGTTATAGAGTATATATTAAAAAATTGCATACATATAACTTTTTCCTAGCTAAACATAAATATTTAAACCATTAGTCTTGGCCTTTAATCTTAGATCCTTAAATATCATAGCTAAACATAAATATTTAAACCATTTTCCTACAAAATAGAATCTCAAACAAAGTAAACATTTTATCCTTTAATCTTAGATCCTTAAACCTTATAGCTAAACATAAATATTTAAACCATCTTATGAACCAAAGAACCATGGACTTAATTGGAAATCATACTTAAATACATAGAACCTTAATTTGTTTTTTATAAATTGTTATAAAACACATGCCTACAAGGGCATAACCTTTGATATCAAATGCAAACCCTAAAATATATGAACAATTAAAATCTTTAGGACTAACCCGTAAACCTATGAAATTAAAGCCTTCAATTCAACTCAAACAAGTAGAACCTTTATAACGTAAAATATAGAATCCTAAACAAAGTAAACATTTTATCCTTTAATATTAGATCCTTAAACCTTATAGCTAAACATAAATATTTAAACCATCTTATGAACCAAAGAACATGGACTTAATTGGAAATCATACTTAAATATGTAGAACCTTAATTTGTTTTTTATAATTTTTTATACAATACATGCCACAAAGGCCTATAACCTTTGATATCAAATACAAACCCTAAGATCTTACAATCTACATATTAAATATCATAAAATTTGAAATATGAATCTAAATTAATATATTTTATAACCCTTCGTAAAGCGTAAAATTTTGAGCATGTGAGATTTTTTTATTATAAAAACTAACTTTGAGACCCTACATATTTCAATTTGAAATCTCAAACCTTTCAAATATTAGGATCCTTTGGTATTAAAGCATCAAATCCGTAGAATTTAAGATATTAAGTCATCAATCTTAAATCCATACATTAAAATCCTAATATAATACCCTTAAATCCAAACTTTTGGCATGAGAACTTATTTCAAGCCTAAGATATTCAACCTCATATCTTGTATTATGAATTTTTTGATCATACACCCATGACCCCTCGAACTCTTACCAAACTAGAAAAAGTTTTAAATAAGGAGATTGACCTTTATAGTTTACTAACTACGCCTCTAGATGTTTAGCATTAGAAACCACATATCTTGTAACTATTAGGATCCTTAGCCCCTACAACATCAAATTCATGCAACTTAAGCTATTAAGTTATCAATCTAAATCATGAACTAAGGCTTGAAAAATTCATAAAATTAATATACTAAGTCATAAATCTAAATTTTAAACCAAGGTTTGAAAACCCTAATACTTTAAAACCTTATAAACTAGTGCTTGTCCCTCAATTAAACCCATACATTGAAATTCAACTTTGGGCATGGGTATCTATTTCAAGCCTAGGATATTTTTTCCTATATCTTATATCATTAATTCCTTGACCATACTCCTATGACCCTAGAACCCTTGTTAAACTTCAAAAACATTAAAGAGAAAAATTAACCTTTATAGTTTAATAGCTAGATCTCTATATCAATAGCATTATTCCGTAGGCTATAAACCATAAATCTAATTGCATGATCTCTAGATCTATAAACTTTATATCATGTCTTTAACTTACACCATGAAACACCTAACTTATATCATAACGTTGGGATACCAAACTTCAAAAATTTATATTTAAAAACTGCATAATCATCCTTTTCTATACAAAATATAATCCCAAACAAAGGAAATAGTGTAGAATTTAATCTTACATCCTTTAACCTTATAGTGAAAAAAAATTATTTAAGCCATTTCATGAACCAAAGAATCATAGAGTTAATTGGAACTCATACACAAATACATAGAACCTTAATTTGTTCTTATAAATTATTATAAAATACATGCTCATGATGCCCTAGAACCTTTGATATAAAATCCAAACTCTAAAATATAGGAACAATAAAAACCTTCATGAATTAAACCCCCAAGAGCTTGAAGCTTTGTATTCAACTCAAACAAGTAGAACCTTTACAACTTAAAACATTAAATCTTACACATCTAGATCACATCCTTTTATCTTCCTTGATAATATATATACCATCGTAATGAAGCTTAAATCCTTAAAAACTTTGACATCAAAATCAAAATACTAAACCTTTAAATCATAAATGCTTAAGTTTTAAAAGTGTATTTCCTTAGTTTATTATTGCATACCTTAAAACCTTGATCCTTAGACCTTAAAGTTTTTTTTATGATAATTAAAAATTAAACAATTTTGCTTGCTTTAGACAATGTTATTGTTGGTGAAATTGAACAACAGTTTATTCATTTGCATAGAATATATACAAAGAACTGGTCGAGATTAGCCAATAATATTCGCTAACAGCAGTTTATTCATTTATTCAATTGCATAGAATATATACAAAGAACTGGTCAAGATTAGCCAATAATATTCGCTAAACTTGGTATAAATTCTTAAATGTAATATAAATATCTTTATCTCATTAAGATCGCTCTTAATATTTATTATGTATATACAAAGCTTTAACTCATCAACATTAACCATCACATTCTAGACCATGAAAATATTTAAAATAAAAAATTCTCCAATACTCTTCATACAAGTTTTCACATCTAAAATATTAATTTATAATACAAGCGTGTAGAAATCATCTCATCTTAGTAAATAGTTTATAATACAATCTTAATTTATCCCAAGATTAAGATAGCATATTAAAAAAAAAAAAAAAACACACATATCCTAATATCTTCTAAAACCTAAACAACCATTTAATTCATGATTTAAGATATAATTATCTATTATTGTGCATATACAAAGTTTGATCTCATCAACATTGGCCATTACTTTACAAATAAATGTTACATCAAAAATAATTTGAATATCTACTATCATATGCAAAGCTTCCTCATCTTGGTAAATAGTTTATAATACAATCTTAATTTATCCCAAGATTAAGATAGCATATAAAAAAAAAACACATCCTAATCCGTTTTATTCATGTTTTAAGATATAATTATCTATTATTGTGCACAAACAAAGTTTGATCTCATCTAAAGGTTACATAAAAAATAATTTGAATATCTACTATCATATGCAAAGCTTTATCTCTTCAAATTAAGATATCTACTATGCATATGCAAAGCCTTATATCATCAGCATTGGCCATCACTTTCTAGATCAAGATTACATCAAAAAAAAAAATTAATCTTCATTTAGGGAAAAACCAACTAGTTTTAATAAATAAGCATAAACCTTTGGCTTGATTTATGTTTTAAGATATAATTATCTATTATTGTGCATATCAAGATAGGAATCACTTTCTAGATGGACATTACATCAAAAACAAGTTGAATATCTACATATCTCATATCACATGCAAAGCTTTATCTCTTCAACATTGGCCATCACTTTCTAGATCAAGATTACATAAAAAATAAATTGAATCTTCACTTCTCTTAATATATCATTTAGCCACTACTTACATAAAAATAAAAGTCCAAAAGCCAACTAGTCTTAATAAGTAGTTGATTATAACTATAATCTTAAGACTTTAATTTACCTCCAATATACCATATAAAATTCAAATATCTTATAAAACCATGTCTTAATTCATGTTTTAAGATAGAATATTTGCTATACATATGCAAAGCTTTATCCCATCAACATTCTCATTCTATATTAAGATAACAGGAAAAAAAAATCGAATCTACAGCTTATGAAAAGCCAAAAAATCTTGGTAAATAGCAAATTAAGATTAACCCAATTTTTTTTATATAAATCAAATACCAAATGACATAAAACAATGCAATATTTAATTGATAACAATTCAAACATTTCTTAGAAGTCCCATAATGAATAAAGAATAATTACAAAAATAAATTCAATGAAAAAGAACCTCTTCTAGATACAAAACTTCACATATATACCAAATCCAAATATAACCATTAACAATTCAAATATTGTTTTCAACAATGAAAATAAATTAAATATTTAATTAAAATTCAATACAAAAGAACCTGTTCTAAACACAAAACTAGAAATTCTTGGAGTAAAGCAAACAATTTTTTTTTTTTAAATAATAGAACTGTTCCACACTACTAAATTATTTTGCACATAATACTGCAACTTAAGCTTGTAGTTTATTCAAATAAAAGAAAAATTTTGAACCAGAGGATTATATTTTTGAAATAATAACAGCAAATTTTCCCTCGCAACTTCAAAGTCATATGGATTAATTAAAAAATTTTAACATTTTTTTGGTCACATATAGTGGTCAGTTTAGAAGGTATTATGGTCTTACTTGGGTGATATGTAGGTGGCATACACATGTTCGGTATCCCTGGTTGATCCGCTCATTTTATCCGCCCATGTAGAGGAGTTGGAGAGCAAGTGGGTAGTTAAACCTCTCTAGTTGCTGAGAGGCCCAGGTTCAAATCTCTCACCTCACATGTTGCGGATATGTTATGTAATGGTTCCCTCGTGGTCACAGTCTGTTTACCCCTTGTGGCCACCACCAAAAAAAAAAAAAAAAAAAAACTTCAAAGTCATATGGAACTTCAACTTACAGCCAGCTAAAACGTTTGAAGAGGGATCAATATTGCAATTGAAAAGAATGCAAATATATTTTAATTGATGGAGATCATAATGCTATCAACAAAACTGATATGTAGATTGTATAAAGGAATCATCTATCATCCAATAAACTAGAGCAATGAAAATAAAATAAATATTCTATAAATTTGGAAATAAAATAAATATTCTATAAATTTGGAAATACACATCTCTAGATCAAAGTACAATTGCTTCAAATGAAAATTAAAAAAAAAAAAATTTACAAATTCACTACAGAATATAAAACTGAAGTTGGCTAAATATTTAAAATTCCAATTCTTGAAGATTCAAATACTAAAGAACGATGAAAAGAATGGCTAGAATGGCTAAATATTTAAAATTCCAATTCTTGAAGATTCAAATACTAAAGAACGATGAAAAGAATGAAAATAAAATAAATATTCTATAAATTTGGAAAAACACATCTCTAGATCAAAGTACAATTGCTTCAAATGAAAAAAATATATATATATTTACTTCAAATTCACTACAAAATTCTAACATTACTAAGCTATCCACGCATAAAACTACAATTGGCTAAATATTTAAAATTCCAATTCTTGAAGATTCAAATACTAAAGAACGATGAAAATAAAAATTTTATTTAGGAAAAACATTTAAAAGCTGTAAATTTATAACAACCTAACAAATAATAAAAGATAAATCTACATATAAAATACATCAAATTTAAATAAACAATCCTATTCATCATTTAAAATGGATAACATCTTTGTCTTGGCTAATGAAGAAAGAAAACGCACTCCATGTAATAGTTGACACGTTTGTACCTATAAAAGCAAAATAGGTAAATAGCATTAGCATTATCATCTCATTAGTTCTTTGCCTATTTTTGGGGTGATATAGGCTGGTATTAAGAAGATACCACATTCATAATACTTTTTTGGCACTCAAAAATTTAAATAAGAATATTTGATCCAAAGCAAACATCATTATTAACTACGGGATGAGTCATAGAGGTGCACTTCAAAAATTTGAAAACCATAGAACTTCAATACATAAATGTTTAGACACTTCAAAAATTTGAAAACCATAGAACTTCAATACATAAATGTTCTAAACTATGGGAGTTGCTCTAAACAACCTTATTTTCTTGATCTTATCAAAATAAGACAATTTTTAAGTAGCTTGAGCCCATTATTATCTACCAGCTAATTCGGATAAGTCATAGAGGTGCACTTCAAAAATTTTAAAACCATACAACTTCAATACATAAATGTTCTAAACTATGGAAGTTGTTCTAAACCACCTTAGATGAAACCGTAGTATTTTCTAGTTTTTATTGATCATATCAAAATTAAAAGACAATTTCTAAGTAGCTTGGGCCTGAGGGCTTCAACATACTCTCATTCTTCGAGGGCTGATTGTAGTCACTAGGTTTAGGCTTAGTATCTGTGAAAAATAATATATAGTAAAAGAACGAAACTAAATAAATAATAAACCTTTTTTTTCAATATATTTTTAAAAATACAACTCGAAAATAAATTATAGTAAATAGTTCCCATATATATATGGTAGAGTGGAGATGTAAAAATAATTCTTGTTTCTTTCCATCGTGCAGAATAACCCAATCGATACCATAAAAAATTCTACAAGAAAATCACAAAAAACAGAACAATAAAAATTCTACAAGAAAATCACAAAAAACAGAACAATAGAATAGAAGCATACCCAAATTGCAAAAACAAAATTTAGCTACATATGTAGTATCAAACATAGTTTCACATGTTTACTCTTAAAGTTTCTTTAGATACATATGTAATTCCTTCTTATTAAAACCCAACTTCTCATGTTATTTAATCGAGTGTTTTATAAATTCTATGTGATTCTACTGTACAATATGGAATATTTCTAGTAAAGAGACAAAACTAAAACCAGTGTTTTACAAATTCTATGTGATTCTACTGTACAATATGGAATATTTCTAGTAAAGAGACAAAACTAAAGCTCTACGTTTAACAAAAGAAGCATGTTACCAACTATGTTTAAGAATCTTATGATCCTTTTAGTTGTCCGTATAATTTGCACAAAAACCAACATAGGCCCATAAAATATAAAGCAGGAGTCTTTGTATTAAGATAAATACACAAACCATCAAATAATCAAAAGTAGAGGCAGCTAACTTGAAAAATATAATAACATATAAAAAGTAGAATTGAAAAATAAACAACATATGAAAAGTAGAACTATAACAACATATGAAAAGTAGAACACAAACAGTAGCCTTTGAGCTGGACAAAATTGACGTATGTATCCTTTACAATTTGTACTTATTATTTGCCATTGTTTAAAGAGTACATATTCCTTTACTAGGGCCTACACACTCCACTAAAGAACAACAAATCTATTATATGCATGGTGACAAATCTGTAAAATAATTCTTCTCAAAACTACATTATGAGTAAAAAACAATCCAAACGAGAATGTACCTTATCTCTACCTTAACTTCAATAAGCCTATCCAAAAATGACAAGTAATTAAATTACGAAGAACACTGATAAACTACAACAACCAAAAAAACAAAAACAAAAACAAAAACAAAATAAAAAGGGGAGAATCAAGCCAACTTTGATTCCAATAGATATATCATGAAATGAATGCTACTAAAAAAAGCAATTTTTGGTGGTTGGAAATACTACTAAGTAGTATTTTCTAGTTTTTGTTGATCATCTCAAAATAAAAAGACAATTTCTAAGTAGCTTGTGCCCTAGTGCTTCAACATAATTTTATTCTTCCAGGGCTGATTGTAGTCACTAGGTTTAGGCTTAGCATGGTTATCTGTGAAAAATAATATACAGTAAAAGATGAAACTAAATAATAAACCTTTTTTCCAATATCTTTTTAAAAATACAACTCGACAATCAATCATAGTAAATAGTTGAATCAGTACCATAAAAAATTCCACAAGAAAATAAAAAAAAATAGAAAAAGACTAGAGGAGGACATAAATAGAACAACAATAGAATAGAAAGAAAAAATTTAGAACATAAATAAACATAGAAACAGATAATAGGAGCGTCCCAAATCCACAGATCAACGAAAAAAAAACATACAAGATAATGAAAGAAATTATATAATTTGTTTGCTTTGCTTCAATTGGAATAGGAAAAATAAACAAAACCTAAATCATCCACAAGACATAAAGACATTCATACATGTATGGCACACTTTCAATATGAAGAGCATAGTTGAGAAATATGAAGAGCATAGTTGAGATGGTGCTTCCTTGTGTGCGCTCTTAAATAAGTCAAATACTGTGAATAAAAGTTTTCTTTAGCTGTTTTTTTCTTCTTTTTTTCAAAAGTTGTTTTCTACTGGATTGTAGACATCTACAACTGTATGTAAATTTGCATGCATCTACAACAGCTAGCTTTTTGCCTTTCTAAAAAAGAATATATTTTTGGTAACCGTTCATGAAAACTTTTTCCGTACCTTTTGGTTGTTTATTGTCCAACATGGACACTTTTATGGTTGCCAACGGAAATTTGATGGTTGTTTTTTATTCTTCAAAGGACATGAAATTGCAACTGAAATTTGATGGTTGTTTTTTTTTCCTTCAATAGATATGCAATTCAACTACATCTACTTGGCCCCTGTATTGCTTTGATTTTATATATATAATCTCATAAGCCCTTTAATTTTCCAATGCTATAAGGACACTCTTAACAGTCACAATAAATATATTCATAAACTTCTAGCCAAATATTTTGCATTTGCTAAAGTCTTAAATAATTTTGAGCATAATATATTCATAAACTTCTAGCCAAATCAAAATAACTTGCATAAAATAATGAGTTAACTACTCCAGTTTCCATATGTATAATCTCTATAAATTAAATATGTCAACCACTATCCACGGCAGGAGCATAAATAATGTGCATTCTACACTTAAAACCTGACATGTCCCACAATTTGAAAATTAAAGAATATTTATCATTTTTGCCTCAATTTTAAGAAACTTGGTGGACAAATGCTATAGTAAATTTATTGAAACACATAATTATGTAGACTATTATAAACCTGCCATAAGTTTATTGACAACATTTAGTTTTAGGATTAACCTGCCATAAGTTTATTGACAACATTTAGTTTTAGGATTCATAAGAATGTAAAAGCTGTGATATGAACCAAACAAGTAAACAAATCAAATAAAATAAAAAAACATATAATTTTGTAAACCTATAACACTTGTACAACAAACATTTAGATGGGACATTCTTAACTATGTATGGATAATGGTTTTTGCATATAAGGAAAGCATAAACTTTCGCTATACATTCAACATCACGCTTAGCCTTAACAAATTACAAAATCCATGATGCAATTAACCAAATGATCGTTTTAGAAAATAAAATATAAAAATAGTTTTTAAATATATATGGGTAACGGCTTTTGCATTTGAAATATGGAAACCACAAACTTCCACTATACACTCAACATAATGCTTGGCCTTGATCCATTATGACATTGACCAAATGAAAATTTCAGAAAATTACATTTAAAAATAATACATACAACAACACTTCGTAAATACCAAGTTGGCATCTTCCAATAGAAGCCACTCAAAGGAATTTCACATCTCAGGCCCTCCAAAGGAATAAGAGAACTTAGAAGGTAAGCAAAACAAATAGTTTTCAAATGACATTCTTAAATACATATGGGAAACAAATAGTTTTCAAATGACATTCTTAAATACATATGGGTAATGGCTTTTGCATTTGAAATCTGGATACCACAATCATTCACTATACACTCAATATCAATATCATGCTTGGCCTTAACAAAATACCAGATCATGCTTTTAAGAGATAATATTTAGAAATAGTACATACAACAACACTTTCTAATAATACCAAGCTGGCTTCTTCTAATAGTCACCACTCAAAGGAAACTTATATCTCAGGGCCATTCAAAGGAATAAGATAACTTAGAAGGCAAGCAATTAGTAATAAATTCTTTTGCAAAAGTATCATTTCCAAACTCAATAACTCCATTCTACATGACCATTTGGAAAAGTTCAAAATTACTCAATCTATCACATCAAGACAAGTAAAATAGTAACATTATCTACATGTAAAAATATACTTTCTAGTCAAAACATTCCCAAAAAGAGAATGCTACAATATTTATACATACTAAAAATGATGTTTATTCTACAGCAATATGCTAACATTGTCTTCTATTATTTCTAAGAATAACAACTTTCTTCTTTTCGAGGTGTCTACATAACTCTATTCCTCATACCCAAATTGGAAAACCAAAATTTAGATACATATGCAGTTCCTTCTTATTAAAACCCAACTTCTCAAGTTATTTAATCCAATGTTTTACATGTGCCATGTGATTCTACTGTACAACATGGAATATTTCCAGTAGAGAGATAAAACTAAAGCTCTACTTGTAACAGAAGAAGCATGTTACCAATTGTGTTTAAGAATCTTATGATCCTTTTAGTTAGCCGTATAATTTGCACCAAACAAACCAACATAAGCCCATAAAATATATGGCATGAGTCTTTGTATTAAGATAAATACACAAACCATCAAATAATCAAAAGTGGAGGCAACTAACTTGAAAAATATAACAACATATGAAAAGTAGAACACAAACATTAGCCTTTGAGCTGGACAGAATTGAGGTTTCGGCTCAAATGTATCCTTTACAATTTGTACTTATTAGTTGCCACAGTTTAAAGAGTACATATTCCTTTACTAAGGCCTACACACTCTACTAAAGAACAACAAGTCTATCATATGCATGGTGAAAAACCTGCAAAATAGTTCTTAAATCTACAATTATGAATAAAAAAAAATCCAAACCAGAATTTACCTTATCTTAACTTCAATAAGCCTATCCAAAAATGACAAGTAATTAAATTACAAAGAACACTGATGAAAATACTACAACAACCCAAAACACAAAAACAAAAAAAAAAAAGCCGAAAAATCAAGCCAACTTTGATTCTAATAGATATATCCTGAAATGAATTATAGACCTACTTTTATACCTTAATATTCTGCAATGCTAAAAAGCAAACTTGGTTCCAAATTTTTCACAACTTGGTTTGGTCCTAGGGAAATACCACCTTAGATGAAACCATAGTATTTTCTAGTTTTTGTTGATCATCTCAAAATAAAAAGACAATTTCTAAGTAGCTTGGACCCGAGGGCTTCAACATAATCTCATTCTTCGAGGGCTGATTGTAGTCACTAGGCTTAGGCTTAGTATGTGTGAAAAATAATATATAGTAAAAGGACGAAACTAAATAAATAATAAATCTTTTTTTCAATATATTTTTAAAAATACGACTCAAAAATCAATTATAGTAAATAGTTCAATCACGTACCTGCATCCCATTTCCATGGTAGAGTGGAGATGTAAAAATGATTTGTCTCCTAATATCTTGTTTCTTTCCATCGTGAAGGATAACCCAATCTATACTATAAAACATTCTACAAGAAAATCAAAAAAAACAGAACAATAGAATAGAAGCATACCGAAATTGAAAAAAAAAAAAATTAGATACATATGTAGTATCAAACATAGTTCACATGTTTACTCTTAAAGTTTCTTGAAATACACATGTAGTTCCTTCTTATTAAAAGCCAACTTCTCGTTATTTAATCCAAAGTTTTACAAGTTCAATGTGATTCTACTGTACAACAAGGAATATTTCCAGTAGAGAGACAAAACTAAATGTCTACTTGTAACAGAAGAAGCATGTTACCAATTGCGTTTAAGAATCTTATGATCCTTTTAGTTAGTCGTATAATTTGCACACAAACCAACAGAGGCCCATTAGTTAGTCATATAATTTGCACACAAACCAACAGAGGCCCATAAAATATATGGAACGAGTCTTTGTATTAAGAAAAATACATAAACCATCAAATAATCAAAAGTAGAGACAGCTAACTTGAAAAATTTAACAAGAACACAAACAGCAGCATTTGAGCTGGACAAAATTGACGCTTCGGCTCAAATGTATCCTTTACAATTTGTACATATTAGTTGCCACAGTTTAAAGAGTACATATTCCTTTACTAAGGCCTACACACTCCACTAAAGAACAACAAATCTATTATATGCATGGTGAAAAACCTGTAAAATAATTCTTCTCAAATCTACAATTATGAATAAAAAAAAGAATCCAAACCAGAATTTACCTTATCTTTATCTTAACTTTAATAAGCCTATCCAAAAATGACAAGTAATTAAATTACAAAGAACATTGATGAAAATACTACAACAACCGAAAAAACAAAAAAGAGGCGAGAATCAAGCCAACTATGATTCTAATAGATATACCCTGAAATGAATTATAGACCTACTTTTATACCTTAATATTTTGCAATGCTAAAAAGCAAACTTGGTTCCAAAGGCTCCAACAAAATTATTGTTGATAATCTCATTCTTAGAGGGCTGATTGTAGAGTAAGCTTGGACCCGAGGGCTTCAACATAATCTCATTCTTCGAGGGCTGATTGTACTCACTAGGCTTAGGCTTAGTATCTCTGAAAAATAATATATAGTAAAAGGACGAAACTAAATAAATAATAAACCTTTTTTTCAATATATTTTTAAAAATACAACTCAAAAATCAATTATAGTAAATAGTTCAATCACGTACCTGCATCCCATATCCATGGTAGAGTCGAGATGTAAAAATGATTTGTCTTCTAACATCTTGTTTCTTCCATCGTGAAGGATAACCCAATCTATACCATAAAACATTCTACAAGAAAATCACAAAAAACATAACAATAGAATAGAAGCATATACCAAAATTGAAAAAACAAAATTTAGATACATATGTAATATCAAAAACATTGTTCACATGTTTACTCTTAAAGTTTCTTGAAATACACATGTAGTTCCTTCTTATTAAAACCCAACTTCTCGTTATTTAATCCAATGTTTTACAAGTTCAATGTGATTCTACTGTACAACAAGGAATATTTCCAGTAGAGAGACAAAACTAAAGCTCTACTTGTAACAGAAGCGCTTAAGAATCTTATGATCCTTTTAGTTAGCCGTATATTTTGCACACAAACCAACATAGGCCCATAAAATATATGGAACGAGTCTTTGTATTAAGATAAATACAAAACCATCAAATAATCAAAAGTAGAGACAGCTAACTTGAAAAATTTAACAACATATGAAAAGTAGATTTGAAAAATATAACATATGAAAAGTAGAACACAAACAGTAGCATTTGAGCTGGACAAAATTGACGCTTCGGCTCAAATGTATCCTTTACAATTTGTACATATTAGTTGCCACAGTTTAAAGAGTACTTATTCCTTTACTAAGGCCTACACACTCCACTAAAGAACAACAAATCTATGGTGAAAAACCTGTAAAATAGTTGTTCTCAAATCTACAATTATGAATAAAAAAAAAATCCAAACCAGAATTTACCTTATCTTTATCTTAACTTCAATAAGCCTATCCAAAAATGACAAGTAATTAAATTACAAAGAACACTGATGAAAATACTACAACAACCAAAGAAAAAAACAAAAACAAAAAAGAGGGAGAATCAAGCCAACTATGATTCTAATAGATATACCCTGAAATGAATTATAGACCTACTTTTATACCTTAATATTTTGCAATGCTAAAAAGAAAACTTGGTTCCAAATTTTCCACGGCTTGGTTTGGTCCTTAGGGAAATACTACGTCAGATGAAACCGTAGTAATTTCTAATTTTCATTGATCATCTCAAAATAAAAAGACAATTTCTAAGGAGCTTGCGCCCGAGTGCTTCAACATAATTTCATTCTTCGAGGGCTGATTGTAGTCACTAGGTTTAGGCTTAGCATGGTTATTTGTGAAAAATAATATACAGTAAAAGGACGAAACTAAATAAATAATAAACCCTTTTTATCAATATCTTTTTAAAAATACTACACGAAAATCAATCATAGTATATAGTTGAATCACATACCTGCATCTTATATGGATGGTAGAGTGGAGATGTAAAAATGATTTGTCTCTTAACATCTTGTTTCTTTCCATTGTGAAGGATAACCCAATCTATACCATAAAAATTTCTACAAGAAAATCATTAAAAACAGAACAATAAAATAGAAACTAGAAACAGAACAATAGAATCGAAAGAAAACTTTTAGAACATAAATAAAGAACGAAACAGATAATAGGAGCGCTCCAAATCCACAAATCAAAAAATAAAAACATACAAGATAATGAAAGAAATCATGTAAGCAAACAAATATGCTTTGCTTCAATTGGAATAGGAAAAATAAAGAAAATCTAGATCATTCACAAGACTTAAAGACATTCATATATGTATGGCACAGGTTCAATTAAAAATAACAATATGAAGAGCATAGTTGAGATGGTGATTCCTTGTGTGCGCTCTTAAATAAGGCAAATACTGTGAATATGTAGCAGTTTTTTTCTTCTCTTTTTTTCAAAAGTTGTTTTCTACTGGATTGTACATATCTACAACTGTATATAAATTTGGATGCATCTACAACTGTATGTAAATTTGGATGCATCTACAACGGCTAGCTTTTTGCCTTTCTAAAAAAGAATATCTTTTTGGTAACCGTCGATGAAAACTTTTTCCGTACCTTTTGGTTGTTTATTGTCCAACGTGGACACTTTTATGGTTGCCAACGGAATTTTGATGGTTGTTATTTTTCTTCAACGGACATGAAATTGCAACGGAAAAAATTTTATGGTTGTTTTTTTTCCTTCAACAAATATGCAATTCAACTACATCTACTTGGCCCCTGTTTTGCTTTGATTATTATATAAATGATCTCATAGGCCGTGCAATTTTCCAATGCTATAAGGACACTCGTAACAGTCACAATAAATATATTCTTTTAAATATTTTGCATTTGCCAAAGTCTTATAGTAAGATTATAAGCTTAACATTGATTTTTAGGGTAAAACAGTCAATTTATTTTAGTTCATATCCATCAAATATGGATGCTCTTCTTATCTCTCGAAAGAATAGAGATTTCTGTACTTTTTATTGCATGAGGCAATTATATATACATTTTCTCCATCCATCATCCATTTTCGAGTGAAATCACGTCTCCAAGATATCACTACTTCTCGAGTCAAATTCGTTTGATGATATTGACTGATTTGGTGCATATATGCATCCCTTATATGTATTTTTAGGATTTGACTTTTTATTTGTTGTGTAGTTCTACAAGTTGTTTGTATCCGGAAATTATAATATTACAGCTATAATTTCCAGCAATGTCTATGTCTATGAACAATTCATACGATTTATGATTGTTATTCTTTACTATAAAATTAAGATTCTAAGAAAATTTTACCATAGTCTAACCCTTCGTAGTCAATCATGTTTCGATTGCCACAGAACATCCCACTGCCATGAGAAGAAATCCCAGTCACTCTTGGAACAGGGTCACTGCCATAAGAAGAAACCCCAGTCACTCTTGGAACAGCATCACTACCGTCATGGCACAGCACAAGCGATAGAATTGACAGTGTTCAGAAGCAATAGCCAAAAATCATGGTGCCCATTTTGGCCCTGTCGCCTCGCAGGGAGAGGTCTCAGCACCGACCCCATGAGCAGAGATAGAGAAAATGCGGGAAGAAGAGGGGAATGACTTGTGTAGAATTGACAGTGTTCTACAGCAAATGCCAAAAATCGTCGTGCCCATTTCGGCCCTGTCGCCTTTGCAAGGAGAGGTCTGAGCGTCGACCCCATTAGCAGAGAGAGACAATGTGGTAAGAAGAGGGGAATGATTATTAAATGGTAAAGGGTAGGTGCGCTTAATACCTCGTATTGTACATTCTGTATTTTAATAAAAATACTCTGCCAAGGCCTTTACGTGGACGATATGGTCATCATTCCACAACCGCCATACGTTGAAACATAGAGGCGACTAAAATTATCACAAATCACCATAAAAAGCAAAAAGCCACTCGAGGCAGTTATGTCCTAACCGATATCCCATTTGATTATTAATTGTGTGTTTGTGTCATAAATTTATTATTACGATGAAAGCAACGGATCCCTCAATAATCTTCTTGTGATTTGGAGCGTTTTCATTGAACCTTGTGCTTTTCGAAACTCTTCATTCACAAGAACCTTGTGCTTTTCAAAACTCTTCATTTTCTTTCCACGCATCCCCTCCCATCGCATCATCATAATATTTGACATCATTTCGATCATCATGAGACTTCTCTTGTCAAGTCACATCTACTTTTATCACAATTTTAAACAAATGAAATGAAATCATTTAACGGATCCGATCAGAAATCGCAGACACTTTCGGTAAGTCGTCTGGACTAGGCCTTTTGGCCACTCGCTTTTATTCGGACACGACACGTCACGTCGCATGTTCAACTTCAACTTGGCGGCGAGGATTTACCTTTAACTCGTGTCCACCATCATCACACATCACACTCTACGGAGTACCTTAGTATATGTCATTGTCATGTCCGTACGTCTTGAATAATGCGATTGCCATTGCAATGAATTTGAATTTGTGCCGCCTAAGTAGTGTGGAGTTTTAAAAGTTGTATTCTTTTCTATTTTTTTTTTTTTTTTTTGAATTTACATGGAATGGGTAGCCGCCACAAGAAAAGTTTCCGGGCAGCGCTGTCCAGCTTTTTATGGCTTCGCCACACTCCTACTACGCTGCTCTGCTCTCAGCATCTCTCCTCTGCACTCATTTGTTTTTGGGATGACATCGACTTATATAGTTCACCATCATCACACATCACACTCGAAAAAGTCTATTGAGTACCATGAAAGCACCAGAAAAGGGACAAGCGTCAAGTCCGGCGAAGCCCGAGATTTGAAACTTGGACCTCCACCCCTTATGGGGTTTGGATGATCTATTTTATTAATTTCACATTTAAGTTATGTTAATTTAATAGTTATATGATTTATTTAATTGAGTGGAAATTTTATAATTTATTTATATATATTTTTAAATAATATTGAAATTTAAGTTTTAATTTTTGTTTTTTTATAAAGAATGATCTTAAATCATTTTTCAAGTAGAGTTTAAAAGTGGTTCTTTTTCTTTTATATCAACTTACCCACATTAAGCTATATAGTCTTTTTGGTCTAGTAAAAATTTCATAATTGATTTATTTTTTAAAATAATATTCAAACTTAAGTTCTAATCTCTCCTTCTTTTTTTTAGTAGAGTTTTAAGAGGGATTAAACTATATAATCTGTTTGGTCTAATAAGATTTGAAAAGAAGGAAGAAGCAAAAAAAAAATGCCTATAAATATTTTTTTGGTCGAAACCCTAAACCCTAAATTCAGACGGAGAAGAGAAAAATGCAAATTTTTTTAGACTTACAAATTGGTATTTTTTTTTTTATTTAAATACGAATTATATATAAAAAAATTGTGAAATTTAAAATGACGCCCTCCTTTTAAAATCTGAGCTCTCCCAATTGTGTAAGTTATTTTTAAGGTTCGTCTCTCAGGAATATGAGAATACGAATTATATGTGAAAATAAATAAGGAAATTTAAGATCATAAAAAATAGGAGAATATGAATTATATATTAAAAAATAATAAAATTTAAGATTATCAAAAATTATGTAAGTTACGGTGAAGTTATGTAAGGAATGAAATCAGTCAATTCAATGTTTAGTACTTAAATTGTAGACATATATATTCAGTTTTTTTATTTGAATGATTTAGTAAAGTAGACGAGCATCCAATTGTTGTTATTTTTTATTTTTAGTTAGTGTAGGGCAATGTGATTGGAAAATGTTGGTTTTATTTTCAATCGAAAAACATTTTATGTGCATACATTCAAATGTTATATACATACACTCAAGTTCATATATGCACACATTTATAATTTTATTTCGAATTTATAACAATGGCGAATTTCTTTCGAACTTCAGGAACATCGAACTTGAACTTGATAACTAAGCATACAATCAATGGACAAGGCTGAGCAGTCTCCTCCCAACCATGACCCCTCATAAAGCCGAGAGCTATGCTTACCAACAAAGATTTAACACACACCCACCCTCTCACACACTAGCCCACACAACCACAATACGGAGCAATCTCCTCCCAACCATGACCCCTCGAAAAGCCCAAGCTATGCTTATTAATAGGAAATTTAACACACCCCACCCCCTCACACACTCACCTACACCGCGGTTTGAACCTGCAGATGAAGAGCCAAAATTTTGCATTGTATCCTGGGACTATTTAATTAAAAATAATAATTACAAAGAGAAATATTTTATTTTTTATTTTAAAAGTAATGCAAAGTAGAGATGAGTGCAAAACAACTATTTGGGTTGAGAAAAGGATCACCCTCCTTGGAATTAGAATTTGGGCATTTTGGATGAGAGCTCAACAATATACCACTACCAATGGTAGAATTTTATTTATTTGGTTTTCTTCAACATTTGTTTGAAAATATTGAAGAAAACCAAATAATAATAACAAATGCAATAAATCAATTTGAATGACAAAAAAAATACCTTGGGCTTTGGCTCCCCTTATTTAAATTTTAACAAGTATGTATTTTATACGTCTACCATCAAAGGATGTACATTCTAAAGATACTCAAAGCAAGTAATTTATGTTTAACAAATATTTTAATTTTTAATCATCCTAGATAGCCTTATGTAATTTATAGGTCTACCATCTAAGGCGTACATTCTATGTGTACTCAAGATGCTTATGTTTATAATGTCTAGGTGTTTAGGATCAGAGCATATTTGGTAGACCTATTAGTTGAGTGGCCTCAAACATGACCAAAGATATAATACTCCTTAAAGCGGAATGTAGAGGATTTTCTCCATCTTAGGATATATGGAGTTTTATGGGTGAAAGATCTACCATTTTGGGTTGAATACGTAGATTGTATAAAGCAATCATCTATCATCCAATCAACTAGAGCAATGAAAATAAAATAAATATTCTATAAACATCTCTTTAGATCAAAGTACAATTGCTTCAAGTCAAAATAAAATGTATTACTTCAAGTTCACTACAGAAGTCTAACATTACTAAGCTATACACACATAAAACTCCAGTTGGCTAAAGATTTAAAATTCAAATTCTTGAAGATTCAAATATTGAAGAACGATGAAAAGAAAAATGTTATTTAGGAAAAATACATTTAAAAGCCCAAAATTTCAATACAACCTAACAAACAATAAAAGATAAATCTACATATCTCAAAGTGCATACTTTAAGAAACTGAAAGCACGAGGATACGGAAGCCCATAGGCATACCGGGTGTGGTGCAAACAAAAGCCTGCAAAACGCTAAGTCCTACAAATGAATAAAGGACTAAAGTGCATAAAAATGGGAAAACAAATGAACTGAAACAAGATATAAAGCAAATGTAAAGTGCAACCCTTCTTTTTATTAATTTTGCTTTGAGACCAGGTTACAATATGTATCCTTCCTTTTTAGGAGCTAGGAGCGTTAGATATAGCTTTGTTACACCGTGAATGGTACACTTCCCTTCGGGATCTTCCGCGTGCCCACATTTGAAATGGGCAGGCCAAACGTCGTTGTCGCTTGCGTGAATGCATCTATAGTTCCTTGTTGCCCCTCCGGTGTTGAGATCCTACGTTCAAAGAAACATCAAACGATTAGTAGCACCTACGGATGGAGGGAAATATGCAATCCCCAAGGCCTCCGATTAATGCATGCATGAAATAATAAAAACGATAATCAAAACATGTCAGAATAAGATGAAATTTGAACAGAAGCATGCAAACACCATCATGAATGCACTACAAAAGGAACAGTCAAGAAATATGTTGTAGATTTCTAATCGCTCCGAGGTGGGACGATTAGGACTGTCATAAAGCGTTAGAAGGCAACCTCCTAAATGTCCCATCCAGAGGCATCCAAAACACTTTCAAAGTTGGGGTTAGACAAAATGGGGAATTTTGGGACGACCTAGAAGGTCGAATTTTGCATATTCGGCCTTGATTGCCCTGTATATAAAAATGCTCCCTGTATGTTGGTGAAAGCTAAAAGCAATGAAAACATACTCAAAACTCATCAGAATAGCCCCCTATAATACTTGCATGGCCCTGATTATAATACTTACATGGTCCTTTATAAAGGTTTAAAATCAAACACACCACCATAACATCTTAAAGGATTAAGGTGTTTTGCATCTTGTTTTAAGGTTTCCAATCAAACACCCTAAGAAGGTTTTAAAATGTAGTTATTTTGTTCTTTCTTTTTCTATGGATACTATTATAAGATTTATCTTTTAAGGTTATATATACAAGGTTTAGGGATTTTTCCATGACACTATCAAGACTAAATAAAAAAAAACAAACTTAGAGACTATAGTTATATAATTACAAATTCAAAGTGAGTGATTATTATACGAGTACCTATGATTTGAAGGCTTAAAATTTGGCTAGTGATTATAGTACTTACATGTCCCTTTTAAATGTATCAAACACCACTATAATATCCTAGAGGATTAAGATGCTTTGCATCAAAGTTTTTAAGGTTTACAATCTAACAAACTATCAAATTATAATGTTATCTACAACTAGGTTTATAGTTTCACTTTTAGCTATCATAATCGTTAAGGTCTTAAGATCATAGGTTTATAAACCTTCATTGATGATCTATGCTCCTTATCTCAAATCAAAACTCATAAGCTATTCTTCTTATCTCAAATTAAAACTCATAATTTATGTTTGGAAAATTATTTTTTATATCCAGAGGTTCATCATACTAGCTAGAGTTAATTACTTTACAAGTCTACCATCTAAGGGTGTACATTCTAAAGGTACTCAAAACTTTTTAACAAAAATGTCTAGGTTTTAACAAAGACATTTATTGTTCATCATCCTAGCTAGTGTTAAATATTTTATAGCTCTACCATTGAAGGGTGTACATTCTAAGTGTAGGTAAAATATTTGTGTTTAAAGTGTATAGGTATCTATAATCAAAGCATTTAAGGCTTTAAAATTTAGGAATCCAAGGTCTAGTTATTATGCAGGGTCTTCATAGTAAGGCTCGTCTAGCCAAATGGATGCTTACATCGGATGCTTGTTCTAGCTATGGAAAAAGTGAAACAATTAAGCATATTTTTTGGGAATGTTCGAGAACGAGAAAGGTATGGAGAAAGGTAGTCTGGTTGTATGACAATGTTGTTCAGGGGCAGCTAAGGTGGAAGGTAGTGTTGTTTGGAGACTCCATTGACTGTGCGAGCCACAAAAGGATATTTTGGCATATTATCAAACTCTCTATCTTGTTTAGTATTTGGAAAGACAAATGTAGTCCAATTTTTAAAAATGAGGATGCGCCTATTGATGTTACTGTTATCAAAGCTGCTGAGCTTGTTTCTAGTCAACTTAAGGTGTTTAGGTCTGAGATTATTCAGGACTATATTAGAATTGATAAAAGTGTTAGATTTGATTTTTTGCTGCTCATTTGAAAATTGTTGTAGTGTTGTTATGATGATGTATTTTCTAATTATTCATTAATATGAAGTATTTTTTCAATAAAAAATAAAAATAAGCCAAGGTTGAAAGTTGATTGCATAGCATGAAAAACGATATGCCATGCCATAATATTATACAAGGGTAGAGGGTTCCATCATAATATTATAAAAGGATATATATATCCCCATACTAATAAATTATACCCACTAGTTCCATTCCCTAGGATGGACACTTATAACCCTTTTATAATATTATGACAAACCCCTCTACCCTTGTATAATATTATGGCATGCCATTATTTCTTTCATACCAAGCAATCAACCTTAGTTTATTTTATCGTCTTAAGATGCACATCCCAAACATACGCATATTCATCTATTCCATTTTATTTTATTTTTACAATACGCAACTATCTTTCTTTCCTTTGAAATAATGTAGCTATCCCTGATAATAAAAGGTAATGTCATCCTAAAGATATGTTGCTTGTAGTCTTGCCCTGATAAAGTCTTCCCCAACAATGACCCAAATGAAAGTAACTTTGGTTAAGCACTTGGAGTTGCACTGGAATTTATATTCTATTCTTGTGTACTGAACGCGAAAGCAATATAGTAAGTAATAAGATCAAAATTACATTACATCAAAAATAAGTTAAATATCTACATATCTTCTATCATATGCAAAGCTTTATCTTTTCAACATAAAATATCTACTATGCATATGGAAAGCTTTATCTCATAAAATACTGTTAGAATAAGTAATTATTATCTTAAGTTCTACTAGGATAGACATACTTGAGTTTCCACTCCTCCATGAGTCAGGTGAACTCTCAGTATAGTCTAGATCAGATTTGATGAGTTGTTGTAATCTAACGGCTCTCAATGATCAACTTTGCTATTCATACAAAAATGATCCATGGAATAAATCAATTAGTTCTATTTTGTTCTTTCAAAACTTGTAATACTTTGTAGTTCTACTCTTGGGAAATTCTAACATGGTACCAGATCAAGATAGATTCTGCTAGTCATTCTCTCTTGATTAAAGGTCAAAGAAAAATGGGTATTAAAAAACTTTAAACATTATCTTAGTAGCAGAATCCACTCATAGAAGCATTTGCAACTTAGTCTCATTCTTGTATCAAAAGGGAAGTCTATTGTACATACACTAAACTACACTAACTAAAAAAATATTCTTTGTTTCTTGTATCAAAAACTCCGTGAAAGAACTTGATTCTCATATATATATATATATATATAAACCTTTCACACGTGTAGAGAAAGAGATATTTCCAATGATATATATATAAACCTGTAGACACCAAAACAACACCAATCCGATTATGTGACTGCAAACACTGATCGCTTTGACAAACACAGCCCCCAGGGTAGCCCTCAGAGGTCAAACAGTGGTCCTAACCACTTTCATAGCAATTTTTTAGGTCAAGAAGCAATTTGGCACATTTAGGCACTTTGTCCGAGTATTCGTATCACCCGGGGACGAATACTAAGCGGGATTCGTCTCACCCAGGGGACGAATTCTGAAATCGTCTCTGGTCGGGACGAATTCCAGGTTTAACGGGCAAAAAGAAAAATGCCGCCAAGTGGCAGCCAAGGATAGTCAATTATTGCCTCCTGCCATGCATGCGCATGTAGGTGGGTAGGTTGGCAGTTAGTGGACTATCACAAGGGCGATCATGGAAGCCCAAGTCAGGGAGGAGTCTCCTCCCTCTTGGGAAGGCATGGCCGCCACATGGCATCCCTGCATGCCCCTCCAAAGAGACCCCATGGGTCTATAAAATGGTGGACTTTCCCACAAAAAAAAGGAGAGATTGGAGGCGATTTCAAGCAACGAAGTGTTGTCCGATTGATTACCCACTTGCATATTTTTGATTCACCTTCTCACATCCACTAATCTCTTTCGCAAGAGAGGTTATTGGGTGGCTTTTGGAAGCGTGGATCCAACCCAAATCCAACATTTGACCACCTTACACCACCAATTTGCCGACACCCCAATCCTAAGAGGTTTTGGGCCCACCCCTAGTGGATTGGCTCTGAAATCAAGTGCCAACGGTGGGAGGCCCACTTGGGAACCCTCGCATTTTCTAAGTTTTATTCTAAAGCATTCTAGATTATTTGTTCATGTTGCATTTTACGTTATTCTGGTTAATTAACTCATAGATCCATTCTTATGACGTTTTGATTAGATTTCACCATGCTTTTTGTTGCTTTGTGGTCCCCCTAACTTGCAGGTAGCAACATTGAATTCTCGAGGATAGAGGCCAAATTGGGAGAATTCGACCATCTGGGTCATCCCAAAATGGCCCCAATTACCTAACCCCCTTGTTTTTAGGCATTTTGGAGGTCTCAAGGTTCGAAATTGGAGCGGTAGCAACTCGGTGTTCTAACACAGTAGAATTCGTCTCACCCAGGGACGAATAGCAGTCAGAATTCGTCCTACCTAGGGACGAATTCCAGGTGAAGGCAGATTGGCCGACTGTTTCAATGGCAGTGGCCCTTTGGTAATGTCCTCTGTCCTCTGTCAAGTTTTTAGGTCAATTAGGTTTACTTTATTCACTGTTTTAGACAACTGTTCATATGCATCTGTTAGCAATTTCAAAGCATGAATTTTCCTTCTTGTCATAGGTGCTACTAACGCCTTGTTTGTTTTTTTGATTGCAGGAGGAGAAACAAGAAGTGAGGATTCATCGGTGTAAGCGGTGGCAAAATTTTGTCCGCCCATTTCAAACATGGGCATGCGGAAGAGGGATCAATGATCAAGATTGTAACCAAATCCATTTAACGCTCCTAGCCCCTAAAAAGGGAGGAGGCAATTTTGTAACCGTGGTTAACAAGTTTAATAAAAGGGCTGTGACTTCTCTCTAAATTCTTGTAACTGGTTTTGATTCATTTGCCTCTTTTGTTTAATGCATTTCGTATTCTAGGACTTAAGCGTTATTTTGATTTGAATGCATCGAAGTAGTTTTTCTTTCTAAAAAGCTTCCGAAATCTCATGCTTTCAGTGGTGATCACGGTGGGACCCTGTCCCCTGGTTTTGAGATCAAATAACTGATCCTTTTTGTTTTTTGTGCTTGACAGGTACAAGTTTTTAAAGTAGACTGTTATTCATCTCTGATTGCGACGAATACCTGACTGTAATTCGTCTGACCCTGAGACGAATTTTAAATTCGTCTCTAGCAGGGATGAATTCTGCTCTGTAATTCGTCTCACAGAGGGACGAATTCCTGCCTGTGAATTTTTAGAACAGAATATCAGAAACAGCAAGTCCAAGCAGAAAAGAGGTAAGGTTCCAAAACTGTCTTTGTCCTTTTCTAATTTTTTGCTTTCAATTTCTGTCAATTCTTGCGTGCTTAAAGAAAATAGTGGTTGATTGCATGTTTCATTTTTCTAAGTAAAATAAACCACACACACATCACGTGGCATGTTTTAAACCAAGGAGTTGGTCGTAAGACCCCAGCCCTTAAGCAAGACCAACGGTGGGTTCATCACCACCTTGGCTTAGCTTTGCATCCATTTCCTCGATTGTCACTATTGTTAGGCGTAAATCCTGATGAAAGCTGACCGAGTGTCACTGGGGTGATTCCCATGTGTGCAAGGATAAGTCTTCTATGGTAGGTGTCATTAACAGGACAATCCCCCTTCCATACCACCTATGTTCCACGTACCATCTGCTCTCACGTACCTATAGTTTCCCTCTCGTAAGGGCGAGTATATAGAGAGGTTGGTATATCGGTCCGACAATGGTATATTGAAGGGGCGACCGTTTATGGGAGTCATATGAGCCAACATTATGCATTTAAATGTTCTTCAAAACCTACAAAAACAAAACAAAACATCAAAATGCACTAAACCAGTTTAGGACACACTATTAATCCTTAAAAGAGATAATCACTGTTTGTGAATGTGTGTGTTCATTTTTGCTTAGTGTAACAAAAAAAATCAGAAAAATCATAAATAAAAGATAAAAATCTATGCATTTTGTCACTCGCTCCAAAAGCTCCAAGGATTCTCGCAATCGCTTGGTCATCCCCAAAATACCCCAAAGGTGTCCATGAACCCTTTGGTCAACCCAAAAGCACCCCAAAGGTGCCCATAAGTGATGCAGGACCATCCAACAAAATATGGGAAATCTTATATTTTTCCCTAAATTTTAGTGCATCTTGTCGAGACCATAACTTCTCAACCGTAGCTCCGATTGGCACGAAATTTTACAGGGAGCTAGTTGGGATATTAGGGCCCAATTCCATAATCTAGGGCCCCAAAATTAGGTTTTAAAATTGCTCACCTAATTTTTTATGCTTTTTGAGCTGTTCGGAGGTCAATATCTCCTAACGTATTTAGAGTTAGGACTTGAAACTTCATTTTTGTCTTATCTATTGTAAGAGGGATGCGCATGCCAATTTTGGGCCCCATATGACTCATTTTCAATTTTAGGGTTTTTAGAGAGACATCGTCATGGTGCTCACCCGTAGCCAAGCCCAATCACGGGCGAATGTTGTGGGGAATATCCAAGGAGGCACAAGTCACCTCCGGTATAGCCCCAAGGATTTGGTCATACCACCTGGGTGGCCTGACACACAAGGCAGACCCCTCCACACCTTAACGGATAAGGACTATAGGGGCACCTCTTCGAAGAGCACTCCTGTTCAGCATAGCACTCAGCACACACCCTTCCATGAGGGGTACAATCATAGGAGAGCTCCCCTAGATGCTCGCTATGAGTGGTCATCGCGCGATGAAGCACTAAGTCAACATAGGGTTCAATGGGAGGAACCACATCATTACACTACCCCTCCTTCACCCCCTCTAGTTGTCAGGACTACAAAGACAAATCCAGAGCACAAGGCTCCTCAGGCGGGGCGAGCCAACTCCGCCCGTCCCTTTTTCACTTATGAAAGGGAGTATGAGGAAAACCCTTACCTTCCTTAAGAATAATATACATCATGGAAGCAACACACCTCTGCACCTACTATCTATCAGGACCACTCACTAAGGCCAAAGCCTCGAGGGAATGTCGCTACCCCCAACAGAGGGAGGCTGCCTATAGAGATCTTGGATCACTATGACCGAGATAGATATGTCAGAGAGGTATCTAGGCCTTCTAGACATCAGGTAGTAAGACCAACTATCTTAGAATCTATCAAGCACATCACACATCGGATGCAATTCATGTAGCTTGAGTTAGAGCGACTATGTTTAGAGGAACTATACTATATTAACAAAGAGCACCTTCAGCACCGGAAGGAGGATTTGTTCCAACACACTGTGCAGGAGAAGACTCCAACCCCTCACACACATAAGACAAAACATTTTGATGGGCACAACCCATGGGGGTGAGACAGGTCATCGCAACCTCATCAAATGCTACCCCCAACGCCTCCTAGACATGAGTCGGAGGCCACTCCTATAACTAATAATGAGTGCCTTCCTCAGGAACCCACTCAGGTTTATGGGCCACCTTTAGAAATTCATCAAGAAGCCTCTAAGGAATCAGAGCGAGAAGAAGAGTGGGATGAACTGCCCTACCAAGGCATGGGGGGTGCTATCTAGCCACCCCTCCATAAGCCCCAAGTTCCTCAACAAGAACCAACCAAAGAGGAGGAGCTCAAATCTCTTGATACATGCAAAGCGATAGAGCACTTAAAGTCGATAGAGACCAAGATTTTGGAGCTCCCAAGGCCCAACTTACATGAGGATCCTTTCGAAGAGGATCAACCTTTAACCATAGGGCTACCTGATGATACAGTCCTCCATGTCTCAGAACCTCCAGATTCTGATGAGCTGTAGTCACTGGTCAAAAGTGAAGATAAAACAGAGATAGCGCACGACAATCACATGCGATAGCATCGACATCCCATAAAAATCGAGGAAGCATGTCAATAGATAAACATAATACTCGGGCATGAGTGGCATGTTAACCCACCGTAGTGGGACCAAGCATTACATCCGCCACTTTGGGCACACAAAGATCAACTTCTACCCAGAGATCCCATAGCAACATTAGTGTCGAGGACAGATCCCGTCCTCATATCCGCACATAGGGACGATCCATTCGTGCCTATACCTCCAGAGCCAGATCCGGAGCGCAAAGACCATCAAGCTGGGGGTACCTCTATCCCCTGAAGAGCAAGCCAAAAGCTCCAAGGATTATCGTAATCACTTGGTCACCCCAAAAGCTCCAAGGATTATCGTGATCACTTGGTCACCCCAAAGGCTCCAAGGATTACCGCAATCACTTGGTCACCCCAAAAGCTCCAAGGATTATCGCAATCGCTTGGTCATCCCCAAAAGCCCCAAGGATTATTGCAATCACTTGGTCACCCCAAAAGTTCCAAGGATTATCGCAATTGCTTGGTCATCCCCAAAAGCCCCAAGGATTATCGCAATCGTTTGGTCATCCCCAAAAGCCCCAAGGATTATCACAATCACTTGGTCACCCCAAAAGCTCCAAGGATTATCGTAATCGCTTGGTCATCCCCAAAAGCCCCAAGGATTATCGCAATCACTTGGTCACCCCAAAAGCTCCAAGGATTATTGCAATCGCTTGGTCACCCCAAAAAGGCCCCAAAGGATTCTAAAATCGCTTGGTCAAATCCCAAAAATGCTCCAAGGATTCTAAAATCGCTTGGTCAAATCCCAAAAATGCTCCAAGGATTCTAAAATCGCTTGGTCAAATCCCAAAAATGCTCCAAGGATTCTAAAATTGCTTGGTCAATCCCAAAATGCTCCAAGGATTCTAAAATCGCTTGGTCAATCCCAAAATGCTCCAAGGATCCATCAAATCGCTTGGTCCCCCAAAAGGCTCCAAGGATTCTTGCAATCGCTTGGTCAATCCCAAAATGCTCTAAGGATTTCCACAATCGCTTGGTCAAAAATCAAGAAAATTCAAAAAACAACAAAAATCATCAAAAACAACAAAAATTTGCATCTCATTTCTAGGCATACTCAAATTCATCAACAGAGAGCTCTTCTCGCACTTCATCTTCATATTCACAAAAATCAATCCATCAAAAATACAAAAATACATAGCTGCATCAAAGCATTGCACCCATACATTACATAGTTGTGGTCGTACAGGTCAAAGGCACCATAGGCTATAATTGCTCTGCTAGTCCATCTTGTTCCACACTGTTCCATTTTGCAAAAACAACAAAAACACCATGCATTTCTTTTTCCACACTAGAGTCAGTGGTCTTTTAATGTATCAAGATTTTTCGTGATTCAGTCATCATTTTGCTCTTTAGCCATGTAATGTATCAAGTCAAATAGATTTTATGAAGGTAGAGTTACACTTGAAATACACCTTGTTACATAACATCCCAACACAAACTAAAACACATAAAACAATTCCTAAGTTGTGTGAACGAAAGATGAAACCTGCACAGTAATCTAGGTCACCACAAGCGAAACGGTTATCTTGCTCATCCCCCTGTGTGAATGACCCCAAGAATGCTGAGATTTGGAAAAAGGACAAGCATCCTTCCTACCCAATTCCCTAAGAATCCCTAGTTCTCAATAGTGGCAAAACATCAAAAATTTGCAAAATGTCAAAACTCCAAAATTTGACATCCTACAGTGCACACATCAAACAACACAAACGATAGTGATTTTCGTCACTCCATATCCCCAATCCTTTGCTCAAAAGAAAAACAAATCAAAATAAACAGTGATATTATCACTACAAACGAGCAAGTATCCCAATACAATTGAAGAAAAGAAGGGAGTTGAACTTGAATCCCTGGAACTCTCAGCATTCTAACAGGTCATGAGGCAAGCCTCAGTACCGGTTTGGTTGATAGCCTATCGGTCACTGGTGATAAACTTCTCGCATGACGATATATTTATCACATTAACTTGTGTATAGATCAATATTTGCATGTGGATGAGCTAGCTTATGGTATCCTGGATAACACCGCAGATTAATCTAACTACATACAACAAAGGAGTTAGTGGAGCTAATTAGGTGATCCTCAGTACGAGTTCAGTTGAAAGCCCATCTGGAACTGGTGGTATCCTGATAAATACCACATAAATGAACTCAATTGCACACACAGGGATGTGAAATAGCTTGGTCAAAAACAAGTCCGATTCATACCTTGTTCAAAAGTCTTATAAGATAGAGTACATTCATGGCTGGTGAGTTAAAACTGTCTGAGTCTCAGAAAACCTTAGCTACATTTCTAAACCAACTACACTACTTTTCATCCTTACAATACCATAAAAAAAAAACCACATGCATACATACAAAGTCATCTACCATAGCAATCGCATAAAAACAAAATCACAAAGTCCTAAATAGTCTATGGTGCCCTAACAAAACAACACAAATTCATTTCATCCATTACATTTTGCATATCACATATATATCAAAAACATTTGCATTTATCATACCATATACATCCATTACCATAAGCATGTATCCATCAACATCAATCATTGTGCATAACGTAAAATAATGACATATACACAAAGCAAGAAAATCAAAACAACAAAAAAAATAACAAATATCCACAAACAATAGCAATAAAATTACCGAACAAAGGCACCTTTGCACTTGACATTCAATGGCATACAAAACCGACGTCGGGGTCACAAATTATCACTATCCTGCTCCCTAAGAAGGCTACCATAGCCGGACCGCTCCACGGGAAGATGGATTTTCGACAATTTAATCCCCAAATGGTGTCACAAAAAACAACAAAACTACAAAAACAATAAAAAAAAAAAAAAAATAAGGAGATAAAAAAAAAAAAAAAATGCAACACAAACACACAACAATAAGCATTGTCGGACACAAGTGCTCTTGCACTTAACCTCTTGGCATAGAAAATTGATGTCGGGGTTTACATTGTCACTATCCTACTCTCTAAGAAGGCTACCATAGCTGGACCGCTCCACGGGAAGACGGATTTTCGACAATTTCACCCCCAAACGATGTCACAAAAGGGTCAAAACCCACTCAAAAACATCAAAAAATAAACAAAAATGCACTATAAACAGACAATAAATTTGCCTGATAAGAGTGCTATTGCACTTGACATCTCGGGCATACAAAATAGACGTTGGGGTCATAAATTATCATTATCTTACTCCCTAATAAGGCTACTTTAGCCGGACCGCTCCATGGGAAGACGGATTTTCGCCAATTTCAGCTCCAAAAAGCATCGCAAAAAGGGTTAACACCCACCAAAAATAGGTCCAAATGTTGGAAAAATTGCACATGCTTAACGATAAAACATCTAAAGGCACCCTTGCACAAGTCATCTTGGGTCAAGCGACTCGTCGCTTTTCTCACGAAGGTCATTCCCTCATCGATTCATTGCTTGAGGGGGTAGTCACACTTAGTCACCCATCAACAAGCACACAACCAATTAAGGAAAATGACATGCATTCAAAGAATCATTAACAAAGACAATTACGCTCCTGCTTGGGGCAGTAAACAAGCAATAATCAAATTGATCAAACACTTGGCATTCGTGAATCATGAACACAAGTTTCCCCCGTGGACAAAAGGTTGCACCCTTTGCCTAATCATGACTGATCAATGTCCAAGCTCAAGTCACACCTCACCAAAATAGGTTAATACTTGAAATCAAATTCCTTAGCTCGTTAGAAGCAAGGATTCAAGAATGCATGCCCCTTTCCATGCTTGGGGCATCAAAAGTTGATTAGGTTACCAAGAAACCCTAATCATTAGTGCTTTGGCTATCTATTTTTGCTTGATGTTGCGCCATGCACAGTGCATCCCAAAAAGGGGCATCTCAGAGACACCAAAACGGCACCAATCCGATTATGTGACTGCAAACACCGATCGCTTTGACAAACACAGCCCCCGGGGCAGCCCTCGAGAGGTCAAACAGTGGTCCTAACCACTTTCATAGCAATTTTGTAAGGTCAAGAAGCAATTTGGCACATTTAGGCACATTGTCTAGTATTCGTCTCACCCAGGGACGAATACTAACTGGGATTCGTCTCACCCAGGGACGAATTTTGAAATCGTCTTTGGTTAGGACGAATTCCAGGTTTAATGAGAAAAAATAAAAATGCCGCCAAGTGGTAGCCAAGGACAGTTAATTATTGCCTCCTACCATGCATGCGCGTGTAGGTGGGTAGGTTGGCAGTTGATGGACTGTCACAAGGGTAGTCATGGAAGCCCAAGTCAGGGAGGAGTCTCCTCCCTCTTGGGAAGGCATGGCTGCCACATGGCATCCCTGCATGCCCCTCCAAAGAGACCCCATGGGTCTATAAAATGGTGGACTTTCCCACCCAAAAGAAGATAGATTGGAGGTGATTTCAAGCAACGAAGTGTTGTCCAATTGAACATCCACATTTGCATATTTTCGATTCACCTTCTCACATCCACTAATCTCTTTCACAAGGGAGGTTATTGGGTGGCTTTTGGAAGTGTGAATCCAACCCAAATCCAAAATTTGACCACCTTATACCACCAATTTGCCGACACCCCAATCCTAAGAGGTTTTGGGCCCATCCCTAGTGGATTGGCACCGAAATCAAGTGCCAACGGTGGGAGGCCCACTTGGGCACCCCCGCATTTTCTAAGTTTTACTTTAAAGCAGTTTAGATTATTCGTTCATGTTGCATTTTACGTTATTCTGTTTAGCTAGCTCATAGACTCAATTTCATAACATTCTGATCATATTTTATCATGCTTTTTGTTGCTTGGTTGTCCCTCTAACTTGCAGGTAGCGACATCGAATTCTTGAGGATAGAGGCCAAATTGGGAAAATCCGACCATCTGGGTCGTCCCAAAATTTCCCCAATTACATAACCCCTCTATTTGCAGGTGTTTTGGAGGTCTCGGGAATCGACATTGGAGCAGGATCACTTCGGCTTTTCCAACACAATAGAATTCGTCTCACCCAGAGACGAATAGTAGTCAGAATTCGTCCTGCCCAGGGACGAATTCCAGGTGAGGGTAGACTGGCAGACTGTTTCAATGGCAGTGGCCCTCTGGTAATGCCCTCTGTCCTCTATCAAGTTCTTAGGCCATTTAGGTTTTACTTTATGCACTGTTTTAGACAAATGTTCATAGCATCTGTTAGCAATTTCAAAGAATGAATCTTCCTTTTTGTCACAGGTGCTATTAACGCCTTGTTTATTTCTTTGATTGCAGGAAGAGCAACAAGAAGTGAGGATTCATCGATGTAAGTGGTGGCAACATTTGGCCCGCCCATTTCAAACGTGGGCATGCGGAAGACAAATCAATGATCAAGATTGTAACTAAATCCATTTAACGCTCCTAGCCCCTAAAATGGGAGGAGGTGATTTTGTAACCATGGTTAACAAGTTTAATAAAAGGGCTATGACTTCTCTCTAAATTCTTGTAACTGGTTTCGATCTATTTGCCTCTTTCATTTAATGCATTTCGTGTTCTAGGACTTAGGCGTTATTTTGATTTGAATGCATCAAAGTAGTTGTTCTTTCTAAAAAGGTAGAGTTACACTTGAAATACACCTTGTTACGTAACATCCCAACACAAACTAAAACACATAAAACAATACCTAATTTGTGTGAACGAAAGATGAAACCTGCACAGTAATCTAGGTCACCACAAGCGAAACGGTTATCTTGCTCATCTCCCTGTGCAAATGACCCCAAGAATGCTGAGAGTTGGAAAAAGGACAAGCATCCTCCCTACCCAATTCCCTAAGAATTCCTAGTTCTCAATAGTGGCAAAACATCAAAAATTTGCAAAACGTCAAAACTCCAAAATTTGAAATCCTATAGTGCACACATCAAACGACACAAACGATAGTGATTTTCATCACTCCATATCCCCAATCCCTTGCTAAAAATAAAAACAAATCAAAATAAATAGTGATCTTATCACTACAAACGAGCAAGTATCCCAATACAATTGAAGAAAAGAAGGGAGTTGAACTTGAATCCCTGGAACTCTCAGCATTCTAATAGGTCATGATGCAAGCCTCAGTATCGGTTTGGTTGATAGCCTATCGATCACTGGCGATAAACTTCTTGCATGACGATATATCTATCACATTAACTTGTGTATAGATCAATATTTGCATGTGGATGAGCTAGCTTATGGTATCCTGGATAACACCGCAGATTAATCTAACTACATACAACAAAGGAGTTAGTGGAGCTAATTAGGTGATCCTCAATACAGGTTCTGTTGAAAGCCCATCCTGCACTGGCGGTATCCTGATAAATACCACATAAATGAACTCAATTGCACACACAGGGATGTGAAATAGCTTGGTCAAAAACAAGTCCGATTCATACCTTGTTCAAAAGTCTTATAAGATAAAGTACAGTCATGGCTGGTGAGTTAAAACTGTCTGAGTCTCAAAAAACCTTAGCTACATTTCTAAACCAACTACACTACTTTTCATCCTTACAATACCATCAAAAAAAAAAAACCACATGCATACATACAAAGTCATCTACCACAGCAATCGCATAAAAACAAAATCACAAAGTCCTAAATAGTCTATGGTGCCCTAACCAAACAACACAAATTCATTTCATCCATTACATTTTGCATATCACATATATATCAAAAACATTTGCATTTATCATACCATATACATCCATTACCATAAGCATGTATCCATCAACATCAATCATTGTGCATAACGTAAAATAATGACATATACATAAAGCAAGAAAATCAAAACAACAAAAAAAATAGCAAATATCCACAAACAATAGCAATAAAATTGCCGAACAAAGGCACCTTTGCACTTGACATTCAATGACATACAAAACCGATGTCGAGGTCACAAATTATCACTATCCTACTCCCTAAGAAAGCTACCATAGCCGGACCGCTCCACGGGAAGACGGATTTTCGACAATTTAATCCCCAAATGGTGTCACAAAAAACAACAAAACTACAAAAACAATAAAAAATGCAACACAAACACACAGCAATAAGCATTGTCGGACACAAGTGCTCTTGCACTGAACCTCTTGGCATAGAAAATCGATGTCGGGGTTTACATTGTCACTATCCTACTCTCTAAGAAGGCTGCCATAGCCGGATTGCTCCACAGGAAGATGGATTTTCGACAATTTCACCCCCAAATGGTGTCACAAAAGGGTCAAAACCCACTCAAAAACATCAAAAAATAAACAAAAATGCACTATAAACAGACAATAAATTTGCCTGATAAGAGTTTTGTTGCACTTGACATCTCGGGCATACAAAATAGATGTTGGGGTCACAAATTGTCATTATCCTACTCCCTAAGAAGGCTACTTTAGCTGGACCGCTCCATGGGAAGACGAATTTTTGCCAATTTTAGCTCAAAAAAGCGTTGCAAAAAGGGTTAACACCCACCAAAAATAGGTCCAAGGGTTAACATCCCAACACAAACTAAAACACATAAAACAATTCCTAAGTTGTGTGAACGAAAGATGAAACCTGCACAGTAATCTAGGTCACCACAAGCGAAACGGTTATCTTGCTCATCCCCCTGTGCGAATGACCCCAAGAATGCTAAGAGTTGGCAAAAGGACAAGCATCCTCCCTACCCAATTCCCTAAGAATCCCTAGTTCTCAATAGTGGCAAAACATCAAAAATTTGCAAAACGTCAAAACTCCAAAATTTGACATCCTACATTGCACACATCAAACGACACAAATGATAGTGATTTTCGTCACTCCATATCCCCAATCCCTTGCTCAAAAGAAAAACAAATCAAAATAAACGAGTGATCTTATCACTACAAACGAGCAAGTATCCCAATACAATTGAAGAAAAGAAGGGAGTTGAACTTGAATCCCTGGAACTCTCAGCATTCTAACAGGTCATGAGGCAAGCCTCAGTACCGGTTTGGTTGATAGCCTATCGGTCACTGGTGATAAACTTCTCGCATGATGATATATCTATCACATTAACTTGTGTATAGATCAATATTTGCATGTGGATGAGCTAGCTTATGGTATCCTGGATAACACCGTGCATTAATCTAACTACATACAACAAAGGAGTTAGTGGAGCTAATTAGGTGATCCTCGATACAGGTTCGGTTGAAAGCCCATCCGCATCGGCGGTATCCTGATAAATACCACATAAATGAACTCAATTGCACACATAGGGATGTGAAATAGCTTGGTCAAAAACAAGTCCGATTCATACCTTGTCCAAAAGTCTTATAAGATAAAGTACAGTCATGGCTGGTGAGTTAAAACTGTCTGAGTCTCAGAAAACCTTAGCTATATTTCTAAACCAACTACACTACTTTTCATCCTTACAATACCATCAAAAAAAAAAAACCACATGCATACATACAAAGTCATCTACCACAGCAATCGCATAAAAACAAAATCACAAAGTCCTAAATAGTCTATGGTGCCCTAACCAAACAACACAAATTCATTTCATCCATTACATTTTGCATATCACATATTTATCAAAAACATTTGCATTTATCATACCATATACATCCATTACCATAAGCATGTATCCAACAACATCAATCATTGTGCATAACGTAAAATAATGACATATACACAAAGCAAGAAAATCAAAACAACAAAAAAAATAGCAAATATCCACAAACAATAGCAATAAAATTGCCGAACAAAGGCACCTTTGCACTTGACATTCAATGACATACAAAACCGACGTCGGGGTCACAAATTATCACTATCCTACTCCCTAAGGCTACCATAGACGGACTGCTCCACGGGAAGACAAATTTTCGATAATTTAATCCCCAAATGGTGTCACAAAAAACAACAAAACTACAAAAACAATAAAAAATGCAACACAAACACACAACAATAAGCATTGCCGGACACAAGCGCTCTTGCACTGAACCTCTTGGCATAGAAAATCGATGTCGGCGTTTACATTGTCACTATCCTACTCTCTAAGAAGGCTACCATAGCAGGACCGCTCCATGGGAAGACGGATTTTCGACAATTTCACCCCCAAACGGCGTCACAAAAGGGTCAAAACCCACTCAAAAACATCAAAAAATAAACAAAAATGCACTATAAACAGACAATAAATTTGCTCGATAAGAGTGCTGTTGCACTTGACATCCCGGGCATACAAAATAGACGTTGGGGTCACAAATTTTCATTATCCTACTCCCTCAGAAGGCTACTTTAGCCGGACCGCTCCATGGGAAGACGGATTTTCGCCAATTTCAGCTCCAAAAAGCGTCACAAAAAGGGTTAACACCCACCAAAAATAGGTCCAAATGTTGGAAAAATTGCACATGCTTAACGATAAACCATCTAAAGGCACCCTTGCACAAGTCATCTTGGGTCAAGCGACTCGTCGCTTTTCTCACGAAGGTCATTCCCTCATCGATTCATCGCTTGAGGGGGTAGTCACACTTAGTCACCAATCAACAAGCACACACCCAATTAAGGAAAACGACATGCATTCAAAGAATCATTGACAAAGATAATTACGCTCCTGCTTGGGGCAGTAAACAAGCAACAATCAAATTGATCAAAAACTTGGCATTCGTGAATCATGAACACAAGGTTCCCCCGTGGACAAAAGGTTGCGCCCTTTGCCTAATCATGACTGATCAATGTCCAAGCTCAAGTCACACCTCACCAAAATAGGTTAATACTTGAAATCAAATTCCTTAGCTCGTTAGAAGCAAGGATTCAAGAATGCATGCCCCATTCCATGCTTGGGGCATCAAAAGTTGATTAGGTTACCAAGAAACCCTAATCATTAGTGCTTTGGCTATCTATTTTTGCTCAGCGCTGCACCATGCATAGCGCATCCCAAAAAGGGCCATCTATAGACAACAAAACGGCACCAATATGATTATGTGACTGCAAACACTGATCGCTTTGACAAACACAGCCCCCAGGGCAGCCCTCAGAGGTCAAACAGTGGTCCTAACCACTTTCATAGCAATTTTGTAAGGTCAAGAAGCAATTTGGCACAGTTAGGCACTTTGTCCAGTATTCGTCTCACCCAGGGACGAATACTAACTGGGATTCGTCTCACCCAGGGACGAATTCTGAAATCGTCTCTGGTCAGGATGAATTCTAGGTTTAACGGGCCAAAAGAAAAATGTCACCAAGTGGCAGCCAAGGATAGTTAATTATTGCCTCCTACCATGCATGCGCGTGTAGGTGGGTAGGTTGGCAGTTGATGGACTGTCACAAGGGCAGTCATGGAAGCCCAAGTTAGGGAGGAGTCTCCTCCCTCTTTGGAAGGCATGGTTGCCACATGGAATCCCTGCATGCCCCTCCAAAGAGACCCCATGGGTCTATAAAATGGTGGACTTTCCCACCCAAAATAAGATAGATTGGAGGCGATTTCAAGCAACAAAGTGCTATCCAATTGAACATCCACATTTGCATCTTTTCGATTCACCTTCTCACATCCACTAATCTCTTTCACAAGGGAGGTTATTGGGTGGCTTTTGGAAGTGTGAATCCAACCCAAATCCAACATTTGACCACCTTATACCACCAATTTGTCGACACTCCAATCCTAAGAGTTTTTGGGCCCATCCCTAGTGGATTGGCACCGAAATCAAGTGCCAATGGTGGGAGGCCCACTTGGGCACCCCCACATTTTCTAAGTTTTACTTTAAAGCATTTTAGATTATTCGTTCATGTTGCATTTTACGTTATTTTGTTTAGCTAGCTCATAGCCTCAATTTCATGACATTCTGATCATATTTTATCATGCTTTTTGTCGCTTGGTTGTCCCTCTAACTTGTAGGTAGCGACATCAAATTATCGAGGATAGAGGCCAAATTGGGAAAATCCAACCATCTGGGTCATCCCAAAATGGCCCCAATTACATAACCCCTCTGTTTGCAGGTGTTTTGGAGGTCTCGAGAATCGACATTGGAGCTGGATCAGTTCGGCTTTTCCAACACAGTAGAATTCGTCTCACCCAGAGACGAATAGCAGTCAGAATTCGTCCTGCCCAGGGACGAATTCCAGGTGAGGGCAAATTGGCCAACTATTTCAATGCTAGTGGCCCTCTGGTAATGCCCTCTGTCCTCTATCAAGTTCTTAGGCCATTTAAGTTTTACTTTATGCACTGTTTTAGACAAATGTTCATATGCATTTGTTAGCAATTTCAAAGAATGAATCTTCCTTTTTGTCACAGGTGCTATTAATGCCTTGTTTGTTTCTTTGATTGCAGGAAGAGCAACAAGAAGTGAGGATTCATCGATGTAAGCGACGGCAACATTTGGCCCGCCCATTTCAAACGTGGGCATGCGGAAGAGAGATCAATGATCAAGATTGTAACCGAATCCATTTAACGCTCCTAGCCCCTAAAAAGGGAGGAGGCAATTTTGTAACCGTGGTTAACAAGTTTAATAAAAGAGCTGTGACTTCTCTCTAAATTCTTGTAACTGGTTTCGATCTATTTGCCACTTTCGTTTAATGCATTTCGTGTTCTAGGACTTAGGCGTTGTTTTTATTTGAATGCATCGAAGTAGTTGTTCTTTCTAAAAAGGTAGAGTTACACTTGAAATACACCTTGTTACGTAACATCCCAACACAAACTAAAACACATAAAACAATTCCTAAGTTGTGTGAACGAAATATGAAACCTGCACAGTAATCTAGGTCACCATAAATGAAACGGTTATCTTGCTCATCCCCCTGTGCGAATTACCCCAAGAATGCTGAGAGTTGGCAAAAGGACAAGCATCCTTCCTACCCAATTCCCTAAGAATCCCTAGTTCTCAATAGTGGCAAAACATCAAAAATTTGCAAAACGTCAAAACTCCAAAATTTGACATCCTACAGTGCACACATCAAACGACACAAACGATAGTGATTTTCGTCACTCCATATCACCAATCCCTTGCTCAAAAGAAAAACAAATAAAAATAAACAGTGATCTTATCACTACAAACGAGCAAGTATCCCAATACAATTGAAGAAAAGAAGGGAGTTGAACTTGAATCCCTGGAACTCTCAACATTCTAACAGGTCATGAGGCAAGCCTCAGTATCGGTTTGGTTGATAGCCTATCGGTCACTAGCGATAAACTTCTCGTATGACGATATATCTATCACATTAACTTGTGTATAGATCAATATTTGCATGTGGATGAGCTAGCTTATGGTATCCTGGATAACACCGCAGATTAATCTAACTACATACAACAAAGGAGTTAGTGGAGCTAATTAGGTGATCCTCAGTACAGGTTCGGTTGAAAGCCCATCTGGCACTGGTGGTATCTTGATAAATACCACATAAATGAATTCAATTGCACACACAGGGATGTGAAATAGCTTGGTCAAAAACAAGTCCAATTCATACCTTGTTCAAAAGTCTTATAAGATAAAGTACAGTCATGGCTGGTGAGTTAAAACTGTCTGAGTCTCAGAAAACCTTAGCTACATTTCTAAACCAACTACACTACTTTTCATCCCTACAATACCATCAAAAAAAAAAAAACCACATGCATACATACAAAGTCATCTACCACAGCAATCGCATAAAAACAAAATCACAAAGTCCTAAATAGTCTATGGTGCCCTAACCAAACAACACAAATTCATTTCATCCATTACATTTTGCATATCACATATATATCAAAAACATTTGCATTTATCATACCATATACATCCATTACCATAAGCATGTATCCATCAACATCAATCATTGTGCATAACGTAAAATAATGACATACACAAAGCAAGAAAATCAAAACAACAAAAAAAAATAGCAAATATCCACAAACAATAGCAATAAAATTGCCGAACAAAGGCACCTTTGCACTTGACATTCAATGACATACAAAACTGACGTCGGGGTCACAAATTATCACTATCCTACTCCCTAAGAAGGATACCATAGCCGGACCGCTCCACGGGAAGACGGATTTTCGACAATTTAATACCCAAATGGTGTCACAAAAAACAACAAAACTACAAAAACAATAAAAAATGCAACACAAACACACAGCAATAAGCATTGCTGGACACAAGTGCTCTTGCACTAAACTTCTTGGCATAGAAAATCGATGTCGGGGTTTACATTGTCACTATCCTACTCTCTAAGAAGGCTACAATAGCCGGACCGCTCCACGAGAAGACGGATTTTCGACAATTTCACCCCCAAACGACGTCACAAAAGGGTTAGAACCCACTCAAAAACATCAAAAAATAAACAAAAATGCACTATAAACAGACAATAAATTTGCTTGATAAGAGTGTTGTTGCACTTGACATCCCGGGCATACAAAATAGACGTTGGGGTCACAAATTGTCATTATCCTACTCCCTAAGAAGGCTACTTTAGCTAGACCGCTCCATGGGAAGACGGATTTTTGCAAATTTTAGCTCCAAAAAGCGTCACAAAAAGGGTTAACACCCACCAAAAATTGGTCCAAATGTTGGAAAAATTGCACATGCTTAACGATAAAACATCTAAAGGCACTCTTGCACAAGTCATCTTGGGTCAAGCGACTCGTCGCTTTTCTCACGAAGGTCATTCCCTCATCGATTCGTCGCTTGAGGGGGTAGTCACACTTAGTCACCCATCAACAAGCACACACCTAATTAAGAAAAATGACATGCATTCAAAGAATCATTGACAAAGACAATTACGCTCCTGCTTGGGCGATAAACAAGCAACAATCAAATTGATCAAACACTTGGCATTCATGAATCATGAACACAAGGTTCCCCCGTGGACAAAAGGTTGCGCCCTTTGCCTAATCATGACTGATCAATGTCCAAGCTCAAGTCACACCTCATCAAAATAGGTTAATACTTGAAATCAAATTCCTTAGCTCGTTAGAAGCAAGGATTCAAGAATGCATGCCCCTTTCAATGCTTGGGGCATCAAAATTTGATTAGGTTACCAAGAAACCCTAATCATTAGTGCTTTGGCTATCTATTTTTGCTCAACGCTGCGCCATGCACAGCGCATCCCAAAAAGGGGCATCTGTAGACACCAAAACGACACCAATTCGATTATGTGACTACAAACACTGATCGCTTTGACAAACACAGCCCCCAGGGCAGACCTTAGAGGTCAAACAGTGGTCCTAACCACTTTCATAGCAATTTTGTAAGGTCAAGAAGCAATTTGGCACAGTTAGGCACTTTGTCTAGTATTCGTCTCACCCGGGGACGAATACTAAGCTGGGATTCGTCTCACCTAGGGACAAATTCTGAAATCGTCTCTGGTCAAGACGAATTCCAGGTTTAACTGGAAAAAAGAAAAATGCCACCAAGTGGCATCCAAGGACAGTTAATTATTGCCTCCTACCATGCATGCGCGTGTAGGTGGGTAGGTTGGTAGTTGATGGACTGTCAGAAGGGCAGTCATGGAAGCCCAAGTCAGGGAGGAGTCTGCTCCCTCTTGGGAAGGCATGGCTGCCACATGGCATCCCTGCATGCCCCTCCAAATAGACCCCATGGGTCTATAAAATGGTGGAATTTCACACCCAAAAGAAGACAGATTGGAGGCGATTTCAAGCAATGAAGTGTTGTCCAATTGAACATCCACATTTGCATCTTTTCGATTCACCTTCTCACATCCACTAATCTCTTTCACAAGGGAGGTTATTGAGTGGCTTTTGGAAGCGTGAATCCAACCCAAATCCAACATTTGACCACCTTATACCACCAATTTGCCGACACCCCAATCCTAAAAGGTTTTGGGCCCATCCCTAGTGGATTGGTGCCGAAATCAAGTGCCAACGGTGGGAGGCCCACTTGGGCACCCCCGCATTTTCTAAGTTTTACTTTAAAGCATTTTAGATTATTTGTTCATGTTGCATTTTATGTTATTCTATTTAGCTAGCTCATAGCCTCAATTTCATAACATTCTGATCATATTTTATCATCCTTTTTGTCGCTTGGTTGTCCCTCTAACTTGTAGGTAGCGACATCGAATTCCTGAGGATAGAGGCCAAATTGGGAAAATCCAACCATCTGGGTCATCCCAAAATGGCCCCAATTACGTAACCCATCTATTTGCAGGTGTTTTGGAGGTCTCGAGAATCGACATTGGAGTAGGATCACTTCGGCTTTTCCAACACAGTAGAATTCGTCTCACCTAGAGACGAATAGCAGTCAGAATTTGTCTTGCCCAAGGACGAATTCCAGGTGAGGGCAGATTGGCCGACTGTTTCAATGGTAGTGGCCCTCTGGTAATGCCCTCTGTCCTCTGTCAAGTTCTTAGGCCATTTAGGTTTTACTTTATGCACTGTTTTAGACAAATGTTCATATGCATCTGTTAGCAATTTCAAAGAATGAATCTTCCTTTTTGTCACAGGTGCTATTAATGCCTTGTTTGTTTCTTTGATTGCAGGAAGAGCAACAAGAAGTGAGGATTCATCGGTGTAAGCGACAACAACATTTGGCCCGCCCATTTCAAACGTGGGCATGCAAAAGAGAGATCAATGATCAAGATTGTAACCGAATCCATTTAACGCTCCTAGCCCCTAAAAATGGAGGAGGCAATTTTGTAACCGTGGTTAACAAGTTTAATAAAAGGGCTGTGACTTCTCTCTAAATTCTTGTAACTGGTTTCGATCTATTTGCCTCTTTCGTTTAATGCATTTCGTGTTCTAGGACTTAGGCGTTATTTTGATTTGAATGCATCGAAGTAGTTGTTCTTTCTAAAAAGGTAGAGTTACACTTGAAATACACCTTGTTACGTAACATCCCAACACAAACTAAAACACATAAAACAATTCCTAAGTTGTGTGAACGAAAGATGAAACCTACACAGTAATCTAGGTCACCACAAGCAAAACGGTTATCTTTCTCATCCCCCTGTGCGAATGACCCCAAGAATGCTGAGAGTTGGCAAAAGGACAAGCATCCTCCCTACCCAATTCCCTAAGAATCCCTAGTTCTCAATAGTGGGAAAACATCAAAAATGTGCAAAACGTCAAAACTTCAAAATTTGAAATCCTACAATGCACACATCAAACGACACAAACGATAGTGATTTTCGTCACTCCATATCCCCAATCCCTTGCTCAAAAGAAAAACAAATCAAAATAAACAGTGATCTTATCTCTACAAACGAGCAAGTATCCCAATACAATTGAAGAAAAGAAAGGAGTTGAACTTGAATCCCTGGAACTCTCAGCATTCTAACAGGTCATGAGGCAAGCCTCAGTATCGGTTTGGTTGATAGCCTATCGGTCACTGGCGATAAACTTCTCGCATGACGATATATCTATCACATTAACTTGTGTATAGATCAATATTTGCATGTGGATGAGCTAGCTTATGGTATCCTGGATAACATCGCAGATTAATCTAACTACATACAACAAAGGAGTTAGTGGAGCTAATTAGGTGATCCTCAGTACAGGTTCGATTGAAAGCCCATCTGGCACTGGCGGTATCCTGATAAATACCACATAAATGAACTCAATTGCACACACAGGGATGTGAAATAGCTTGGTCAAAAATAAGTCCAATTCATACCTTGTTCAAAAGTCTTATAAGATAAAGTACAGTCATGGCTCGTGAGTTAAAACTGTCTGAGTCTCTGAAAACCTTAGCTACATTTCTAAACCAACTGCACTACTTTTCATCCTTACAATACCATCAAAAAAAAAAAAAAACCACATGCATACATACAAAGTCATCTACCACAGCAATCGCATAAAAACAAAATCACAAAGTCCTAAATAGTCTATGGTGCCCTAACCAAACAACACAAATTCATTTCATCCATTACATTTTGCATATCACATATATATCAAAAACATTTGCATTTATCATACCATATACATCCATTACCATAAGCATGTATCCATCAACATCAATCATTGTGCATAACGTAAAATAATGACATATACACAAAGCAAGAAAATCAAAACAACAAAAAAAATAGCAAATATCCACAAACAATAGCAATAAAATTGCCGAACAAAGGCACCTTTGCACTTGACATTCAATGACATACAAAACCGACGTCGGGGTCACAAATTATCACTATCCTACTCCATAAGAAGGCTACCATAGCCGGACCGCTCCATGGGAAGACGGATTTTTGATAATTTAATCCCCAAATGGTGTCACAAAAAACAACAAAACTACAAAAACAATAAAAAATGCAACACAAACACACAACAATAATCATTGTCGGACACAAGTGCTCTTGCACTGAACCTCTTGGCATAGAAAATCGATTTCGGGGTTTACATTGTCACTATCCTACTCTCTAAGAAGGCTACCATAGTCGGACCGCTCCACGGGAAGACGGATTTTCGATAATTTCACCCCCAAACGACATCACAAAAGGGTCAAAACCCACTCAAAAACATCAAAAAATAAACAAAAATGCACTATAAACAGACAATAAATTTTTCCGATAAGAGTGTTGTTGCACTTGACATCCCGGGCATACAAAATAGACGTTGGGGTCACAAATTGTCATTATCCTACTCCCTAAGAAGGCTACTTTAGCCGGACCGCTCCATGGGAAGACGGATTTTCGCCAATTTCAGCTCCAAAAAGCGTCGCAAAAAGGGTTAACACCCACCAAAAATAGGTCCAAATGTTGGAAAAATTGCACATGCTTAACAATAAACCATCTAAAGGCACCCTTGCACAAGTCATCTTGGGTCAAGCGACTCGTCGCTTTTCTCACGAAGGTCATTCTCTCATCGATTCGTCGCTTGAGGGGGTAGTCACACTTAGTCACCCATCAACAAGCACACACCCAATTAAGGAAAACGACATTCATTCAAAGAATCATTGACAAAGACAATTATGCTCTTGCTTGGGGTAGTAAACAAGCAACAATCAAATTGATCAAACACTTGTCATTCGTGAATCATGAACACAAGGTTCCCCCATGGACAAAAGGTTGCGCCCTTTGCCTAATCATGACTGATCAATGTCCAAGATCAAGTCACACCTCACCAAAACAGGTTAATACTTGAAATCAAATTCCTTAGCTCGTTAGAAGCAAGGATTCAAGAATGCATGCCCCTTTCCATGCTTGGGGCATCAAAAGTTGATTAGGTTACCAAGAAACCCTAATCATTAGTGCTTTGGCTATCTATTTTTGCTCAGCGCTGCGCCATGCATAGCGCATCCCAAAAAGGGGCATCTGTAGACACCAAAATGGCACCAATCCGATTATGTGATTGCAAACACTGATCGCTTTGACAAACACAGCCCCCAGGGCAGCCCTCAGAGGTCAAACAGTGGTCCTAACCACTTTCATAGCAATTTTGTAAGGTCAAGAAGCAATTTGGCATAGTTACGCACTTTGTCCAGTATTCGTCTCACCCAGGGACGAATACTAACTGGGATTCGTCTCACCCAGGGACGAATTCTGAAATCGTCTCTGGTCAGGACGAATTCCATGTGTAATTGGCAAAAAAAAAAATGCTGCCAAGTGGCAGCCAAGGACAGTTAATTATTGCCTCCTACCATGCATGTGCGTGTAGGTGGGTAGGTTGGCAGTTGATGGACTGTCACAAGGGCAGTCATGGAAGCCCAAGTCAGGGAGGAGTCTCCTCCCTCTTGGGAAGGCATGGCTGCCACATGGAATCCCTACTTGCCCCTCCAAAGAGACCCCATGGGTCTATAAAATGGTGGACTTTCCCACCAAAAAGAAGACAGATTGGAGGCGATTTCCAGCAATGAAGTGCTGTCCAATTGAACATCCACATTTGCATCTTTTTGATTCACCTTCTCACATCCACTAATCTCTTTCAAAAGGGAGGTTATTGGGTGGCTTTTGGAAGCGTGAATCCAACCCAAATCCAACATTTGACCACCTTATACCACCAATTTTCCGACACCCCAATCCTAAGAGGTTTTGGGCCCATCCCTAGTGGATTGGCGCCGAAATCAAGTGCCAACGATGGGAGGCCCACTTGGGCACCCCCGCATTTTCTAAGTTTTATTCTAAAGCATTTTAGATTATTCGTTCATGTTGCATTTTACGTTATTCTGTTTAGTTAGCTCATAGCTTCAATTTCATAACATTCTGATCATATTTTATCATGCTTTTTGTCGCTTGGTTGTCCCTCTAACTTGCAGGTAGCGACATCGAATTCCTGAGGATAGAGGCCAAATTAGGAAAATCCAACCATCTGGGTCGTCCCAAACTGGCCGCAATTACATAACCCCTCTATTTGCAGGTGTTTTGGAGGTCTCGGGAATCGACATTGGAGTAGGATCCCTTCAGCTTTTCGAACACAGTAGAATTCGTCTCACCCAGAGATGAATAGCAGTCAGAATTCGTCCTGCCCAGGGACAAATTCCAGGTGAGGGCAGATTGGCCGACTGTTTCAATGGCAATGGCCCTCTGGTAATGCCCTCTGTCCTCTATCAAGTTCTTAGGCCATTTAGGTTTTACTTTATGCACTGTTTTAGACAATTGTTCATATCCATTTGTTTGCAATTTCAAAGCATGAATCTTCCTTTTTGTCACAGGTGCTATTAACACCTTGTTTGTTTCTTTGATTGCAGGAAGAGCAGCAAGAAGTGAGGATTCATCGGTGTAAGCGGCGGCAACATTTGGCCCGCCCATTTCAAACGTGGGCATGCGGAAGAGAGATCAATGATCAAGATTGTAACCGAATCCATTTAACGCTCCTAGCCCCTAAAAAGGGAGGAGGCGATTTTGTAACCGTGGTTAACAAGTTTAATAAAAGGGTCGTGACTTCTCTCTAAATTCTTGTAACTGGTTTCGATCTATTTGCCTCTTTCGTTTAATGCATTTCATGTTCTAGGACTTAGGCGTTATTTTGATTTGAATGCATCGAAGTAGTTGTTCTTTCTAAAAAGGTAGAGTTACACTTGAAATACACCTTGTTACGTAACATCCCAACACAAACTAAAACACATAAAACAATTCCTAAGTTGTGTGAACGAAAGATGAAACTCGCACGATAATCTAGGTCACCACAAGCGAAACAGTTATCTTGCTCATCCCCCTGTGCGAATGACCCCAAGAATGCTGAGAGTTGGCAAAAGGACAAGAATCCTCCCTACCCAATTCCCAAAGAATCCCTAGTTCTCAATAGTGGCAAAACATCAAAAATTTGCAAAACGTCAAAACTCCAAAATTTAACATCCTACAGTGCACATATCAAACGACACAAACGATAGTGATTTTCGTCACTCCATATCCCCAATCCCTTGCTCAAAAGAAAAACAAATCAAAATAAACAATGATCTTATCACTACAAACGAGCAAGTATCCCAATACAATTGAAGAAAATAAGGGAGTTGAACTTGAATCCCTGGAACTCTCAGCATTCTAACAGGTCATGAGGCAAGCCTCAGTACCGGTTTGGTTGATAGCCTATTAGTCACTGGTGATAAAATTCTCGCATGACGATATATCTATCACATTAACTTGTGTATAGATCAATATTTGCACGTGGATGAGCTAGCTTATGGTATCCTAGATAACACCGCAGATTAATCTAACTACATACAACAAAGGAGTTAGTGGAGCTAATTAGGTGATCCTCGGTCATGAGTTCGATTGAAAGCCCATCCGCACTGCGGCGATATCCCGATAAATACCACATAAATGAACTCAATTGCACACACAGGGATGTGAAATAGCTTGGTCAAAAACAAGTCCGATTCATACCTTGTTCAAAAGTCTTATAAGATAAAGTACAGTCATGGTTGGTGAGTTAAGACTGTCTGAGTCTCAGAAAACCTTAGCTACATTTCTAAACCAACTACACTACTTTTCATCCTTACAATACCATCAAAAAAAAAAAAAAAAACCACATGCATACATACAAATTCATCTACCACAGCAATCGCATAAAAACAAAATCACAAAGTCCTAAATAGTCTATGGTGCCCTAACCAAACAACACAAATTCATTTCATCCATTACATTTTGCATATCACATATATATCAAAAACATTTGCATTTATCATACCATATACATCCATTACCATAAGCATGTATCCATCAACATCAATCATTGTGCATAACGTAAAATAATGACATATACACAAAGCAAGAAAATCAAAACAACAAAAAAAATAGCAAATATCCACAAACAATAACAATAAAATTGCCGAACAAATGCACCTTTGCGCTTGACATTCAATGACATACAAAACCGATGTCGGGGTCACAAATTATCACTATCCTACTCCCTAAGAAGGCTACGATAGCTGGAACACTCCATGGGAAGACATATTTTTGACAATTTAATCCCCAAATGGTGTCACAAAAAACAACAAAACTACAAAAACAATAAAAAATGCAACACAAACACACACAGCAATAAGCATTGCCGAACACAAGTGCTCTTGCACTGAACCTCTTGGCATAGAAAATCGATGTCGGGGTTTACATTGTCACTATCCTACTCTCTAAGAAGGCTACCATAGCTGGACCGCTCCACGGGAAGACAGATTTTCGATAATTTCACCCCCAAACGACGTCACAAAAGGGTCAAAACCCACTCAAAAACATCAAAAAATAAACAAAAATGCACTATAAACAGACAATAAATTTGCTCGATAAGAGTGCTATTGCACTTGACATCCCGGGCATACAAAATAGATGTTGGGGTCACAAATTGTCATTATCCTACTCCCTAAGAAGGCTACTTTATCCGGACCGCTCCATGGGAAGACGGATTTTCGCCAATTTCAGCTACAAAAAGCGTCGCAAAAAGGGTTAACACCCACCAAAAATAGGTCCAAATGTTGGAAAAATTGCACATGCTTAACGATAAACCATCTAAAGGCACCCTTGCACAAGTCATCTTGGGTCAAGCGACTCGTCGCTTTTCTCACGAAGGCCATTCCCTCATTGATTCATCGCTTGAGGGGGTAGTCACACTTAGTCACCCATCAACAAGCACACACCCGATTAAGGAAAACGACATGCATTCAAAGAATCATTGACAAAGACAATTACGCTCCTGCTTGGGGCAGTAAACAAACAACAATCAAATTGATCAAGCACTTGGCATTCGTGAATCATGAACACAAGGTTTCCCCGTGGACAAAAGGTTGCGCCCTTTGCCTAATCATGACTGATCAATGTCCAAGCTCAAGTCACACCACACCAAAACAGGTTAATACTTGAAATCAAATTCCTTAGCTTGTCAGAAGCAAGGATTCAAGAATGCATGCCCCTTTCCATGCTTGGGGCATCAAAAGTTGATTAGGTTACCAAGAAACCCTAATCATTAGTGCTTTGGCTATCTATTTTTGCTCAGCGCTGTGCCATGCACAGTGCATCCCAAAAAGGGGCATCTGTAGACACCAAAACGGCACCAATCCGATTATGTGACTACAAACACTGATCGCTTTGACAAACATAGCCCCTAGGGTAGCCATCAGAGGTCAAACAGTGGTCCTAACCACTTTCATAGCAATTTTGTAAGGTCAAGAAGCAATTTGGCACAGTTAGGCACTTTGTCCAGTATTCGTCTCACCCAGGGACGAATACTAAGCTGTATTCGTCTCACCCAGGGACGAATTCTGAAATCGTCTCTGGTCAGGACGAATTCAAGGTTTAACGGGAAAAAATAAAAATGCTGCTAAGTGGCAGCCAAGGACAGTTAATTATTGCCTCCTACCATGCATGCGCGTGTAGGTGGGTAGGTTGGTAGTTGATGGACTGTCAGAAGGGCAGTCATGGAAGCCCAAGTCAGGGAGGAGTCTCCTCCCTCTTGGGAAGGCATGGCTACCACATGGCATCCCTGCATGCCCCTCCAAAGAGACCCCATGGGTCTATAAAATGGTGGACTTTCCCACCAAAAAGAAGACAGATTGGAGGCAATTTCAAGCAATGAAGTGCTGTCCAATTGAACATCCACATTTGCATATTTTCGATTCACCTTCTCACATCCACTAATCTCTTTCACAAGGGAGGTTATTGGGTGGCTTTTGGAAGCGTGAATCCAACCCAAATCCAACATTTGACCACCTTACACCACCAATTTTCCGACACCCCAATCCTAAGAGGTTTTGGGCCCATCCCTTGTGGATTGGCATCGAAATCAAGTGCCAACGGTGGGAGCCCCACTTAGGCACCCCCGCATTTTCTAAGTTTTACTTTAAAGCATTTTAGATTATTCGTTCATGTTGCATTTTATGTTATTCTGTTTAGCTAGCTCATAGCCTCAATTTCATAACATTATGATCATATTTTATCATGCTTTTTGTCACTTGGTTGTCCCTCTAACTTGCAGGTAGCGACATCGAATTCCTGAGGATAGAGGCCAAATTGGGAAAATCCGACCATCTGGGTCGTCCCAAAATGGCCCCAATTACATAACACCTCTGTTTGTAGGTGTTTTGGAGGTCTCAAGAATCGAAATTGGAGTAGGATCACTTCGGCTTTTCCAACACAGTAGAATTCGTCTCACCCAGAGACGAATAGCAGTCAGAATTCGTCCTGCCCAGGGACGAATTCCAGGTGAGGGCAGATTGGCCGACTGTTTCAATGGCAATGGCCCTCTGGTAATGCCCTCTGTCCTCTGTCAAGTTCTTAGGCCATTTAGGTTTTACTTTATGCACTGTTTTAGACAATTGTTCATATCCATCTGTTTGCAATTTCAAAGCATGAATCTTCCTTTTTGTCACAGGTGCTATTAACGCCTTGTTTGTTTCTTTGATTGCAGGAAGAGCAGCAAGAAGTGAGGATTCATCGGTGTAAGCGACGACAACATTTGGCCCGCCCATTTCAAACGTGGGCATGCGGAAGAGAGATCAATGATCAAGATTGTAACCGAATCCATTTAACGCTCCTAGCCCCTAAAAAGGGAGGAGGCAATTTTGTAACCGTGGTTAACAAGTTTAATAAAAGGGCTGTGACTTCTCTCTAAATTCTTGTAACTGGTTTAGATCTATTTGCCTCTTTCGTTTAATGCATTTCGTGTTCTAGGACATAGGCGTTATTTTGATTTGAATGCATCGAAGTAGTTGTTCTTTGTAAAAAGGTAGAGTTACACTTGAAATACACCTTGTTACGTAACATCCCAACACAAACTAAAACACATAAAACAATTCCTAAGTTGTGTGAATGAAAGATGAAACCTGCACAGTAATCTAGGTCACCACAAGCGAAACGGTTATCTTGCTCATCCCCCCGTGCGAATGACCCCAAGAATGCTGAGAGTTGGCAAAAGGACAAGCATCCTCCCTACCCAATTCCCTAAGAATCCCTAGTTCTCAATAGTGGCAAAACATCAAAAATTTGCAAAATGTCAAAACTCCAAAATTTGACATCCTACAGTGCACACATCAAACGACACAAACGATAGTGATTTTTGTCACTCCATATCCCCAATCCCTTGCTCAAAAGAAAAACAAATCAAAATAAACAGTGATCTTATCACTACAAACGAGCAAGTATGTCAATACAATTGAAGAAAAGAAGGGAGTTGAACTTGAATCCTCGGAACTCTCGAGCATTCTAACGGTCATGAGGCAAGCCTCGCATCCGATTTGGTTGATAGCCTATCGGTCACTGGCGATAAACTTCTCGCATGACGATATATCTATCACATTAACTTGTGTATAGATCAATATTTGCATGTGGATGAGCTAGCTTATGGTATCCTGGATAACACCGCAGATTAATCTAACTACATACAACAAAGGAGTTAGTGGAGCTAATTAGGTGATCCTCAATACAGGTTCGGTTGAAAGCCCATCTGGCACTGGCGGTATCTTGTTAAATATCACATAAATGAACTCAATTGCACACACAGGGATGTGAAATAGCTTGGTCAAAAACAAGCCTGATTCATACCTTGTTCAAAAGTCTTATAAGATAAAGTACAGTCATGGCTAGTGAGTTAAAATTGTCTGAGTCTCAGAAAACCTTAGCTACATTTCTAAACCAACTACACTACTTTTCATCCTTACAATACCATCAAAAAAAAAAAAAAAACCACATGCATACATACAAAGTCATCTACCACAACAATCACATAAAAACAAAATCACAAAGTCCTAAATAGTCTATGGTGCCCTAACCAAACAACACAAATTCATTTCATCCATTACATTTTGCATATCACATATATATCAAAAACATTTGCATTTATCATACCATATACATCCATTACCATAAGCATGTATCCATCAACATCAATCATTGTGCATAATGTAAAATAATGACATATACACAAAGCAAGAAAATCAAAACAACAAAATAAATAGCAAATATCCACAAACAATAGCAATAAAATTGCCGAACAAAGGCACCTTTGCGCTTGACATTCAATGGCATACAAAACCGACGTCGGGATCACAAATTATCACTATCCTACTCCCTAAGAAGGCTACCATAGCCGGACCACTCCACGGGAAGATGAATTTTTGACAATTTAATCCCCAAATGGTGTCACAAAAAACAACAAAACTACAAAAACAATAAAAAATGCAACACAAACACATAGCAATAAGCATTGCCGGACACAAGTGCTCTTTCACTGAAAATCGATGTCGGGGTTTACATTGTCACTATCCTACTCTCTAAGAAGGCTACCATAGCCGGACCGCTCCATGGGAAGACGGATTTTCGATAATTTCACCCCCAAACGGCGTCACAAAAGGGTCAAAACCCCCTCAAAAACATCAAAAAATAAACAAAAATGCACTATAAACAGACAATAAATTTGCCTGATAAGAGTGCTGTTGCACTTGAAATCTCGGGCATACAAAATAGACGTTGGGGTCACAAATTGTCATTATCCTACTCCCTAAGAAGGCTACTTTAGCCGGACCGCTCCATGGGAAGACGAATTTTAGCCAGTTTTTCCTCCAAAAAGCGTCGCAAAAAGGGTTAACACCCACCAAAAATAGGTCCAAATGTTGGAAAAATTGCACATGCTTAACGATAAACCATCTAAAGGCACCCTTGCACAAGTCATCTTGGGTCAAGCGACTCGTCACTTTTCTCACGAAGGCCATTCCCTCATCGATTCGTCGCTTGAGGGGGTAGTCACACTTAGTCACCCATCAACAAGCACACACCCAATTAAGGAAAACGACATGCATTCAAAGAATCATTGACAAAGACAATTACGCTCCCCGCTAGGGCGATAAACAAACAACAATCAAATTGATCAAACACTTGGCATTCGTGAATCATGAACACAAGGTTTCCCCGTGGATAAAAGGTTGCGCCCTTTGCCTAATCATGACTGATCAATGTCCAAGCTCAAGTCACACCTCACCAAAACAGGTTAATACTTGAAATCAAATTCCTTAGCTCGTCAGAAGCAAGGATTCAAGAATGCATGCCCCTTTCCATGCTTGGGGCATCAAAAGTTGATTAGGTTACCAAGAAACCCTAATCATTAGTGCTTTGGCTATCTATTTTTGCTCAGCGCTGTGCCATGTACATCGCATCCCAAAAAAGGGAATCTGTAGACACCAAAACGGCACCAATCCGATTATGTGACTACAAACACTGATCGCTTTGACAAACACAGCCCCTAGGGCAGCCCTCAGAGGTCAAACAGTGGTCCTAACTACTTTCATAGCAATTTTGTAAGGTCAATAAGCAATTTCGCACAGTTAGGCACTTTGTCCAGTATTCGTCTCACCTAGGGACGAATACTAACTGGGATTCGTCTCACCCAGGGACGAATTCTAAAATCGTCTCTGGTCAGGATGAATTCCAAGTTTAACGGGCAAAAAGAAAAACGCCGCCAAGTGGCAGCCAAGGACAGTTAATTATTGCCTCCTACCATGCATGCGCGTGTAGGTGGGTAGGTTGGCAGTTGATGGACTGTCACAAGGGCAGTCATGGAAGCCCAAGTCAGGGAGGAGTCTCCTCCATCTTGGGAAGGCATGGCTACCACATGGCATCCCTGCATGCCCCTCCAAAGAGACCCCATGGGTCTATAAAATGGTGGACTTTCCCACCCAAAAGAAGACAGATTGGAGGCGATTTCAAGCAACGAAGTGCTGTCCAATTGAACATCCACATTTGCATCTTTTCGATTCACCTTCTCACATCCACTAATATCTTTCACAAGGGAGGTTATTGGGTGGCTTTTGGAAGCGTGAATCCAACCAAATCCAACATTTGACCACCTTATACCACCAATTTTCCGACACCCCAATCCTAAGAGGTTTTGGGCCCATCCCTAGTGGATTGGCGCCGAAATCAAGTGCCAACGGTGGGAGGCCCACTTGGGCACCCCCGAATTTTCTAAGTTTTACTTTAAAGCATTTTAGATTATTCGTTCTTGTTGCATTTTACGTTATTCTGTTTAGCTAGCTCATAGCCTCAATTTCATAACATTATGATCATATTTTATCATGCTTTTTGTCGCTTGGTTGTCCCTCTAACTTGCAGGTAGCGACATCGAATTCTCGAGGATAAAGGCCAAATTGGGAAAATCCGACCATCTGGGTCGTCCCAAAATGGCCCCAATTACATAGCCCCTCTATTTGCAGGTGTTTTGGAGGTCTCAGGAATCGACATTGGAGCAGGATCACTTCGGCTTTTCCAACACAGTAGAATTCGTCTCACCCAGAGACGAATAGTAGTCAGAATTCATCCTGCCCAGGGACGAATTCCAGGTGAGGGCAGATTGGCCGACTGTTTCAATGGCAGTGGCCCTCTGGTAATGCCCTCTGTCCTCTGTCAAGTTCTTAGGCCATTTAGGTTTTACTTTATGCACTATTTTAGACAAATGTTCATATGCATCTGTTAGCAATTTCAAAGCATGAATCTTCCTTTTTGTCACAGGTGCTATTAACGCCTTGTTTGTTTCTTTGATTGCAGGAAGAGCAGCAAGAAGTGAGTATTCATCGATGTAAGCGACGACAAAATTTGGCCCTCCCATTTCAAACGTGGGCATGCGGAAGAGAGATCAATGATCAAGATTGTAACCGAATCCATTTAACGCTCCTAGCCCCTAAAAAGGGAGGAGGCAATTTTGTAACCGTGGTTAACAAGTTTAATAAAAGGGCTGTGACTTCTCTCTAAATTCTTGTAACTGGTTTTGATCTATTTGCCTCTTTCGTTTAATGCATTTCGTGTTCTAGGACTTAGGCATTATTTTGATTTGAATGCATCGAAGTAGTTGTTCTTTCTAAAAAGGTAGATTTACACTTGAAATACACCTTGTTACGTAACATCCCAACACAAACTAAAACACATAAAACAATTCCTAAGTTGTGTGAACGAAAGATGAAACTCGCACGATAATCTAGGTCACCACAAGCGAAACGGTTATCTTGATCATCCCCCTGTGCGAATGACCCCAAGAATGCTGAGAGTTGGCAAAAGGACAAGCATCCTCCCTACCCAATTCCCTAAGAATCCCTAGTTCTCAATAGTGGTAAAACATCAAAAATTTGCAAAACGTTAAAACTCCAAAATTTGACATCCTACAGTGCACACATCAAACGACACAAACGATAGTGATTTTCGTCACTCCATATCCCCAATCCCTTGCTCAAAAGAAAAACAAATCAAAATAAATAGTGATCTTATCACTACAAACGAGCAAGTATCCCAATACAATTGAAGAAAAGAAGGGAGTTGAACTTGAATCCTTGGAACTCTCAACATTCTAACAAGTCATGAGGTAAGCCTCAATATCGGTTTGGTTGATAGCCTATCGGTCACTAGCGATAAACTTCTCGCATGACGATATATCTATCACATTAACTTGTGTATAGATCAATATTTGCATGTGGATGAGCTAGCTTATGGTATCCTGGATAACACCGTAGATTAATCTAACTACATACAACAAAGGAGTTAGTGGAGCTAATTAGGTGATCCTCAGTATAGGTTCGGTTGAAAGCCCATCCGCACTCGGCGGTATCCCGATAAATACCACATAAATGAACTCAATTGCACACACAGGGGATGTGAAATAGCTTGGTCAAAAACAAGTCCGATTCATACCTTGTTCAAAAGTCTTATAAGATAAAGTACAATCATGGCTGGTGAGTTAAAACTGTCTGAGTCTCAAAAAACCTTAGCTACATTTCTAAACCAACTACACTACTTTTCATCCTTACAATACCATCAAAAAAAAAAAAAACACATGCATACATACAAATTCATCTACCACAACAATCGCATAAAAACAAAATCACAAAGTCCTAAATAGTCTATGGTGCCCTAACCAAACAACACAAATTCATTTCATCCATTACATTTTGCATATCACATATATATCAAAAACATTTGCATTTATCATACCATATACATCCATTACCATAAGCATGTATCCATCAACATCAATCATTGTGCATAACGTAAAATAATGGCATATACACAAAGCAAAAAAATCAAAACAACAAAAAAAATAGCAAATATCCACAAACAATAGCAATAAAATTGCCGAACAAAGGCACCTTTACACTTGACATTCAATGACATACAAAACCGACCTCGGGGTCACAAATTATCACTATCCTACTCCCTAAGAAGGCTACCATAGCCGGACCGCTCCACGGGAAGACGAATTTTCGACAATTTAATCCCCAAATGGTGTCACAAAAAACAACAAAACTACAAAAACAATAAAAAATGCAACACAAACACACAGCAATAAGCATTTCCGGACACAAGTACTCTTGCACTGAACCTCTTGGCATAGAAAATTGATGTCGGGGTTTACATTGTCACTATCCTACTCTCTAAGAAGGCTACCATAGCCGGACCGCTCCATGGGAAGACGGATTTTCGATAATTTCACCCCCAAATGGCATCACAAAAGGGTCAAAACCCACTCAAAAACATCAAAAAATAAACAAAAATGCACTATAAACAGACAATAAATTTTCCCGATAAGAGTGCTGTTGCACTTGACATCCCGGGCATACAAAATAGATGTTGGGGTCACAAATTGTCATTATCCTACTCCCTAAGAAGGCTACTTTAGCCGGACCACTCCATGGGAAGACGGATTTTCGCCAATTTTTGCTCCAAAAAGCGTCACCAAAAGGGTTAACACCCACCAAAAATAGGTCCAAATGTTGGAAAAATTGCACATGCTTAACGATAAACCATCTAAAGGCACCCTTGCACAAGTCATCTTGAGTCAAGCGACTCGTCGCTTTTCTCATGAAGGTCATTCCCTCATCGATTCATCGCTTGAGGGGGTAGTCACACTTAGTCACCCATCAACAAGCACACACCCAATTAAGGAAAACAACATGCATTCAAAGAATCATTGACAAAGACAATTACGCTCCTGCTTGGGGCAGTAAACAAGCAACAATCAAATTGATCAAACACTTGGAATTCGTGAATCATGAACACAAGGTTCCCCTGTGGACAAAAGGTTGCGCCCTTTGCCTAATCATGACCGATCAATGTCCAAGCTCAAGTCACACCTCACCAAAATAGGTTAATACTTGAAATCAAATTCCTTAGCTCGTCAGAAGCAAGGATTCAAGAATGCATGCCCCTTTCCATGCTCGGGGCATCAAAATTTGATTAGGTTACCAAGAAACCCTAATCATTAGTGCTTTGGCTATCTATTTTTGCTCAACGCTGCGCCATGCACAGTGCATCCCAAAAAGGGGCATCTGTAGACACCAAAACGACACCAATCCGATTATGTGACTGCAAACACTGATCGCTTTGACAAACACAGTCCCCAGGGCATACCTTAAAGGTCAAACAGTGGTCCTAACCACTTTCATAGCAATTTTGTAAGGTCAAGAAGTAATTTGGCACAGTTAGGCACTTTGTCCAGTAGTCGTCTCACCCAGGGACGAATACTAACTGGGATTCGTCTCACCCAGGGACGAATTCTGAAATTGTCTCTAGTCAGGACGAATTCCAGGTTTAACGGGAAAAAAGAAAAATGCCGCCAAGTGGCAGCCAAGGACAGTTAATTATTGCCTCCTACCATACATGCGCGTGTAGGTGGGTAGGTTGGTAGTTGATGGACTGTCACAAGGGCAGTCATGGAAGACCCAAGTCAGGGAGGAGTCTCCTCCCTCTTGGGAAGGCATGGCTGCCACATGGCATCTCTGCATGCCCCTCCAAAGAGACCCCATGGGTCTATAAAATTGTGGACTTTCCCACCCAAAAGAAGACAGATTGGAGGCAATTTCAAGCAATGAAGTGCTGTCCAATTGAACATCCACATTTGCATCTTTTTGATTCACCTTCTCACATCCACTAATCTCTTTCACAAGGGAGGTTATTGGGTGGCTTTTGGAAGTGTGAATCCAACCCAAATCCAACATTTGACCACCTTATACCACCAATTTGCCGACACACCAATCCTAAGAGGTTTTGGGCCCATCCCTAGTGGATTGGCGCCGAAATCAAGTGCCAACGATGGGAGGCCCACTTGGGCACCCCCGCATTTTCTAAGTTTTACTTTAAAGAATTTTAGATTATTCGTTCATGTTGCATTTTACGTTATTCTGTTTAGCTAGCTCATAGCATCAATTTCATAACATTCTGATCATATTTTTTCATGCTTTTTGTCGCTTGGTTGTCCCTCTAACTTGCAGGTAGCGACATTGATTTCTCGAGGATAGAGGCCAAATTGGGAAAATATGACCATCTGGGTCATCCCAAAATGGCCCCAATTACATAACCCCTCTGTTTGCAGGTGTTTTGGAGGTCTCAGGAATCGACATTGGAGCAAGATCACTTCAGCTTTTCCAACACAGTAGAATTCGTCTCACCTAGAGATGAATAGCAGTCAGAATTCGTCCTGCCCAGGGACAAATTCCAGGTGAGGGTAGATTGGCCGACTGTTTCAATGGCAGTGGCCCTCTGGTAATGCCCTCTGTCCTCTGTCAAGTTCTTAGGCCATTTAGGTTTTACTTTATGCACTGTTTTAGACAAATGTTCATATTCATCTGTTAGCAATTTCAAAGCATGAATCTTCCTTTTTGTCATAGGTGCTATTAACGCCTTGTTTGTTTCTTTGATTGTAGGAAGAGCAGCAAGAAGTGAGGATTCATCGGTGTAAGCGACGACAACATTTGGCCCACCCATTTCAAACGTGGGCATGCGGAAGAGAGATCAATGATCAAGATTGTAACCGAATCCATTTAATGCTCCTAGCCCCTAAAAAGGGAGGAGGCAATTTTGTAACCATGGTTAACAAGTTTAATAAAAGGGCTATGACTTCTCTCTTAATTCTTGTAACTGGTTTCGATCTATTTGTCTCTTTCATTTAATGCCTTTCGTGTTCTAGGACTTAGGCGTTATTTTGATTTGAATGCATCGAAGTAGTTGTTCTTTCTAAAAAGGTAGAGTTACACTTGAAATACACATTGTTACGTAACATCCCAACACAAACTAAAACACATAAAACAATTCCTAAGTTGTGTGAACGAAAGATGAAACCTGCACAGTAATCTAGGTCACCACAAGCGAAACGGTTATCTTGCTCATCCCCTTGTGCGAATGACCCCAAGAATGCTGAGAGTTGGCAAAAGGACAAGCATCCTCCCTACCCAATTCCCTAATAATCCCTAGTTCTCAATACTGGCAAAACATCAAAAATTTGCAAAATGTCAAAACTGCAAAATTTGACATCCTACAGTGCACACATCAAACGACACAAATGATAGTGATTTTCGTCACTCCATATCCCCAATCCCTTGCTCAAATTAAAAACAAATCAAAATAAACGATGATCTTATCACTACAAACGAGCAAGTATCCCAATACAATTGAAGAAAAGAAGGGAGTTGAACTTGAATCCCTGGAACTCTCAGCATTCTAACAGGTCATGAGGCAAGCCTTAGTACCGGTTTGGTTGATAGCCTATCGGTAACTAGTGATAAACTTCTCGCATGACGATATATCTATCACATTAACTTGTGTATAGATCAATATTTGCATGTGGATGAGCTAGCTTATGGTATCCTGGATAACACCGCAAATTAATCTAACTACATACAACAAAGGAGTTAGTGGAGCTAATTAGGTGATCCTTAGTACAGGTTCGGTTGAAAGCCCATCTGGCACTGGCGGTATCCTGATAAATACCACGTAAATGAACTCAATTGCACACACAAGGATGTGAAATAGCTTGGTCAAAAACAAGTCCGATTCATACCTTGTTCAAAAGTCTTATAAGATAAAGTACAGTCATGGCTGGTGAGTTAAAACTGTCTGAGTCTCAGAAAACCTTAGCTACATTTCTAAACCAACTACACTACTTTTCATCCTTACAATACCATCAAAAAAAAAAAAAAAAAACCACATGCATACATACAAAGTCATCTACCATAGCAATCGCATAAAAACAAAATCACAAAGTCCTAAATAGTCTATGGTGCCCTAAACAAACAACACAAATTCATTTCATCCATTACATTTTGCATATCACATATATATCAAAAATATTTGCATTTATCATACCATATACATCCATTACCATAAGCATGTATCCATCAACATCAATCATTGTGCATAACGTAAAATAATGACATATACACAAAGCAAGAAAATCAAAACAACAAAAAAAATAGCAAATATCCACAAACAATAGCAATAAAATTGCCGAACAAAGGCACCTTTGCACTTGACATTCAATGACATACAAAACTGACGTCGGGGTCACAAATTATCACTATCCTGCTCCGTAAGAAGGCTACCATAGCCGGACCGCTCCATGGGAAGACGGATTTTCGACAATTTCACCCCCAAACGGCATCACAAAAGGGTGAAAACCCACTCAAAAACATCAAAAAATAAACAAAAATGCACTATAAATAGACAATAAATTTGCCTGATAAGAGTGCTGTTGCACTTGACATCTCGGGCATACAAAATAGACGTTGGGATCACAAATTGTCATAGAAAAATGGGTATTAAAAAACTTTAAACATTATCTTAGTAGCAGAATCCACTCATAGAAGCATTTTCAACTTAGTCTCATTCTTGTATCAAAAGGGAAGTCTATTGTACATACACTAAACTACACTAACTAAAAAAATATTCTTTGTTTCTTGTATCAAAAACTCCGTGAAAGAACTTGATTCTCATATATATATATATATATATATATATATATATATATATATATATATATATATAAACCTTTCACACGTGTAGAGAAAGAGATATTTCCAATGATATATATATAAACCTTTCACCCATGTGTAGAGAAAGAGAGATTTCCAATGACCTACTCTAGTTATTTATGAATATAAAAACAATTTTCTTCTTCCTTTAATTTTTCTTAGTCAACTACACTATGTTATAAGTATCCTATAGACCACAAATGCCTCTTATAGGGCATTGGCATATTTGAGATAGCCTGCACATGCAAAATAATACATTAATTAATGTATAAAGATCGATTTAATCATAAAAGAATCTAAACTATTCTCAAACATCACCATTATAATCAGTTTAGAAAATGTTCTCAAAAAAGTATAAACATGGTTATATTTTGATACCATTTCAAGTATCAACAGTAAAGTTAGAAGGAGCAAAACGACAACTCCATCAATATATTAAAAAAAACTACCATTGGAAAGTACTCAACATATTCTCTCCAACCAATATAAACATGATTAGGTTCCAAGGTCATTTAAGCAATAAAAATAATATATGCAAAATCATTGTAAGGTGACAAAAATGTCGTATGACTACAAAATATCGTTTATGTGCAAAAAATTCATACGAGAAAAAAAAATGCCATATGGACACATAATTGTTGTATGAGTGCAAATTTTTTGTAGATGCTTATAATTGATGTACAGGTGAAAAAACATCGTATGATGATATTCACGGCTTATGGTCACGATTTTTTAAGAAAACAAAATAAAAAATAAAAAAAGTAAAATAATAATAACAAATGCAGTAAATCAATTTGAATGACAAAAAAATACCTTGGGCTTTGGCTCCCCTTATTTAGGTTTTAGCAAGTAAGTATTTTATATGTCTACATCAAAGGATGTACATTCTAAAGATACTCAAAGAAAGTAATTTATGTTTAAAGAGTCTTATGTATTTAGGTTTTAAAAAATATTTTTATCGTTAATCATCCTAGCTAGGGTTAATGCTTATGTTTAAAGAGTTTTAAGTGTTTAGGTTTTAACAAATATTTTAATTTTGAATCATCGTAGATAGCCTTATGTAATTTATAGATCTACCATCTAAGAGGTACATTCTATGTGTACTCAAGATGCTTATGTTTATAATGTCTAGGTGTTTAGGATCAGAGCATATTTGGTAGACCTATTAGTTGAGTGGCCTCAAACATGACCAAAGATATAATACTCCTTAAGGAGAAATGTAGAGGATTTTCTCCATATTAGGATATATGGAGTTTTACGGGTGAAAGCTCTACCATTTTGGGTTGAATATGTAGATTATATAAATGAATCATCTATCATCCAATCAACTAGAGCGATGAAAAAAAATAAATATTCTATAAACTTCTAAAAACATCTCTTTATATCAAAGTACAATTGCTAACATTACTAAGCTATCCACACATAAAACTCCAGTTGGATAAAGATTTAAAATTCAAATTCTTGAAGATTCAAATACTGAAGAACAATGAAAAGAAAAATTTTATTTAGGAAAAATACATGTAAAAGCTATAAATTTCTAAAAACTCATTATCTAACCAATTAGACGAGTAAAATGAATAATTTAGGATGGACATTCCAACTTACCATGTATTCCTTTCCATTTACCAAATATAAAAAGTATTTTTTTGAAATTTATCAATTGTATTTCATGTATTATGAAAAGCATAGTTGGTTAGTAGAACTTTTGACAATTCAATATAATTTTTTGTCTATAAAAAGAAATGCAATATATATACCCCTATATCAACAGGTAGATCTCATTGGATGCCATTTAGAGTTTATGAAAGCTAGTCCATTATTGGGGCACTAAAAAAATCATTTTCCTTATATAAGGATAATGCTAAGCCAAAATTTCTATACAACCTAACAAACAATAAAAGATAAATCTACATATCTCAAAGTGCATACTTTAAGAAACGCATACAAGGTATCCCATGAAAATACGTCAAATTTAAATATACAATCCTATTCATCATTTAAAATGGATAACATCGTTGTCTTGGCTAAAGAAGAAAAATATCTCCATGTAATCGTTGACACATTTGTACCTATAAAAATAGCATTAGCATTATCATCTAGTTAGTTCTTTGCCTATTCTTAGGGTGATATAGCCTAGTATTAAGAAGATACCACATTCATAAGACTTTTTGGCACTCAAATATTTGCATAAGAATATCCCACTCAATGTGATCCCTCCTAGGCAATAAAATGTATTCACATGAGGAATATGTTTACTAGTGATATCATCTACAATCACCTAAATATTGAGATGCTCTTCAAACTAAGCATGTACTTTATTGAGATAGGTAAACTTAAACTCCCCCTCTAAAAACCATACATGAGAATTTCCTTTCTTATGGCTCAAACAAGAACACCCAAATAGCTTTTTGAACAAATATATTAATTGTAAATTCTTGAGATGCTGTATACTTCGTTCCCTAGGGATATGAATAAAGAAAATTAGTAATAATCTAGAATCTCCTACGATAAGAAATAAGACTTTGTGATGCTCAAATTTCAAGTTGGTTCATTCTTATGTACACTACAAGAAATATCTAAGAAGATATCAGAGGATATAACATTGTATCCATTACTCCTACTTTATATCATCAAAGATGCATCTCTCTTTATATAAAAATTTATGTTTAAAATATATCATATTGAATATGGAGGGTTACCCATATGGAAATATGGAGGTTCATGTTTCATGGGTTAGAAGGTCACTCATACGGAAATGTGATGATTCACCTTCCATAAGTTATAGAGTATATATTAAATGAAAAATTGCATACATATAACTTTTTCCTAGTTAAACATAAATATTTAAACCATTAGTATTGGCCTTTAATCGTAGATCCTTAAATATCATAGCTAAACATAAATATTTAAACCATTTTCCTACAAAATAAAATCTCAAACAAAGTAAACATTTTATCATTTAATCTTATATCCTTAAACCTTATAGCTAAACATAAATATTTAAACCATCTTATGAACCAAAGAACCATGGAATTAATTAGAAATCATACATAAATACATAGAACCTTAATTTGCTTTTTATAAATTGTTATAAAACACACGCCCACAAATGCCTATAACCTTTGATATCAAATGCAAACCCTAAAACATATGAACAATTAAAATCTTTAGGACTAACCCCCAAACCCATAAACCTATGAAATTAAAGCCTTCAATTCAACTCAAACAAGTAGAACCTTTATAACTTAAAATATAGAATCCTAAACAAAGTAAATATTTTATCCTTTAATATTAGATCCTTAAACGTTATAGCTAAACATAAATATTTAAACCATCTTATGAACCAAAGAACATGTACTTAATTGGAAATCATACTTAAATACGTAGAACCTTAATTTGTTTTTTATAATTTTTAATAGAATACATGCCACAAAGGCCTATAACCTTTGATATGAAATACAAACCCTAAGATCTTAGAATCTATATATTAAATATCATAAAATTTGGAATATGCATCTAAATTAATATATTTTATAACCCTTCGTAAAGCATAACATTTTGAGCATGCGAGATTTTTTTATTGTAAAAACTCAACTTTGGGACCCTACATATTTCAATTTAAAATCTCAAACCTTTCAAATATTAGTATCCTTTGGTATTAAAGCATCAAATCCGTTGAACTTAAGATATTAAATCCATACATTAATATCCTAATATAATACCCTTAAATCCAAGATTTTGGCATGAGAACTTATTTCAAGCCTAAGATATTCAACCTCATATCTTGTATTATTAATTCCTTGATCATACACTCATGACCCCTCGAACTCTTACTAAACTACAAAAAGTTTTAAATAAGGATATTGACCTTTATAGTTTAATAACTACGCCTCTAGATGTTTAGCATTAGAAACCACATATCTTGTAACTATTAGGATCCTTAGCCCCTACAACATCAAATTCATGCAACTTAAGCTATTAAATTATCAATCTAAATCATGAACAAACGTTTGAAAAATTCATAAAATTAATATACTAAGTCATAAATCTAAATTGTAAACCAAGGTTTGAAAACACTAATACTTTAAAACCTTATAAACTAATGCTTGTCCCTCAATTAAACCCATACATTGAAATCCAACTTTGGGCATGGGTATCTATTTCAAGCCTAGGATATTTTTTCCTATATCTTATATCATTAATTCCTTGACCATACTCCTATGACCCTAGAACCCTTGTTAAACTTCAAAAATCTTAAAGAGAAAAATTAGCCTTTATAGTTTAATAGCTAGATCTCTATATCATTAGCATTAATCCTTAGGCTATAAACCATAAATCTAATTGCATGATCTCTAGATCTATAAAATTTATATAATGTCTTTAACATACACCATGAAACACCTAACTTGTATCATAATGTTGGGATACCAAACTTCAAAAATTTATATTTAACAATGCATAATCATCCTTTTCCATACAAAATATAATCGTAAACAAAGAAAATAGGGTAGAATTTAATCTTACATTCTTAAACCTTAAAGTAAAAAAAATATTTAAGCCATTTCATGATCCAAAAAATCATAGAGTTAATTGGAACTCATACACAAATACATAAAACCTTAATTTTTCTTATCAATTATTATAAAATACATGCTCATAATGCCCTAGAACCTTTGATATAAACATTTGATATAAAATCCAAACTCTAAAATATAGGAACAATAAAAACCTTCATGAATTAAACCCTCAAACGCTTGAAGCTTTGTATTCAAGTCAAACAAGTAGAACCTTTACAACTTAAAACATTAAATCTTATACATCTAGATCACATCATTTTATCTTCCTTGATAATATATACACCATCGTAGAAAATCTTAAATCCTTAAAAACCTTGACATCAAAATCAAAATCCTAAACCTTTAAACCGTAAATGTTTAAGCTTTAAAAGTGTATTTCCTTAGTTTATTATCGCATACCTTAAAACCTTGATCCTTAGACCTTAAAATTAAATTATGATAGTTAAACATTAAACCATAATGCTTGCTTTAGACAATGTTTTTTTTTTTTTGGTCAAAATGAACAACAGTTTATTCATTTGCATAGAATATATACAGAGAACTGGTCGATATTAGCCAATAATATTCTCTAAACTTGGTATAAATTTTCAAATGTAATATAAATATATTTATCTCATAAACATCGCTCTTAATACTCTTAATATATTGTTTATTATGTGTATACAAAGCTTTAACTCATCAACATTGCCCATCACATTCTAGATCATGAAAATATTTAAAATAAAAAAATCTCCACTACTCTTCATACAAATTTTCACATATAATTACGTAAAAACAAGAGTATAAAAATCACCTCTTCTTAGTAAATAGTTTATAATACAAGCTTAATTTATCCCAAAATTAAGATAGCATATAAAAATTAAAAAAAAACACATATCCTAATATCTTCTAAAACCTAAACATCCATTTAATTCATGTTTTAAGATATAATTATCTATTATTGTGCATATACAAAGTTTGATCTCATCAACTTGGCCATTACTTTAAAGATAAACGTTACATCAAAAATAATTTGAATATCTACTTTCATATGCAAAGCTTTATCTCTTCAAAATAAGATATCTACTATGCATATGCAAAGCCTTATATCATAAGCATTAGCCATCACTTTCTAGATCAAGATTACATAAAAAAAAATAATATTCACTTTTTTTTATAAGAAATTTTACCTCTATTTAAATAAAAAAAATAAAAAGTGAAAAACCAACTAGTCTTAATAAATAAGCATAAACGTTTGGCTTGATTTATGTTTTAAGATATAATTATCTATTATTGTGCATATCAGAATCACTTTCTAGATGGACATTACATCAAAAATAAGTTGAATATCTACATATCTCATATCACATGCAAAGCTTTATCTCTTTGACATTGGCCATCACTTTCTTGATCAAGATTACATCAAAAATAAATTGAATCTTCACTTCTCTTAATATATCATTTAGCCACTACTTACATAAATATAAAAGTCCCAAAGCCGACTAGTCTTAATAAGTAGTTGACTATAACTATAAGCTTAAGACTTTAATTTACCTCCAATATACAATATAAAATTCAAACATCTTATAAAATCATGTCTTAATTGATAAAATATTTGCTATACATATGCAAAGCTTTATATATTAATATAACATTAAAAAATCGAATCTACAACTTATGAAAATCCAAAAAAAAAAAAATCTTGGTAAATAGCAAATTAAGATTAACCCATTTTTTTTTAAATATAAATCAAATACCAAATGACATAAAACAAATTGATAACAATTCAAACGATTCTTAGAAATCCCATAATGAATAAATAATAATTACAAAAATAAATTCAATGAAAAAGAACCTCTTCTAGATACAAAACTTCACATATATAACAAATCCAAATATAACCATTAACAATTCAAATATTGTTTTCAGCAATGAAGATGGATTAAATATTTAATTAAAATTCAATACAAAAGAACCTGTTCTAAACACAAAACTAGAAATTCTTCGAGTAAAGTAAACAATTTTTTTTTTTTAAATCATAAAATTGTTCCACACTACTAAATTATTTTGCACATAATACTACAACTTAAGCTTGTAGTTTATTCCAATAAAAGAAAACATGTGAACCAGATAGATACAAAACTTCACATATATAAAAAATCCAAATATAACCATTAACAATTCAAATATTGCTTTCAGCAATGAAGATGGATTAAATATTTAATTAAAATTCAATACAAAAGAACCTGTTCTAAACACAAAACTAGAAATTCTTGGAGTAAAGCAAACCATTTTTTTTTTTTTAAATCATAAAACTGTTCCACACTACTAAATTATTTTGCACATAATACTGCAACTTAAGCTTGTAGTTTATTCCAATAAAAATGTGAACCAGATAGATACAAAACTTCACATATATAACAAATCCAAATATAACCATTAACAATTCAAATACTGGTTTCAGCAATGAAGATGGATTAAATATTTAATTAAAATTCAATACAAAAGAACCTGTTCTAAACACAAAACTAGAAATTCTTGGAGTAAAGCAAACAATTTTTTTTTTTAAATCATAAAACTGTTCCACACTACTAAATTATTTTGCACATAATACTGCAACTTAAGCTTGTAGTTTATTCCAATAAAAGAAAAAATGTGAACCAGAGGATTATATTTTTGAAATAATAACAACAAATTTTCCAAAAACGTTTGAAGAGGAATCAATTGAAAAGAATGCAAATATATTTCAATTGATGGAGATCATAATTCTATCAACAAAATTGATATGTAGATTGTATAAAGGAATCATCTATCATCCAATAAACTAGAGCAATGAAAATAAAATAAATATTCTATAAATTTGGAAAAACACATCTTTAGATCAAAGTACACTTGAAAATAAAAAAAATCTTTACTTCAAATTCACTACAGAACATAAAACTACAGTTGGCTAAATCTTTAGATAAACCTTAATTTGTTTTTTATAAATTGTTATAAAACACATGCCTGCAAAGGCCTATAACCTTTGATATCAAATGCAAACCCTAAAATATATGAACAATTAAAATCTTTAGGACTAACCCCAAACCCGTAAACCTATGAAATTAAAGCCTTCAATTCAACTCAAACAAGTAGAACCTTTATAACTTAAAATATAGAATCCTAAACAAAGTAAACATTTTATCCTTTAATATTATATCTTAAACCTTATAGCTAAACATAAATATTTAAACCATCTTATAAACCAAAGAACATGGAATTAATTGGAAATCATACTTAAATACGTAGAACCTTAATTTGTTTTTTTATAATTTTTTATAAAATAAATGCCGCAAAGGCCTATAACCTTTGATATCAAATACAAACCCTAAGATCTTAGAATCTATATATTAAATTTCATAAAATTTGAAATATGCATCTAAATTAATATATTTTATAACCCTTCGTAAAGCATAAAATTTTGAGCATGTGAGATTTTTTTATTGTAAAAACTCAACTTTGGGACCCTACATATTTCAATCTCAAAACTTTCAAATATTAGGATTTTTTGGTATTAAAGCATCAAATCCGTAGAACTTAAAATATTAAGTTATCAATATTAAATCCATACATTAAAATCCTAATATAATACCCTTAAATCCAAACTTTTGGCATGAGAACTTATTTCAAGCCTAAGATATTCAACCTCATATCTTGTATTATTAATTCCTATACACCCATGACCCCTCAAACTCTTACTAAACTACAAAAAGTTTTAAATAAGGAGATTGACCTTTAACTACGTCTCTAGATGTTTAGCATTAGAAACCACATATCTTGTAACTATTAGGATTCTTAGTCCCTACAACATCAAATTCATGCAACTTAAGCTATTAAGTTATCAATCTAAATCATGAACTAAGGTTTGAAAATTTCATAAAATTAATATACTAAGTTATAAATCTAAATTGTAAACCTAAAAACACTAATACTTTAAAACCTTATAAACTAATGCGTGTCCCTCAATTAAACCCATACATTGAAATCCAACTTTGGGCATGGGTATCTATTTCAAGCCTAGGATATTTTTTCCTATATCTTATATCATTAATTCCTTGACCATACTCCTATGACCCTAGAACCCTTGTTAAACTTCAAAAATCTTAAAGAGAAAAATAAACCTTTATAGTTTAATAGCTAGATCTCTATATCATTAGCATTATTCCGTAGGCTAAATATAATTGCATGATCTCTAGATCTATAAACTTTATATCATGTATTTAACTTACACCATGAAAGACCTAACTTATATCATAACGTTGGGATATCAAACTTTAAAACTAGAAATTCTTAGAGTAAAGCAAACAATTTTTTTTTTTTAAATCATAAAATTGTTCCACACTACTAAATTATTTTGCACATAATACAACAACTTAAGATTGTAGTTTATTCAAATAAAAGAAAAAATGTGAACTAGAGGATTATATTTTTGAAATAATAACAACAAATTTTCCCTCACAACTTCAAAGTCATATGGAACTTCAACCTACCGCCGGCTAAAACGTTTGAAGAGGGATCAATATTGCAATTGAAAAGAATGCAAATATATTTCAATTTATGGAGATCATAATGCTATCAAAAAAACTGATATGTAGATTGTATAAAGGAATCATCTATCATCCAATAAACTAGAGCAATGAAAATAAAATAAATATTCTATAAATTTGGAAAAACACATCTCTAGATCAAAGTACAATTGCTTCAAATGAAAAAAAAAAAAAATCTTTACTTCAAATTCACTACAGAACATAAAACTACAGTTGGCTAAATATTTAAAATTCTCATTCTTGAAGATTCAAATACTAAAGAACGATGAAAAGAATGAAAATAAAATAAATATTCTATAAATTTGGAAAAACACATCTCTAGATCAAATTACAATTGCTTCAAATGAAGTAAATATATATATTTACTTCAAATTCACTACAGAATTCTAACATTACTAAGCTATCCACACATAAAACTACAGTTGGCTAAATATTTAAAATTCCAATTCTTGAAGATTCAAATACTAAAGAACAATGAAAATAAAAATTTTATTTAGGAAAAACACATTTAAAAGCTATAAATTTCTAACAACCCAACAAATAATAAAAGATAAATCTACATATGAAATACATCAAATATAAATATACAATCCTATTCATCATTTAATATGGATAACATATTTGTCTTGGCTAATGAAGAAAGAAAACCCGTTCCATGTAATAGTTGTTAGTTCTTTGCCTATTTTTGGGGTGATATAGCCTGGTATTAAGAAGATACCACATTCATAATACTTTTTGGCCCTCAAAAATTTAAGAATATTTGATCCAAAGCAAACATCATTATTAACTACGGGATGAGTCATAGAGGTGCACTTCAAAAATTTGAAAACCATTGGACTTCAATACATAAATGTTCTAAACTATGGGTGTTGTTCTAAACCACCTTAGATGAAACCGTAGTATTTTCTAGTTTTTATTGATTTATCAAAATAAGACAATTTCTACGTAGCTTGGGCCATTATTATCTACCAGCTAATTCGTATGAGTCATAGAGGTGCACTTCAAAAATTTTAAAACCATACAACTTCAATACATAAATGTTCTAAACTACGGAAGTTGTTCTAAACCACCTTAGATGAAACCCTAGTATTTTCTAGGTTTTATTGATCATATCAAAATAAAAAGACAATTTCTAAGTAGTTTGGGCCTGAGGGCTTCAACATACTCTCATTATTCAAGGTCTGATTGTAGTCACTAGGTTTAGGCTTAGTATCCGTGAAAAATAATATATAGTAAAAGGACGAAACTAAATAAATAATAAACCTTTTTTTTTCAATATATTTTTAAAAATACAACTCGAAAATAAATTATAGTAAATAGTTCAATCACATACCTGCATCCCATATATATGGTAGAGTGGAGATGTAAAAATAATTATTGTTTCTTTCCATCGTGTAGAATAACCCAATCTATACCATAAAAAATTTTACAAGAAAATCACAAAAAACCGAACAATAGAATAGAAGCATACCCAAATTGCAAAAACAAAATTTAGATACATATGTAGTATCAAATATAGTTTCACATGTTTACTCTTAAAGTTTCTTTAGATACATATGTAATTCCTTCTTATTAAAACCCAACTTCTCATGTTATTTAATCCAGTATTTTACAAATTCTATGTGATTCTACTGTACAATATGGAATATTTCCAGTAAAGAGACAAAACTAAAGCTCCACTTTTAACAAAAGAAGCATGTTACCAATTGTGTTTAAGAATCTTATGATCCTTTTAGTTGTCCTTATAATTTGCACACAAACCAAAATAGGCCCATAAAATATAAAGCAGGAGTCTTTGTACTAAGTTAAATACACAAACCATCAAATAATCAAAAGTAGAGGCAGCTAACTTGAAAAATATAATAACATATAAAAAGTAGAATTGAAAAATATTATAACATATATTGTAAAAATATTACAATATATATTTTTAATTGATTTTAAATATTAAATATGTTGTCCTTGTGGGGACATGGCAATGGTTAGGCCTTTGGTTTCTCTTTTGTGTTCTTAAAATATATATTAAATAGGTTATACCATGCATCATAATTTAAATTCCAAAAAAAACTTTAAAGGTTTTTATTATATTTTTAATTTTTGTTGTTATTAAGTTCATGTCTTTTGATATATATAATAATTATAAAAATATTTAAAAACATATACATAGTGAGATGATTAATTCTCCATGATAAGAACTAAAAACCATGGCTATAATACATGTAGACACAACTTGTCATGGTTTGAACTTAGATCTTCCAAATAAGATCATAAAGACATACCATTACGATGTTCCAACTATTTTAATTGATAGTAGATATTAAATAGAGTATACCATGTATTTTTTGAAAGCACGAGGATACGGAAGCAAAAAGGAAAGCGAATACGAAATGCAAACAAAAAAAACCGAACTCAACGCTAAATCCTAGGAATTTGAAAGTGCATGAAAAGAGAGAAAGGCATGAGTGAATCAAAATGAAACACAAGTGAATAAAGAAGACAACCCCTTTTATTGATATGTTTCAAACTCGGTTACAATGCGCATCCTTCCTTTCCAAGGGCTAGGAGCGTTTAAGCATGCGTTCTTGTTACATCCATGGGTGCCTTTCCTTCTTCCGCGTGCCCACATGTAAGATGGGCGGACCAAAACGTCACCGCCGCTTGTGTCTACGAATGTTGATTCCTTGCTGCTCCTCCGATGTTCTGATCCTACGTTCAAGGGAACAAGAAATAGTTAGTAGCACCTGCGGATGAAACAAAACATGCAATCCCCAAGCCTACGATAAGCGAATGAGAAAAATGAATTAAACTATGACTAAAATGAATCCAAATGCTTTGAAAATTTGATAGGGGCATCAAGACATCACCAGGAGGGCACTACAAAAAGAACAGTTGAGAAATTCCTCACCGATTTGAATTCGCTCCGGGGTGGGACGAATTCACCTACAACAAAATGCCGAAAAGGTACTGTCCCAATGTCCTGCCTAGGGAGCTCCAAAAGACCTGCAAACTTGGGGTTAGCTAATTGGGGGCATTTTGGGAAGACCCAGATGGTCAGATTTTCCCAATTTGGCCTCCATCAATGGGAATTTGATGATGCTACCTGTAGGTTAGTAGAAGCGAGCAAAGATAGAAATATGATCAAAATTGTTCAAAACGAGACGAAATTCAAATGACAACCTATCTAAGCATCATAGAATTGAATGCAAAAATGAAAGAAAACAAGTCTGCCATGGAATTCCCATCATTCCAAAAAGGGGCGATTAAGATTGTGGCATTGTGGGAGGGGGCGCCCATGGGGCAGGCCGCCCGCCGTTTGGGGCCTGATTTCGGCACCAATCCACTTGGGATGGGTCCAAAACCTCTTGTGTGGTATTGTCGGAAAATTTGGTGGGATATTGTGACCAAATTTTGGGTTTTGGGCTCAAGATTCATCCTCCCAATAGTCACCCAATGACCTCCTCCTCTAAAAGAGATCAAGGATGTGAAAGGCACAAATCCAAAAGGTGTATGGGGAAATAAAATGGCAGCACTTCATTGCTCCAAATTGCTCTTCCTCTGTATATTTTTGGGTGAGGAAACTCACCAATTTATAGACCTAGAGGTCTCTTGAAATGGGCATGCAGAGGCGCCACTTGGCAATCATGCCTTCCCAGGGGGAAGGAGATTCCTCCATGAATTGGGACTTCATGACTGATCTTGTAAATGCCTCTAACGCTAAAAAACGCTCACCCATACTCCCATGCGATGAAGGAAGAGTTGAGTGGTGGATCTGAGCTGCCATTTGTCAAGATTTGACTTTTTGCCCGTCAAACCTGCAATTCGCCCCACCCTGGAGTGAATTCAGAATTCGTCCCTGGGTGGGGCGAATCCCAGTTTGAATTCATTCCAGGGTGGAACGGATATTGAGCAAAGTGCTTGAAGGTGCCAAATTGATCTTTGACCTTCCAAAACTATTGTGAGAGTGGTTAGGACCATTGTTTAACCTCTGGGGGCTGCCCTTGGGGCTGTGTGTGTCAAAGCGATCAGTGTTTGCAGTCACATAATCGGATTGGTGTTGTTTTGGTGTCTATAGATGCCCCTTTTTGGGATGCGTTGTGCAAGGCACAGCATCGAGCAAAAATAGATAACCAAAGCACTAATGATTAGGGTTTCTTAGTAACCTAACCAAATTTTGATGCCCCAAGCATGGAAAGGGCATGCATTATTGAATCCTTGCCTTTAACGAGCTAAGGAACTTCATTCAAGTGTTAACCTTGTTCAATGAGGTGTTACTTGAACTTGGACATTGATCAGTCATGAATAGGCAAAGGGCACAACCTTTTGTCTATGGGAACCTTGAGTTCATGATTCACGAATGCCAAGTGATTTGATCAGCTTGTGATTATTGCTTGTTTACTGCCCCAAGCAGGAGCGTGATTGTCTTTGTCAATGATCCTTTGAATGCATGCCATTTCCTTGATTGGGTGTGTTTTTGTTGATTGGTGACTAAGTGTGACTACCCCCTCAAGCGATGAATCGATGAGGGAATGACCTACATGAGAAAAGCGATGAGTCGCTTGACCCAAGATGACTTGGGTAAGGGTGCCCTTAGATGTTTTATCTTTGAATTGTGTGTAGTTTTCTGACATTTAGACCTATTTTTGGTGGGTGTTAACCCTTTTGGCGACGCCGTTTGGAGCTGAAATTGTCAAAAATTCGTCTTCCCGTGGAGCGGTCCGGCCATGGTGGCCTTCTTAGGGAGTAGGATGGTGATGATTTATAACCCCGATGTCTATTTTGGATGCCAAGAATGTCAGGCACGAAGGCGCCTTCGTTCGGCAACTCTATTGCTATTTTTGGGTGGGTTTTGACCCTTTTGGGGACGCCTTTTGGGGATGAAATTCTCGAAGATCCGTCTTCCCATGGAGCGGTCCGGCTATGGTAGCCTTCTTAGGGAGTAGGATAGTGAGGATTTGTGACCCCGACATCTATTTTGCATGCCCGAAATGTCAAGTGCAAAAGCACTCTCATTGGGCAAGTTTATTAGCTGTTTTGGTGCATTTTTATTCAATTTTTGTTGTTTTTTGAAATTTTTGTCTTGAATTCATTCCAGGGTGGGATGAATACCATGCTTAGTATTCATCCTAGGGTGGGACGAGTGCTAACCAGAGTGCTCATCCCAGGGAGGAATGAATATAAGCTCAAAAGGCCTATTTAAAGGCCAAAACTAGGGTTTGGGCTCATTTGCAGTCGAATTTTCTTGCGATTTGGAGCTCTGGGAGGAGGAGGTTAATTCTGCGAAGCGAAGCACTGTCGAATTTCTCTCGACATCATGAGTGCACAAACCGGATCGAGCGGTGGAGCCGAAGCGAGACCAGTAAGTGCTCCTTAGCGTTATTGCTTTTGTTATATGTTTTAAAACTGCAAGTGATTTGTTTAATTTTCTTTGTTATGTTGCTTTTCAAAATTAAAATTGAAACCCTAAAACTGAGCTGAACACAAACTAAGACTTAGCTTAAAATTGAAAGGAAAATGTAGTTAAAACCTAGGTGAAAAATTTTTTTTTTTTTTTAACTAAAATTTTTTTTTTATTTTAATGTTTTTGTGTTGTTTTCTTTTGCAGGTTGTGAAGAGCCGGTATCGTGTACCTACTACTTTTGCGGAAGCACGAGGGGCGCTAACTGTGGCTGATTGGGAGGCACGGAGGTAGCAGCCGCGGGCGGGGAGGGTGCCGAGGCACTAGGAGATGCTTGGGGAGCTCTTCGGGAGGATGCATATATGGTGGAGGTGGAGGATGAGGATGTGGATCGGGGTTCTGGATCTGCCGGAGATGCAGGACATCATGGAGCAGTGGGAGCTGAGAGCAGGCTATCTGTTCCGGATATGTATGCTTTGGGCGATGTGGAGGACTTGGAGGTGGATGGCTACGTGGAGATTGCACGATTGGCAAAGCTACTACGGAGGTGGGATGAGGAGTTGGGGGAAGCTTTGCAGGAGAGGGATCTCCTACGGGCTCAGCTGGTAGAGCGGGAGAGCGCATTCGTTGCACACCATCGGGGGGATGGGGACACCAGCGCTGCCAAGAGAGGGATCTCCTACGGACATAGCTGGCGCAATGTGACGATGCAGTAGCTTACTACCATCGGTGGGAGGCAGAGTGGTTACGGCGGGAGGCAGATTGGTCTCGACATCGGATGGATATGGAGGGAGAGATTATCCACCTCGGTGGGCGGTTACCTGAGCCCTCGGGAGGTGGGTCATCACGTCGGATGAGGGGCAGTGATACTGAGCGATCGAGCATCATCTCGTTGCAGGCGATTGGATGAGGGAGGTGGTAGTAGGCATGATGTGGGGGCTAGTAGCAACCGCCTTGAGGGGTCCCATAGGACCCACACCACGAGGGTAGTTCCCGTCGCACCGATCCTACGTGATCATGGTGGCCGACGCCTTAGGCTTGGGGGTTTTGAGATTTTGGATTTTGTTGCGGGGTCAGAGGACCAGCTCTTTGTAGCCTACGGGCATTTTTGCTGATATATATATACATACTTTATTTTGTTTATGCACATGTGATGATTTGATTTTATGCATGATGATTGATGAATATGGATGTATGCATGTTAAGTTATAGTGATGAATGCATATGTTGTGCTAAAAATGTGAATGTTTGTAATTGATATGATATGCAAATGGAATGGATGAATTGAATTTGTGATGTTTGGTAGTCGCACCATAGACTATTTAGAACTTTATGGCTTTTTGTCCTAGGCGATTGCTGCGGTGAATAGCTTTGTAGGCATACATGTTTTTTTTTTTTGGTATGGGAGAATGAAAGATGGCAAGTTGGTTTAGAATGTATGTTAAGGTTTTCTAAGACTCAGATGTTTTAACTATCTAGCCATGACTGTACTTTATCTCACAAGACTTTTGAACAAGGTATGAATCGGACTTGTTTTGGACCAAGTTATTTCACATCCCTGTGTGTGCAATTGAGTTCATTTATGTGGTGTTTGTCAGGATACCGCCAGTGCCAGATAGGCTATCAACCAAACCTGTACTGAGGATCACCTGATTAGCTCCACTAACTCCTTTGTTGTGTTTAGTCAGATTAATCTACGGTGCTATCGTAGGATACCATAAGCTAGCTCATCCACATGCAAACATTGATCTGCACACAAGTTAATGTGACAGATATATCGTCATGCGGGAGGTTTACCACCAGTGACCAATAGGCTATCAACCAAACCGGTACTAAGGTTTGCCTCATGACCTATCGAAATGCTGAGAGTTCCAGGGATTCAAGTTCGACTCCCTTCTTTTCTTCAATTGTATTGGGATACTTGCTCTTTTGTAGTGATAAAAATCATTGTTTATTTTTGTATTATATTTTTCTTTTGAGCAAGGGATTAGGATATGGAGTGATGAGAATCACTATTGTTTGTGCCTTTTGATGTGTGCACTTTGGTTGTGATGTCAAATTTTGGAGTTTTGACTTTTGCAAATTGTTGATGTTTTGCAACCTTTTGAGAACTTGGGATTCTTGGGGAATTGGGTAGGGAGGATGCTTGTCCTTTTGCCAACTCTCAGCATTCTTGGGGTCATTCGCACAGGGGGATGAGCAAGATAGCCATTTCGCTTATGGTGACCTGGATTGCTTTGCAGGGTTCATCTTTCGTTCACACAACTTGGGAATTTTGTTATATGTTTTAACTTGTGTTGGGATGCTACGTAACAAGGTGTGATCCAAGTAGAATTCTACCTTCGTAAAATCTGTCTGACTTGGTACAGTATGTGGCTAAAAAGCTAATGATGACTGAATGACGAAAACTCTCGATACATTAGAAACAATTGACTATGATGTGGGAGAATAACGTGAATGGTGGTTATAGGCGATGAACTATTGATAAAGCGGAAAAATGTAGAAGATGATGGTTTTTGCCAAGTAATGACAGTCTATGGTGCTTTGACCTGTATGACCACAAATATGCATTGTATGGATGTGATGCTTAATGCAGCTATATATTTTTGTATTTTTGAGGGATTGATGTTTGTGAGTATGCAGATGAGATGCAAAAGAACTCTGTACTGTTATGATGATTTTGCGTATGCATGGAAATGAGATGCAAATTTTTGTTATTTTTGATGATTTTATTGTTTTTGAATTTTTCTTGTTTTTGACCAAGCGATTAAGGAATCCTTGGAACTTTTGGGTTGACCAAGCGATTATGGGAATCCTTGGAGCTTTTGGGTTGACCAAGCGATTATGGAAATCCTTGGAGCTTTTTGGGTTGACCAAGCGATTATGGGAAATCCTTGGAGCTTTTTGGGTTGACCAAGCGATTATGGGAATCCTTGGAGCTTTTTGGGTTGACCAAGCGATTATGGGAATCCTTGGAGCCTTTTGGGTTGACCAAGCGATTATGGAAATCCTTGGAGCTTTTTGGGTTGACCAAGTGATTATGGAAATCCTTGGAGCTTTTTGGGTTGACCAAGCGATTATGGGAATCCTTGGAGCTTTTTGGGTGGGCTATGGCTCCTTTAAATATGGAATGGCCGCAAGTGACTGATGTTCAAGGGTTCTAGTTCCTTGATTCCATCAAGAGAGGCTAGCCGGTATGTTCTAGGTCCTATTTTGCTATCAATTACATATGGACCTAACCAATTTGCCATGAACTTGTCCCTTAGATGGGATGGCAAACTAGAGTTCTGTTGGTTTTCTTTTAAGACCAAGTCACCAATCCGAAAGTCCCTCAGGTGAACTTTCATGTTGTATGCTTTCTTAAGTCGCTCTTGATAGATACGTAAATGCTCGAGAGCATTAACACGTCGTTCATCAAGCAACGTAAGCTGGTCTAACCGGGCCTGCCGTGCAGTGTCATCATCGATGAACTCTTGCATTGATATGCGCAGGGAGGGAATCTCCAACTCGAGAGGCATGACTACCTCGGAGCCATACACGAGCAAAAATGGAGTTGCCCCAGTGGGCGTCCGAATGCTAGTGCGATAAGCCCATAGGGCAAGTGGGATCTGAATGTGCCAATCCTTATGATTATCTACGACTATCTTTTTAAGGATAGCAACTAGCATTTTGTTTGACGCTTCTGCTTGCCCATTTGCCTATGGATAATAGGGTGTCAAAAAACTATGCTGAATTTTGTACTTTGTGGTCAAAGCACGCACATCTTTGTTCTTGAATGACGTCCCATTATCCGAGATTATCTTGGATGGAATACCAAAATGACATATGATGTTATGCAAAATGAACTCCACAATGCGGGGTCTAGTCGTAGAGGTTAGCGAAACCGCTTCCACCCACTTGGTGAAATACTCTGTGGCCATTATGATAAACGTGTGACGATCGAACGATGCAGGGGAGATCTTTTCGATGAGATCTAAGCCCCACTACGAGAATGGCCAAGCCGACTGGATCGGCTGCAAGGCCTAGGAAGGTACGTGTGTCAAATTGGCATGATGTTGACACTTCACGCACTTCCACACATATGCACAACAATCTCGCTCTAAAGATGGCCAATAATAGCCCATGCGAAGGATGCACTTTGTGATGGCCATACCACTGAAGTGGCCACCACATGTACCATCGTGTGCTTGGGTGATTGCCCAAGCGGACTCTTGCTAGTCTAAGCAACGAAGGAGGATTCCTTCATAGCTACGATGGTACAAAATGTCTCCTAACAAGACATACTTTGCCACTTTCTACTTGAATGCTCATTTTGCGGCATGCATCAATCCAAGCGGGAGGTTACCTAACTTGAGGTAGTCCCTTATGGGTGAATACCAATCCTGCTGATCGAAAGCCTCGATGGTATGAACAACCAATCCCTCTTGAAGTTCATCCCTAGAAAACGCTAAGTGGGAGAGAGCTTGCAAGAATAGCGTTGTATTGCTATTAATGGGAGTAGGGGAGAACAAGGACCCCCAGTTGGCATGATTCAAATGATCGTGGATTCGAGAGAACCTATCCATGGACGGCTCAATCTGGATCAAGTGGATTCCTGGCATTAAATCAGAGCTTGCTCGCTCCATCGTTGATTGCGATAGTGTTTTGACTTGAATGGTTGTCATATCACCAGAAAGGTCTTGCGGGATTAGTGACCCCAAGGAGGCCATAGTGTCCACAAAATGATTCGATGACCGAGGGAGTGCCTCGATGTCGTACCATTCAAGCTTTGCCAAGAATTTGTCCACAAGGGCTTTGTAGGCCTGTAGAACTAGGCATTTGCATTGGAATACCCCTTTGACTTGGTTGACAATTAATAGCGAATCACCAAAGATGTTCAATCATTTAATGTTCATGGTGATTGTTGTCTGAAGACCTATGAGCAAGGCTTCATACTCTGCATTATTGTTGGTGCATGGGAAATTTAATTTAAATGACAGGGGCATTGGAGCGCCCTGCGGTGTGAAGAATACTATTCCTGTGCCACCACCTTGCTCACATTTAGAACCATCAAAAAATAGGGTTATGTCGGCCTGTGACTCAGGCTCATCAGAATCTGGTGATTCTGAGACATGGAAGACCCCATCATCGGGTAGTTCTATAGTCAGAGGTTGGTCGTCTTCGAGAGGAGCCTCTGCTAGTTGATCGGCTATGACCTGACCTTTTATGGATTTCTGTCCGATAAATTCTATGTCAAATTCCATCAACAACATGATCCATTTCGTCGTGTGACTACTATGATAAGTACGACTCATCATGTACCGCAATGGATTCTCCTTAGACACAACATACGTCTTGTTGCTCAGCATGTAATGGCATAACTTTTTGGTAGCAAACACCACTGCCAAGCAGAGTTTTTCAATGTATGCATAGTTAAGTTCATAATCGACCAGGGTGCGGCTAAGATAGTAAGTAGCCTATTCTCTATGAAGTTCATTCTTCTAGGCTAACATGGCTCCCAGTGCCACCTCGGTAGCTCGAGATGTATAAGTAGAATGACACTCCTGGTCTAGGTGGTGCCAATACTGGCGGTGAAGCCAAGTATTGTTTGATGTCGTCAAAGGTCGATTGGCACTCGTCATCCCAGTGAAATGCTACCCCCTTGTGCAACAACTTGTTCATTGGTCGGCACTTGTCAGATAGCTGCGCTATGAAGCGCTTGATCGACGTGACCTTTCCCTGCAGGCTTCTGAGCTGCTTGATGGTAGTTGGGGGAACCATTTCAAGGATTGCCTTGACTTTGTTTGGGTCCACCTCGATGCCTCATTTTGAGACTATGAAACCCAAGAGCTTTCCAGATGTGATGCCAAAAATGCACTTCTTGGGATTCAATCTGACTTTATGCTCCATGAGGCGATCGAGGATCTTGCTTAAGTCACCGAGATGATCCGGGCACAAAAGAGATTTGGCCAACAAATCATCCATGTAATCTTCCAAAGTCTTGTGCATGTAATCATGGAAGATGTATGTCATGGCACGTTGGTAGGTGGCGCCAACATTTTTAAGGCCAAAAGGCATGACCTTATAACAAAATGTTCCCCAAGGCGTTGTGAATGCCATTTTTAGCTAGTCCTCGGGATTGATACAAATTTGATTGTATCCCGAGAAACCATCCATGAGGGAAAGCATTTCGTGACCCATTGTAGCGTCTACCAATGCATCGATGCTCGGCAAGGGAAAATCATCCTTAGGACTCGCTTTGTTTAGATCTCAAAAATTAGTGCATATGCGAATCCTCCCGTCGAGCTTTTTGACGGGCACCATGTTGGACAGCCATGGCGGATAATCCATGCAGATGACAAACTATGCATCCAACAGCTTTTGCAATTCATCTTTGACCATCAAGGCCACTGTTGGGTGCATCTTACGTAGTTTTTGCTTAACCGGCTTGATTGTCGGATCAAGCGTTAGATTATGCATGACTAGCTATGGATCTAGCCCCGACATGTCTTTGTATGACCATGCAAAAACCTCCTTCTTCTCTTTGAGAAGGGCAATGTAGTCGGCTTGCTCTTCGAGGGATAAACTTACCCCTAGCTTGATGATCTGTGGATTCATTGGATCTGAGCCGATGTCTACGTCAGTCGTCTCCTCGATCGACATGTGGGATCCGTCTTCCAACTGATGTGGAGTTGGGATCAAGTGGATATCATTTGCTGAGTTTAGATCATCGTTAGGAACCTCGGGTCCCTCTTCAGCATGGAAGATATCCTGAGTTGGCCCAGGGGTAAAATGAAGCATTTCACCGAAATGCCAATACTCGGATGGGGATGGAGGGGAATTGACGCGATCCCAGTCGATGGCATCTATGTCTAGAGACAATGACTATGTCGGATCGGCCGGATTGTGGATGGGGGTGGTTAAGTCAATGGAGATCATGTTGATGGAATGATTTTGGTCTCCATTACCACGGGTGTGGTTGCTCGGACATCCTAGATGCTCTCTATGCTCTGGATCTGGCTCTAGAGGGACGGGCACGAATGGATCGGCCCTATGTGCGGATAAGAAGATAGGGTCTGCCCTCGGCATTGATGGCACTATAGGGTCTCTAGGGTGGAAGGTACGCTTCGTATGCCCAGAGTAGTGGATCCAACACTTGGTCCCACCGTGCTTGGGTCTACGTACCACTCATGCCCAAGCCTTATGTTTAATTGTTTGAACATGTCGTTAATCTCCAAGGGGTGTCAATGCTGCATCTGCCGCATGTGATTAAGATATGCCATCTCGGTCTCATCTTCATAATCACTATCGAAGATCCAAAGGCCTTCGTTGGCTCCGATGACTGCTTGCGGCATTAAAGGCTCGCCTTGCTCAAGCAAATTGATGTGGTCCCACCTAGGTTGTTTCGCTCTCTGCGGGGGACTTGATTTCCTTGGAGCGGCGCTTGCTCGATGGGAGCATCCAAGGGGAACATTGTCAAGAGGCTTTCTTGATAATCATCCATGGGGATCACCTGTGAGTGATCGCTGTCTGATTCGAAGGGGTCATATGATGCTCGGTTCATACTCCGATTCATCCTCTGAGGACCCTTCTTGACATTGTCTAGACCCTCCTTGAAAATGAGCTCTCGAGCTTTCTCCTCTCTCGAGCGAAGGGAAGGGATTGCTAGAGCCAACAAGGTTGATTGCCGTTAATGGGAGATAATCCCTCAATGTATATGTGGTGTTAGGGTTGGCATATGGATCTGATGCCAATCCCCCCTTGTTGCCTATCCCTAGGCCTTGCATGTTCTCCACCAAGATGTCCAAGGGGAGGGGGTGGTTGAACCCTACCCTTGACTTGTCGTATGGCATTTGGTATCTTGGTTGGCAAAGAACACGTATCCCTTGCTCATATCTCGCCTAACCCATATCCGTGCCAATTGCATTGGCCAAGGTATCTCAGAGCAAAGTCTGGGTTAGACAAATAGTTGACATTTTCAGCAAAAGGCTCTTCGTCTTCGTCCTCTTGCGTGCATGGTGCAATGCCATGATCAAGGCCCCCATACACAAAATTTGTCTGGTTCGGCGGGTAGCCTAGGGGAACAATAGTGCCAATGGGAAGGCGAGGTCTCCCCATGTCTTGCATGGACTCTAGTGTGGGTGTTGCTACAATATTCCGCACCAGATACTCCCCCAGGCCCATATTGGCCATTTCAACGTTGATCGTTGGCGGTTGAGGGGGAGGGAATGGAAGTTCTCCTTGAGTCCACTCCATGTCGGGTGGACTAGGAGCCTCGACTTCCATTCGGCTAGGCATTTCCTCCATAGAGATAGTTGATACTGATGGCAGTGTCTCTTCCAAAGGTTTTGCCTCTTCCAGGGGTTTCTTCCCTTTGTCCTTCTGTTTGGCCCCCATAGATGGCGTCGTTGGTGGAGGACCAGACGATGAAGATGAACCCGACTGGGGTTTTGAAGAACTTGTTAACGGGGATGCCTATGGAATCAGACCCTGTTTAGATGGATTTAACTGGAAATCCAAATGCGTTGATGGCAGGGTCGATTGTGGCATCAGCTGCACCGCATTACAATACTTGAAGGGTTCCAAGTCCGCCGGGACTACATGCACCTCCCCTTCAAATGTATACTTTAAACATTGGTGAGCTATCGAAGGGACACACTTCATGTCCCTGATCCATGGCTGGCCCAAGCAAGATGTTGTAGGCCATTTCACCTTCCAATACGTGGCACAATGTGGGTATGGTCTTTTGTCCCACTTGGATTGGTAGGACTATTGTGCCGATTGTCGAGCAGATTGCGTCATTGAATGCTCGCAGAGTGTAGGTGGAAGCTGTGATGTGAGATGCGGGCAACTTCAGATGTTTGAGAGCCGCAGTTGTGATGATGTTGCTGGACGAGCCAGTGTCTATCAACACCCTCTTGTATGGGATCCCATTGACCCACGTGATAACGTGCAGGGGTGGATCCGCCATGTCATCAGTCACTGATCTCAATTCATCTTCTCAAAATGTGATGATCGGCTCAGTGCATCATTTTACATGCCCCACGAAGTTGTTGAAAGAATTTGTCTCATGGGGCTGCAACTCGATGGCTTTCAAAATCTCCATTAGAGCTTCTCGATGGGGCATAGATTGTTGTATAAGCTCGTATATGGAGAGCCTAGCCGAGGTGGTCCTCAAACTCTGAGTTAGTTTGGTCCAAAGTGTGGCCACCGGCTTAGGTGGAGGAGGTTGTGCAAGGTGCTGTTGTGGTTGCGATGTTGTGGGCACCTCTCCTGCAGCTACCGTAGGAGCATTCATGCTCGGATACCTCCTGTTTCGAGTCACTATACTGATCATCCCTACATACCCCTACATGGGGCAGTTCTGTGTGACCTCGTTAACTTGTAGGGTCTTTTCCTATGGAGCATGAGTAGGCAAGGGGTCTTTGAAGACCTCCATTTGTTGATTGCTTGGTGCGACGGGATTATCCACTGCTAGGGTCTTGTTATCAATTAGGTCCTGCACCAAGCCCTTAAATTTCCAATAGGCATTTAGGTCATGTCCCTGCCGCCTATGGAACCTGCAGTACAAGTCCTCTCTATACCCCTTAGGCTTGGGTGCATTGGGATCTATAGTCTGAATCTCTAGCAGGTTGATCAGGTTTGCCGCTAACAAGCGGTCAAACAAGGAGTCCCTGGACTCTGTGTAGGGTGTGAATTGTCACCTAGGGCGACGCTGCTGATTCTCGCTCTTGCCTCTGATTTTCTCTGTCATAGTTGTTGGGAGGCACTGCCTGATAATTAGCCTTTTGAGGCTGAGTTGCTTGCACGGGTTTAGGGACGTTGATTGCAACTTGGTTAACCACAACGGGTTTTTGTTGTGTGGTCCCAACTTTAGTGTTTTTAGTCCACTCTTTTTCTTAGGCTTGGCTATCTCGCCATCCTGTATTTTGATCTCTTCAATAATTCTGGCTTGTGCCAGAGCTTCTTCTAGGGTGGCATATTGCTGCAGCTGCAATAGCATAGAGATCGATCTCAAACAACTTTTGGAGAACATCTGAGTGAGGTCGGACATAGGAGGGAGGTAGGGCAGCTTCGAGAGCAATGTCCTCCATCGATTCCCGTAGGCCGCCATGGTCTCCTCCTCATACTGCTTGAGGCTGGCTAAGTCACTTAGTGATGCCTTCTTCTTGGTATTGAAGGTGAAGCGTTCGAGGAACGCATCCACTAACTGATCTAAGTTTTTGATGTTGTGCTTTGGTAATTGGGTAAACCAATCCGAGGCAGGGCCTACGAATGTGGTTATAAATGTTCTCAATAACAAAGCATCATTGTCCTGAATGCCGAAGCATTGGCTCAGGAATCTCGTCACATGCTCTTGAGCATCTTCCTCACCTCTAAAGGTTGCCAACTGAGGCAGCTTAAAGTGCTCAGGATAAGGAGGTGTTGGCACTAATGGATGCATAGGATGACTACGGAGCTGGCGTAAAGTGGGCTTTTGAGGCCCAAAAGTTTTGGTTTCCACAGACTCCAGACGCTCTAGCAGTGCTTTGTATGCATCGAAAGATTTAATCTCTTCCTCTTTGGTTTGCTCCCGTTGTGGGTTGTGGGAGACTTGAGGCCTCTAAGGGGAGGCCGGATGGCAACTCCTCCGCCTAGGTAGGGCGTTTTGGCCCGCTCATCTTCTTGCTCATACTCCTCATAAGCTTCCTAAGGAGTCTCTGGGTGAGACCTATGACCCAGGGTGGGTCCCCGCGGAGGGTACCCATCGTTGTTCTAGGGAGTGGCCTCCCGCTCAGGTCTAGGAGGTCTCGGAGGCAGCACTTGGTAAGGTCACGGGGACCTATCTCGCACCAAGGGATTATGCCTCTCATATGGTTCCTCTCCTTGGGTGCACGGGGTTGGAACCCTTTTAGGCACCGGGTTATGTAGCAGCTCATCTGTTTGGCGCCTAATGCGCTCTTTGCTAAGGCGATATAAATGCTCTAGCTACTGTTGGTCTTGCTCAAGCCGCATGATCTACGCTTGGTGGGCGGCATGTCTGGTGACTTCCAGGTCAATTTGCTTTGCCATATTGAGCCTAGGAGGCCTAGATGCCTCTCCTATGCACTTACCTCGGTCGCGATGATCCGAGATCTCAATAGGTCGCTTCCCTCTGTCGAGGTTGGCGGCATTCACCCGAGGCTCTGGCCTCAGTGGGTGATCATGGTATCTAGCTGGTGCGGAGGCGCATGGCCCCCACGTTGTATATTGCTCTTGAGGAATGTAATCATCTTCCTCATGCTCCCTTTCATATGTGTGAAAGGGGCAGGCAGAGTTAGTTCACCCGGTTTGAAGAGCCTTGCACTCTAGATTTTGTCTATTGGTTCTAACAGTGATGGGGGGCAAAGGAGGGATGCCATCATCATGTGGCCTCTCCTCATGGAAACTATGCCACTCTAGCACTTCATCATGCGGTGGCCACTCATATCGAGCTTCTAAGGGAGCCTTCTTGTCTATGTTGAGTGCCACATGTAAGGACTCTTCCTGAAAGGGGCTATGATGAACGGGCGTGTCCCCCAAAGGGGTGTCCCTATAGTTCCACCTTGACATGGAATGATGCGGACTCTCTTGTGGGTCAGGCCACCAAGGCGGTATGACCAAGTCCTTAGGGCTATAGCGGAGGTGACTTGTGCCCCCTTGTACACTTTTCATAGCTTTCGCCCTTGATTGGGCTTGGCTACGTGTGTACACCATGGTGTTGCTTTTCTACAAGCTAAATAGATTTTTATCTCTTTTATGATTTTTTTTTATGCTACACTAAACAAAAAAGAGCACACACATACACAAATAGTGATTATCTCGTTTAAATATTGAGAGTGTGTCCTAAACCTGGTTTAGTGTGTTTTGATTTTTTTTGTTTTTGTTTTTTTGGTTTGAAGGTTTTTTGAAGAATGTTTAAATGCAAAATGAGGGCTCTTATGACTCCCAAAATTGGTCGCCCCTTCGATATACCATTGCCAGGCCGATATACCAACCTCTCTATATACCCGCCCTTACGTGAGGGAAACTATAGGTACGTGAGAGCAGATGGTACGTGGAACATAGGTGGTACGGAAGGGGAATCACCCTATTTATGACACCTACCATAGAAGACTTATCCTCGTATGCTAGGAATCACCCCAACTACACTCGGTCAGATTTTTTTAGGATTTACGTCTAGCAACAGTTGCGATCGGGGTAATGGATGCAAAATTCAAGCCAAGGTGGTGATGAAATCCACCGTTGGTCTTGATCAAGGGCTGGGGTTTTACGACCAGCGCCTTGGTTTTTAAGTTGCCACGTGGTGTGTGGGGTTCTTTTTATTTTGCAAAAGGAAACAAGAAAACAACAAAAAGAAAACTTTCCCTAAGCAAACAAATAATCCAAAAACAGAAACACTGAAAGCAAAAAATGACAGAGAAAATGCAGAATCCTTACCTCTTCTCTGCCCGAATCTGTCGATCCTGAGTTTCTGCCCGAAAACTTCATAGACTGGAATTCATCCTGGGGTGGAATGAATTATAGGACTGTATTCGTCCCAGGGTGGGGCGCATTCCAATTCGTCCCTGGGTGAGACGAATTACAGTTATGTGTTCGCCACAGACTGGAACGAACAACAGTCCCGCGTTCCAAAAAAAAGATACCTGCAAGCAAGGTAAATTTTGATCAAATTTCTGATCCAAAAAGGTAGAGGATAGAGTCCCACCATGATCGCCACTGAAATCACGAGGATACGGAAGCAAAAAAGGAAAGCGAATACGAAATGCAAACAAAAACCGAACTCAACGCTAAATCCTAGGAATTTGAAAGTGCATGAAAAGAGGGAAAGGCATGAGTGAATCGAAATGAAACACAAGTGAATAAAGAAGACAACCCTTTTTATTGATATGTTTCAAACTCGGTTACAATGCGCATCCTTCCTTTCCAAGGGCTAGGAGCGTTTAAGCATGCGTTCTTGTTACATCCATGGGTGCCTTTCCTTCTTCCGCGTGCCCACATGTAAGATGGGCGGACCAAAATGTCATCGCCGCTTGTGTCTATGAATGTTGATTCCTTGCTGCTCCTCCGATGTTCCGATCCTGCGTTCAAAGGAACAAGAAATAGTCAGTAGCACCTACGGATGAAACAAAGCATGCAATCCCCAAGCCTACGATAAGTGAATGAGAAAAATGAATTAAACTAAGACTAAAATGAATCCAAATGCTCTAAAAATTTGATAGGGGCATCAAGACATCATCAGGAGGGCACTACAAAAAGAACAATCAGGAAATTCCTCACCGATTTGAATTCGCTCCGGGGTGGGACGAATTCACCTACAACAAAATGCCGAAAAGGTACTATCCCAATGTCCTACCTAGAGAGCTCCAAAAGACCTAAAAACTTGGGGTTAGCTAATTGGGGGCATTTTGGGAAGACCCAGATGGTCATATTTTCCCAATTTGGCCTCCATCAATGGGAATTTGATGATGCTACCTGCAGGTTAGTAAAAGCGAGCAAAGATAGAAATATGATCAAAATTGTTCAAAACGAGACGAAATTCAAATGACAACCTATCTAAGCATCATAGAATTGAATGCAAAAATGAAAGAAAGAAAAATCTACCATGGAATTCCCATCACTCTGAAAGGGGGCGATTAGGACTGTGGCAGTGTGGGAGGGGGCGCCCATGGGGCAGGCCGCCCACCGTTTGGGGCCTGATTTCGGCACCAATCCACTTGGGATGGGTCCAAAACCTCTTGTGTGGTATTGTCAAAAAATTTGGTGGGATATTATGGCCAAATGTCAGGTTTTGGGCTCAAGATTCATCCTCCCAATAGTCACCCAATGACCTCCCCTCTAAAGGAGATCAAGGATGTGAAAGGCGCAAATCCAAAGGTGTGAGGTATGTAAATAAAATGGCAGCACTTCGTTGCTCTAAAATGCTCTTTCTCTATATATTTTGGGGTGAGGAAACTCACCAATTTATAGACCTAGAGGTCTCTTGAAATGGGCATGCAGAGGCGCCACTTGGCAATCATGCCTTCCCGGGGGGAAGGAGATTCCTCCCTGAATTGGGACTTCATGACTGACCTTGCAAATGCCTCTAACACTCGAAAACGCTCACCCATACTCCCATGCGATGAAGGAAGCATTGAGTGGCGGATCTGAGCTGCCATTTGTCAAGATTTGACTTTTTTCCCATCAAACCTGCAATTCGCCCCACCCTGGAGCGAATTCAGAATTCGTCCCTGGGTGGGGCGAATCCCAGTTTGAATTCGTTCCAGGGTGGAACGGATATTGAGCAAAGTGCCTGAAGGTGCCAAACTGATCTCTGACCTTCCAAAACTACTATGAGAGTGGTTAGGACCACTGTTTACTTGTATTTTAATTAGAATTTAAGTAAACACCAATAAAAGAGGAGGATCCTTATCTTTAGTATTGCTCATCCAATCTGGGTGGTTTGCTCTTATAAAATAGGATCCATCCAGAAGGAGCATCAAAATGTAGTAATATCAGGATGTCTTTGATATGATTTTCTAATGCTCAACTAGTAGAAGGAAAATTCTTAAAGCCCCAACCCTGCTCCTGACTAGAAGTTCTCCAAACCAAAACCTGAGAGGAAGTATCCCACCCTCATATTTGCATCTAAGGAGAAGAGGGTGAAGCAGAAGACCAACCTATGGTTCTAGCAAGAGAGTGGAGTTGTGGTGGGCTATGATATCTTCTATTGAGATGCAAGCTATGAGTTCATTGGGCCTGGAAACTATGACCTCATCGACACTCCCTTTGGGAAGGTTAACTCCGGTTAGAGGTCACATAAGGCAGGATCCTAGCCATCAAGCAGGGTGCATTAGCCTAGTGATCCAACAAGGTCTATAAGCGTTCAACTTCAAGTACCACCTTGTTGGTCTGTGCTTGAATCTATACCATGACATTAGAACAAATCACGACTTTAGCATAAGTAGAAAAATCTATAGAAGCAATAAAGTTAGATAAAATAGCACTGTTACGATCCTTTCAAATGTTAAATAATTTTTTTTATTTAAAAAAGTGCTAGATTTATTCAATTTTAGTAGGCATGCCTATCTTGTCCCTAAGAAGAACCATATGCCAAGAGAAACATCTAAGGTAAAATGGCTAAAAGAAATTGTGACTCCTAGTCTAGACTACTTGGGCTCTGGAAAAAAATCAAAATAAGTGTTTGATGGTCTCTTGACATTGATAGAAGAGGCATCTAGGCTTTCTTACCCCTAAGTGAACTAATCAATCACCAATTGGTAAGCCTTGGAAAAGAAATCACCAAGAAAAGTGCACCAATTTGGGTTGTAGAGTTGTATGCAAAATAGAGAAAATATATATTGTCAGACATTATAGGAGGATTGAAGATGTTAATGATCATTGAGTGTGGGAACCAAGGGAAAATGAGAGAAAATCCAATGATATCCATTTATAGGTTTGTAATTTTTGACAGGGGTATTAGAAAACCACTTCCAATTTGTCTACCATGGGCATGTGGTTCAAACCCCAATTTTGTGAAGCATGTCATAAGGGATCACTTCTTGAATAGTTTGAAAGATATCCTTGTCCTACTATTAGATTCTAAACTAGAATTTAGCTTCAGGCCAAGAAAGAGAAAAGGTTAGAGATGACCTTTACTCCTTATGGAAAAATTAAGTGCCTTGACTTAGGAAATATTGGATAAAGGTTGTTCCTAATGCGTGGTGAGAAGGGACCACCAAAGAGAGACTATTCACCAATAAGCTAGATCACAAACCACTACCAGTCCATTAGATCCAAGGTTTGATGGACTCCTAGGACTTCCAAATACTTTTGGCTATAAATGTACTCTATATTTAATAGGCATTTTCATGACCAAAAGTGACGACAACCCAAGTCCTTTCCAAGCTTACGCTCATATGGGATGCGTGAGGAAATACAATATTAGAGAAATATTTTCTAGAATTTACTGCCCTACACAGTTCTAATGATCTATTTGGAACAAAGGGCTATTTTTTACCATTGGGTATCAAGAAGATCCAAACCCCTAGAGTCCATTAAAAGGCAACAAAATTCCCAGTTTACTTTGTGGAAGACTTTCTATCAAATCCCAAAAAAAATCATGAATGAGCTTCTCCATCTTCTAGTAAGGTGCTTTGGACAAGGTCCAACAAGACAAGTAGTAAACATGAGTGACAACTAAAATTATGGAGCAGATTTGGAACTTACCAACTAGCGAAAAATACATTGAAATCCACTTGTGAAATTTCTACTTCACATTGTCTAAAACATATTGCCATAACATAGAGGAAGAAGACTGAAAAACAAAGGGAATGTCCAAAAAATAAAATAATTTTCCATGTTGAATTCATTTCCACTAAAAGTGATATAACCAGCTATGCTTGGGAAAAAAGGACTATCGGTAGCACTTGGTATTTTTCCATTGGACACTCGACCCTAAGGCTTCACAAAATATATCAATATATTTATCAATATTACTTTCTTCTTCTAAAAACATTAGGAATAATTCATCTACAAATTGTTCATTGACCAACTGTTGAGAAGAGTCGATAAGGGTAATTCCTTTCAATCTTCCATGAGAAATAACATTGGCAAGAAGGGTAATTCCTTCAACTACCAGAACATAAAGGGCCAAAGCAATGGGGCACCCTTGTAGAATGGATATAAAAAGGCCAAGAGTGAGGATTGATGACCATTAATCATAAGATAAGTAGAAACATTAGCAAATAGTATTTGAATAGACTAGAGAAAAGTGGTCCTAAATCCTAAGGCTTACAACATGGCCAAGATGAAGGGCCACTCAATTTTGTCATAAGCCTTGTCAAAATCTATTTTAAGGAAAATAACCTTCTACTATGATTATCTTCAGCTTGCAACATGGCCAGGATGAAGGGCCACTCAATTCTATCATAAGCCTTGGTAAAGTCTATTTTAAGGAAAATAACATTTTGTTGAGATTGTCTTGCCCATCCCATGCCTTCCTAGATAGAAAATATGTTGTCCAAAATATATCGACTATTAACGAATGATTAGAGGGAGTAAATTTTTTATTTTGAGCACCATTTCTTTGGCTATAATCTTATACGAGACATTAAGTAATGTAATGGACCACCACTTATAGATATACTCAAGATCCCCTACTTTGGGAATGAGCTTAATATTATCTTTATTGATCAAAGGTCCAAGGGAGCCGATTCTTAGAGCCTTTAAGTAAACTTGGTGTAAATTAAGACCAAAGTATCCTAAAGGGTTTTGTAAAATTCATAGGGAAACCCATCATAGCCAAATACCTTATCATTGTCCATGGAGGAGGAAATAATTAAGCCCATATTGTGAAAGGGGTCTATTGTAGAGGGCTTGTTGATATGTTAAAATACAATGAGAAACCACTTTAACACATTGTTGAAGAGCTTGGGATCGGGCTAAGGAAGATTTTTGGGCTTGAAACACTTTTTGGTAATGGCAGATAAAATATTACACATATCCAAAAGCCCTACACAAATACTCTGCCCTTCTTGTATGCATTTAATTTTTTGAGCAAGGTTCCTCCCTTGGAGGAGCTGAAAGAATTCTTTGGAAACCCTATCCCAACCTTTAACCAATGAAGTTTGGATTTGAGTTGGGCACCTTGAGTGGCATGAGCATTTATAATCTATTGTTGTTGGTGAAGCTTGGCCACCTAAAGTTACAACATAGTGGAGAATGGTTGTGCTTCCAAATCCAATGTAGCACATTGGAGATCCAAGCTAGTGGCCTTGTTTGAACGTCTATAGAAGAAAGCTAGCTAGCACTCATAGATGTGAAAGAAGTGAGTGGTGTATTCCATCGCATCATTCCACCATGTAATCCAACCATTATGCATGGATAAATGTTTCTCCAAGCTTCAAATATGTTGAATATGAGCAACTAAAGGTTGGTGACTCAATAGATTTGTGTTAAAGTAAAATTGACTACACTTCATGGGAAATCCATATTTTTCCAATTCAAGGCAAAAGTGATGCACCTTGCCAGAGCCATAAAATTTGAACCGTACATCCGTTTGCCTTGAAATTTAACAGGTGGTTTCGCGTGCGTGTTCTAACTACTTGAGGTTATAAATATATGATTTTTTATCATGTTTCCTTTATGCAATTTGTGCTTAACATGTTAGTTAGAGGAAGTGTTCATATTTGATATATCGATGCATTGCACTCACGCATTCATATGTCTTACTGTCATGGAGATGAATCTTATTATATTCTTGGTGCATCACCTTTGTTAGTTTAGGATATTTTTCCTTCCCGTTATCTTTGTTTTATGTGTTATATCTTTTTCCTTTTCCCTATGAACTCATAGGTTATATTAGAGAGTGCTAAAAATCACATCTTAAAAGGAGCCAACCTTGTAATCTACTCAAATATTCATCACCTTTTTTAGCTAGGATTTTAAAAATATGAAAATATATGAAGGGTTTTAAAATATAGTGTGATAGGTCTCATTAGAACAAATGTATAAAACTATGACAAAATATGAATTTTTTAAAAATATGGTTTCCCAATGGTTTATGATGCTACAATGTCTTGATACCCCCTTCCAATAAAATGGGAAAGTGATCTAAAACTAGACCCTCCAAAATCTGAAATTATATATTCCATTTCACAAATGCCTCCTATGAAACTAAAAAATGATCTAACTTCACCATCCTGCCATGTGGATACCTTCTCTTACAAGTCCAAGTATAGTTGGTTCTAGGGCATTTAATATCCACCAAGTGTAATGCATGGACTTGGGCAATCATAATTCGATCCCTTGGGTCCAAAATTAGGGTTCCCCCTTCATGATATTTGGAGGATAATTTAGCAATAAAATCCTCAACAACAATATAGTCTAACTCCTCCCTTGAGACTCTCATATGATGCACCACTTTTCATTGATGCACCTGACCATCCAAGTTTTGATCCCCATAACAATTTATGATTAAAACCTACTCAACTATCACATTATTCCTAAAATATGATGTGAGGAAACCCCTCCAAGCTATATGTTCTATTGTCATCCATTCAAGAGAGTTCCAAAAAGTAACTATCCTTCCTAAGGTCCCTTGGGCAACCACTTCCATATGACCAAAACCCCTCCAAAGTTTATTTACTATTTTACACATAAGATCCAACAATATTTTTGTCTCTTAGATAAGCAAAAAAATTGGTTTACATCGTATGGCGATATTCATGGCTTATGGTTACGATTTTTGAAGAAAAAAAAACAAAAATAAAAAAAGTAAAATAATAATTAGAAATGCAATAAATCTGTTTGAATGACAAAAAAAATACCTTGGGCTCTAAATTCCCTTATTTAGGTTTTAGCAAGTAAGTATTTTATATGTCTACCATCAAAGGATGTACATTATAAAGATACTCAAAGAAAGTAATTTATGTTTAAAAAGTCTTATGTATTTAGGTTTTAAAAAATATTTTTATCGTTAATCATCCTAGCTAGGGTTAATGCTTATGTTTAAAGAGTTTTGAGTGTTTATGTTTTAACAAATATTTTAATTTTTAATCATCCTATATAGCCTTATGTAATTTATAGGTCTACAATATAAGGGGTACATTCTATGTGTACTCAAGATGTTTATGTTTATAATGTCTAGGTGTTTAGGATCAGAGCATCTTTGGTATACCTATTAGTTGAGGGGCCTCAAACATGACCTAAGACATAATACTCCTTAAGTCAGAATGTAGAGGGCTTTATCCATCTTAGGATATATGGAGTTTTACGGGTGAAACCTCTACCATTTTGGGTTGAATAAGTTGCTCTAAAATGGTGATAGAAAGATGATATTATGCATAGGAACTATGAGTTAAACATATATTTTTTTTGTTTGTTTGTATTTTATTTATTTTACATGGTGGAATCATTATCCGCCATGAATTCGGGAAGGTTTTTCAATTTTTATGGTTGCCACAATATTCTACGATATTTATCCCAAAAATTGCCACATATATCTTCGCACAGTCTATCCCTATAACCACTATGCAACGACTATTTTAAACCTTTTACGCCACTTAAAGTACCAGGGACAAGTATTCAGTCCGACGAGGCCCAATATTTGAACCTTGGACCTCCAACCCCCTTGCGAGGTTTGGGAGAACAAATTGGTCTACACCTCGGACCTAATTATTATATAAAATTTAAATCATATATTTATAGCCATTAATTGAAGGTCTAATCTCATTATCTTCAACGAAGACATATAATTTAGATTAAATAAATTTTTTCATATCCAAAGGTTCATCATCCTAGCTAGGGTTGAGTATTTTATAGGTCTACCATCAATGCATGTACATTATAAAAAGGTACTCAAATCATTTATGTTTAAAATCCTTGTTAGGGTTGAGTATTTTATAGGTCTACCATCAATGGATGCACATTCTAAAGATAGTCAAATCAATTATGTTTAAAGAATATTTGTGTTTAGGTTTTAACAAATATTTTTTATTGATAATCATCCTAACTAGGGTTAAGTATTTTGTAGGTCTACAATCTAACGATGTACATTCAAGCTCAAAACACTTATGTTTAAAGAGTTTTATGTGTTTATGTTTTAACAAATATTTTTATTGTTAATTATTATATTTAGGGTTATTGTTCATATTTAAAGAGTTTTGTGTGTTTAGGTTTTAACAAATATTCTTATTGTTATTCATCCTATATGTCTACCATCTATGGGGGTACATTCTAAGGGTAATAAAAATATTTCTATCTAGGGTAATCATCTAGCTAGGGTTTAGTATTTTATAGGTCTACCCCATAGGGTTTAGAATTTTATCTAAAGATGTACATTTAAAAGGTACTCAAAACACTTATGTTTAAAGAGGCTTATGTGTTTAGGTTTTAATAAAGAGTTTTGTATGTTTAGGTTTTAACAAATATTTGGGCCAAGTATTTTATAGGTCTATCGGCAAGGACGCCACTTGCATTATCGGTGATGTGACCCGGGTTCAATCCCCATGGTGGATGTGTATAAGAAGTATTACTCAAAAAAATATATTTTATAGGTCTACCATCTATGGGGTACATTCTAAGGGTAATAAAAATATTTATGTTTAAAGAGTTTGCGTGTTTAGGTTTCAACAAGTATTTTTATTAGTAGTCGTCTTAGCTAGGGTTGAGTATTTTATAGGTCTACCATCTAAGGATGTACATTTAAAAGGTACTCAAAATGCTTATGTTTAAAAATTCTTATGTGTTTAGGTTTTAACAAATATTTTATTGTTAATTATGCTATCTAGGATTAACGTTTATGTTTAAATAGTTTAAAATGTTTAGGTTCTAACACATATTTTTATTGTTAATCATCCTAGCTAGGGTTATAAATTTTAGAGTACATTCTAAGGGTGCTAAATATGTTTATGTTTAAAGCGTCTAGGTGTATAGCATCAAAGCATGAATGGTTTGAAAAATTAGAAATTAGTTTTCAATTTTTAGTTTATAAATCTTTTTTTTTTTTTTAAGCGAAAAACCCCTAAGGAGCCGCCTTTAATATTCCAAGTTATGATCTTCATTAATACCAGGGCTAAAAAAATTAGGAAGGGCATTAATCTTACCTTCCTCTACAAGATTTTCACCTTCTTTTACCATATGATAGTGATTGGTCTTGAGACCTGCTTTTTGATTAGAATCCATCTTCAATTTTTTTCCCTGTTTCTTGACTTATTCCAATTGAATCTGAGATGGCTTCTAACCTTGAAGAATGCTTTTACACAACCAAAATTTTACTAGATGGTTCAACGGAATCTATATTGGGACTTGCATTATTGAAGTTTTGACATTTGAAAGATTAATTTTCTTGTGTAAATTTTCTCCTTTTTTTTTTTAGTTGAAAATCTTTGATTTGTTGGTTTGTCTCTGAGTTATTCCCTTCATATTTAAATTGTGTTTCTAAGATTTCAGTTTCCATTATTTCCTCTTCTTCACTTGGGACATCATTTGTGGAAAGGATTTCAAACATATTAGCATATGACATTGATTGATCCTTCATAACTGGTTTTTTCTGAGTGTTCTTCTTCTTAGGTATTTGGAAACATGCAACTTAGTCTCATTCTTGTATCAAAAGGGAAGTCTATTGTACATGCACTAAACTACACTAACTAAAAAAATATTCTTTGTTTCTTGTATCAAAAACTCTGCGAAAGAACTTGATTCTCATATCAAATCCGATATATATATATATATATATATATATATATATATATATATATATATATATATATATATATATATATATATATATATATATATATATATATATATATATAGTAAACCTTTCACACGTGTAGAGAAAGAGAGATTTCCAATGACCTACTCTAGTTAGTTATGAATATAAATACAATTTTCTTCTTCCTTTCATTTTTCTTAGTCATCTACACTATGTCATAAGTATCCTATAGACCACAAATGCCTCTCATAGGGCATTGGCATATTTGATATAGCCTGCACATGCAAAATAATACATTAATTAATGTATAAAGATCGATTTAATCATAAAAGACTCTAAACTATTCTCAAACATCACCATTATAATCAGTTTAGAAAATGTTCTCAAACAAGTATAAACATGGCTATATTTTGATACCATTTCAAGTATCAACAGTAAAGTTAGAAAGAGCAAAATGACAACCCAATAAAAATATTAAACAAAACTACCATTGGAAAGTACTCAACATATGCTCTCCAACCAATATAAACATGACTAGGTTCCAAGGTCATTTAAGCAATAAAAATAATATATGCAAAATCATTGTAAGGTGGAAAAAATTTTGTATGACTACAAAATATTGTTTATGTGCAAAAACATCATACGAGAACAAAAAATTCCATATGTACACATAATTGTTGTATGAGTGCAAAATTTTTGTATGTGCTTATAATTGATGTATCGGTGAAAAAACATCGTATGATGATATTCGTGGCTTATGGTCATGATTTTTGAAGAAAACAAAAGCAAAAAAAAAAGTAAAATAATAATAACAAATGCAATAAATCAATTTGAAAGACAAAAAAAATACCTTGGGCTTTGGCTCCCCTTATTTAGATTTTAACAAGTACGTATTTTATACGTCTACCATCAAAGGATGTACATTCTAAAGATACTCAAAGCAAGTAGTTTATGTTTAACAAATATTTTAATTTTTAATCATCCTAGATAGCCTTATGTAATTTATAGGTCTACCATCTAAGAGGTACATTCTATGTGTACTCAAGATGCTTATGTTTATAATGTCTAGGTGTTTAGGATCAGAGCATATTTGGTAGACCTATTAGTTGAGTGGCTTCAAACATGACCAAAGATATAATACTCCTTAAGGCGGAATGTAGAGGATTTTCTCCATCTTAGGATATATGGAGTTTTACGGGTGAAAGATCTACCATTTTGGGTTGAATGCGTAGATTGTATAAAGAAATCATCTATCATCCAATCAACTAGAGAAATGAAAATAAAATAAATATTCTATAAACATCTCTTTAGATCAAAGTACAATTGCTTCAAGTCAAAATAAAATGTATTACTTCAAGTTCACTACAGAAGTCTAACATTACTAAGCTATACACACATAAAACTCCAGTTGGCTAAATATTTAAAATTCAAATTCTTGAAGATTCAAATATTGAAGAACGATGAAAAGAAAAATGTTATATAGGAAAAATACATTTAAAAGCCCAAAATTTCAATACAACCTAAAAAACAATAAAAGATAAATCTACATATCTCAAAGTGCATACTTTAAGAAATTGAAAGCACGAGGATACGGAAGCCCATAGGCATATTGGGTGTAGTGCAAACAAAAGCATGCAAAATGCTAAGTCCTACAAATGAACAAAGGACTAAAGTGCATAAAAAGGGGAAAACAAACGAACTGAAACAAGATATAAAGCAAATGTAAAGTGCAGCCCTTCTTTTTATTAATTTTGCTTTGAGACCAGGTTACAATACATCTCCTTCCTTTTTAGGAGCTAGGAGCGTTAGATATAGCTTTGTTACACCACGAATGGTACACTTCCCTTCGAGATCTTTTGCGTGCCCACATTTGAAATGGGCGGGCCAAACGTCGTCGCCGCTTGCATGAATCCATCTGTAGTTCCTTTCTACCCCTCCGGTTTTGATATCCTGTATTCAAAGAAATATCAAACAATTAGTAGCACCTACGGATGGAGTGAAATATGCAATCCCTAAGGCCTTCGATTAATGCATAAATGAAATAATAAAAATGGTAATCAAAACATGTCAGAATAAGATGAAGTTTGAATAGAAGCATGCAAACACCATCATGAACGCACTGCAAAAGGAAAAATCAAGAAATTTGTTGTAGATTTCTAATCGCTTCGGGGTGGGACGATTAGGACTGTCATAAAACGTTAGAAGGCAACCTCCTAAATTTCCCATCCATAGGCCTCCAAAACACCTTCAAAGTTGGGGTTAGACAAAATGGGGAATTTTGGGATGACCCAAAAGGTCGAATTTTGCAGATTCGGCCTCGATTGCCCTATATATAAAAATGCTCCCTATATGTTAGTGAAAGCTAAAAGCAATGAAAACATAGTTAAAACTCATCATAATAGCCCCCTATAATACTTACATGGCCCTGATTATAATACTTACATGGCCCTTTATAAATGTTTAAAATCAAACACACCACCATAACATCTTAAAGGATTAAGGTGTTTTGCATCTAGTTTTAAGGTTTCCAATCAAACACCCTAAGAAGGTTTTAAAATGTAGTTATTTTGTTCTTTCTTTTTCTATGGATACTATTATAAGATTTATCTTTTAAGGTTATATATACAAGGTTTAGGGATTTTTCCATGACACTATCAAGACTAAATAAAAAAAAAACAAACTTAGAGACTATAGTTATATAATTACAAATTCAAAGTGAGTGATTATTATACGAGTACCTATGATTTGAAGGCTTAAAATTTGGCTAGTGATTATAGTACTTACATGTCCCTTTTAAATGTTTACAATCAAACACCACTATAATATCCTAGAGGATTAAGATGCTTTGCATCAAAGTTTTTAAGGTTTACAATCTAACAAACTATCAAATTACAATGTTATCTACAACTAGGTTTATAGTTTCACTTTTAGCTGTCATAATCGTTAAGGTCTTAAGATCATAGGTTTATAAACCTTCATTGATGATTTATGTTCCTTATCTCAAATCAAAACTCATAAGCTATTCTCCTTATCTCAAATCAAAACTCATAATTTATGTTTGGAAAATTATTTTTTATATCCAGAGGTTCATCATACTAGCTAGAGTTAATTACTTTACAAGTCTACCATCTAAGAGTGTACATTCTAAAGGTACTAAAAACGTTTTAACAAAATTGTCTAGGATTTAACAAAGACATTTATTGTTCATCATCCTAGCTAGTGTTAAATATTTTATAGCTCTACCATTGAAGGGTGTACATTCTAAGTGTAGGTAGAATATTTGTGTTTAAAGTGTCTAGGTATCTATAATCAAAGCATTTAAGGCTTTAAAATTTAGGAATCCAAGGTCTAGTATTTTTCAATTTTTACTTTATAAACATTTTGCTTCTAAAATAATTGAAATCTTAAATATAAGGTTTTAAAATCTAATTATTTCAAACTCCCTCTTACTAAAATATTTCGCTTTTAATGTTATGATCTACAAGGGTTAGGGATTTTTCCAAGACTTTAAAAAATGACTTTCCACCCTAATCATCTAATATCTTATAAAAGCTTTTAAAAAACATCCCATCTTAATTCATGTTTTAGCATATAATGTTCACAATTTATATACAAAGCATTATCTCATCATTTTAGACTTCCTTTTGTTGTTATGGTGTTTTGCATCAAATTGTTTAAGGTTTACAATGTTATATACAACTAGGTTTATAGTTTCACTTTTAGCTGTCATAATCACTAAGGTCTCAAGATCATAGGTTTATAGCCCTTCATTGACGAGCTAAGCTCCTTATCTCAAATCAAAACTCATAATTTAAGTTTCAAAAATTATTTTTTATAACCAAAGGTTCATCATCCTAGCTAGGGTTAAGTACTTCGCAATTCTACCATCTAAGGGTGTACATTATAAATGTACAAAAAAAAAAAATTATGTTTAAACTATCTAGATTTTAACAAATATTTTTATTGTTCATCATCCTAGCTAGTGTTAAATATTTTATAGCTCTACTATCAAAGGGTGTATATTCTAAGTGTAGTCAAAATATTTTTGTTTAAAGTGTTTGGGCATCTACAATCAAAGTATTTAAGGCTTGAAAATATAAAAATCCAAGGTCTTGTATTTTCAACATTTTGCTTCTAAAAATAACTAAAATCTTAAATATAAGGTTTTAAACTCTTATTATTTCAAACTCCCTCTTGCTAAAATATTTCTCTTTTAAGGTTATTATCTACAAGGGTTAGGTATTTTTTGAAGACTTTAACAATGACTTTCCACCCTAATCATCTAATAGCTTATAAAATATCTTAAAAAAGCAACCCATCTTAATTCATTTTTTAACATATAATGTTTACTATTTATATAGAAAGCTTTATCCCATCATTTTAGACTTCCTTTTGCTATGGACTATATTATAATGCTTTTAAGGTTATGATCTACAAGTTTTAGGGACTTTCCAAGCCTTTAACAATAACATTCAACCTTAATAATCTAATATCTTATAAAATCTTATATTTTAAGATATAATGTTTACTACATATGTACATCATGTAATATACAAAGTTAAGTATAAAAAAAAGGTTAAGACATGATATAAAGTGTGTATAATAAAATATATAACGTTATATTTTATAGAATGAAGTTTTTATTCATAGGTTAGATTTACAAATATAGGAGTAAAGGCTAAAAATATTGCTTTGTTTAGAATTCTATTTTTTAGGATCCCATTTTCCTACGACTTATTTAATCACCTCTATCATCGCCTGGATAATTTCTTTTAAATTCTTCGACACCTTAGGAGCTCACCTTGGGTTAAGGCCAGAAGCAAATTTAAACACTCTTGACGTAATTGACCTCTCATTGCTTGGAAGTTAGATGGAATGTTTGCCAATACTGGCCTTTAAAGTAAAAATAAGACCCCATCTCTATCTCGAGGCCAACACAATCTAACATAGGCCCCCTCATTATCATGGTCTCCAGATTTTTAAAATGATTAAATAAGAGTCATGGTCTGCTCATTGTCACAATTATCACATGTGTCCCATGTCATGTGGCAATGGATGTGTCATCCTTAGCTCTTGCATAAAATCCTCAATACATTACTATAAGTGGTAGATGGCAATAGGGCAATAGGTTTCTTAGTAATGCACTAATGGTTTAAACATTTACAAAACCCTCCTATTTATTATTTTCAACTAGTATAGTACATAGTCCACAGTACATATAACCTAATATTAAACCACTACATAGTCCAAATTAGATTCAACACATCAAGCCAAAACAATCACACCAAAAAATAATCACAAACCCAATTTAAATCCACCCTAATTTAGGAATTCCAATTGACATACCCTAAATCAATGTATCAAAACAAAAATAAAGTAATAAAACATACCAGAGATACTTGAACATGGCTCGCCTTACTTTGAAATGTGCACTTGAGTATCACAAATGCAAAGGCTTTGCCCAACAATGTTACCTGCACTCATGTCATCATTAGGAAAGACTTGGACAAAGGAAGACCAAACAACATATCAGGATGACATTACTTTATATTATGAAGGATAGCTATGCTGCTTCAAAGACAAGCAAGCTAGTTGTGTACAATAAAAATAAGCCGAGGTTCAGTTTAAATACCAGTGTTTCCATCCCAAAGATCTGCCCACTTGAAAAGCAAAGTCTTCTTCCTATGGAGAAACTGTACAAGTTTTCCAATGGTCTTGTAGGTCCTATCTGGAAGGATTGGAGGTGGAAATATGGAAAACAGATTTGTTGTTTTAAAGCCTCTAAGATTTATTAGTCGATGGTTCCTAGAATCCCATTTGGTGACATTATGAACATCAGATGGGGTTTGAGTTGTTCTTGCAAAAAATGGAAGAAGCGTCTCACTGGGGTGTGGATGTTTCGGGTTTCTATGAAGTTGAAGGTGTTTGCCTGGTTAGTTATTATGCAGGGTCTTCATAGTAAGGCTCATCTAGCCAAATAGATGCTTACATCGGATGCTTGTTCTAGATGTGGAAAAAGTGAAACGATTAAGCATATTTTTTGAGAATGTCCGAGAACGAGAAAGGTAGTCTGGTTGTATGATAATGTTGTTCAGGGGCAGCTAAGGTGGGAGGCAGTTTTTTTTGGAGACTCCATTGACTATGCGAGCCACAGAAGAATATTTTGGCATATTATCAAACTCTCTACCTTGTTCAGTATTTGGAAAGATAGATGTAGTCTGATTTTTAAAAATGAGGAGGTGCTCGTTGATGTTACTGTTAGCAAAGCTGTTGAGCTTGATTCTAGTCAACTTAAGGTGTTTAGTTCTGAGATTATTCAGGACTGTATTAGAATTGATAAAAGTATTAGATTTGATTGTTTGCTGCTCATTTGAAAATTGTTGTAGTGTTGTTATGAAGATGTATTCTCTGATTATTCATTAATATGAAGTGTTTTTTCAATAAAAAAAATAAGCCAAGGTTGAAAGTTGATTGCATGGCATGAAAAATGTTATGTCATGCCATAATATTATACAAGGGTAGAGGGGTCCATCATAATATTATAAAAGGGTTATAAGTGTCCATCCTAGTTAATTGCCTAGGAAGGACACTTATAACCCTTTTATAATATTATGACGAACCCCTCTTCCATTCCCTAGGATGGACACTTATAACCCTTTTATAATATTATGACGAATCCCTCTACCCATGTATAATATTATGGCATGCCATTATTTCTTTCATACCAAGCAATTAACCTTAGTTTATTTTATCATCTTAAGATGCACATCCCAAACATACACATATTCATCTATTTCATTTTATTTTATTTTTACCATACGCAACTAGCTTTCTTGCCTTTGAAATAATGTAGCTATCCCTGATAATAAAAGGTAATGTCATCCTCAAGATATGTTGTTTGTAGTCTTGCCCTGATAAAGTCTTCCCCAACGATGACCCAAATGAAAGTAACTTTGGTTAAGCACTTGGAGTTGCACTGGAATTTATATTCTATTCTTGTGTACTAAAGGCGAAAGCAATATACCCATGTGTTGTAGGTGAGTTGGAGAGGAGAGGGCAATCCTCCAAGGGAGGTCCCAGGTTCAAATCTCCACCCTACCAAAAAGTTGAATTGGGTACCCAAAATCCAATTGATAATGTTGGTGCGGGCAGGGCTGGGTACGACCCTCGGGTGACTTTGACGGTGTAGAACCCCCTGTTCGTGGTCTCTTAGACCAAGGTGAACCCGCAAGGGGTTTTTCGCTAAAAAAAAAAAAAAGTCGAAAGCAATATAGTAAGTAATAAGATCAAAATTACATTGCATCAAAAATAAGTTAAATATCTACATATCTTCTATCATATGCAAAGCTTTATCTCTTCAACATAAAATATCTACTACACATATTCAAAGCTTTATCTCATAAAATACTTGTTAGAATAAGTAATTATTCTCTTAAGTTCTACTAGGATAGACATACTTGAGTTTCCACTCCTTCATGAGTCAGGTAAACTCTGGATCAGATTTGATGAGTTATTGTAATCTAACGGCTCTCAATGATCAACTTTGCTATTCATACAAAGATGATCCATGGAATAAATCAATCAATTCTATTTTGTTCCTTCAAATATTGTAATACTTTGTAGTTCTACTCTTGGGAAATTCTAACATGGTACCAGAGCAAGATAGATTTTGCTAGTAATTCTCTCTTGATTAAAAGCCAAAGAAAAATGGCTATTAAAAATTATTAAACATTATCTTAGTAGCATAAGCCACTCATAGAATAATTTGCAACTTAGTCTCATTCTTGTATCAAAAGGGAAGTCTATTGTACATGCACTAAACTACACTAACTAAAAAAATATTCTTTGTTTCTTGTATCAAAAACTCTGCGAAAGAACTTGATTCTCATATCAAATCTGATATATATATATATATATATATATATAAACCTTTCACACGTGTAGAGAAAGAGAGATTTCCAATGACCTACTCTAGTTACTTATGAATATAAATACAATTTTCTTCTTCCTTTCATTTTTCTTAGTCATCTACACTATGTCATAAGTATCCTATAGACCACAAATGCCTCTCATAGGGCATTGGCATATTTGATATAGCCTGCACATGCAAAATAATACATTAATTAATGTATAAAGATCGATTTAATCATAAAAGACTCTAAAATATTCTCAAACATCACCATTATAATCAGTTTAGAAAATGTTCTCAAACAAGTATAAACATAGCTATATTTTGATACCATTTCAAGTATCAACAGTAAAGTTAGAAAGAACAAAATGACAACTCCATCAAAATATTAAACAAAACTACCATTGGAAAGTACTCAACATATGCTCTCCAACCAATATAAACATGACTAGGTTCCAAGGTCATTTAAGCAATAAAAATAATATATGCAAAATCATTGTAAGGTGGAAAAAATTTCGTATGACTACAAAATATTGTTTATGTGCAAAAACTTCATACGAGAACAAAAAATGCCATACGAACACATAATTGTTGTATGAGTGCAATTTTTTTGTATGTGCTTATAATTGATGTACGGGTTAAAAAACATCATATGATGATATTCATGGCTTATGGTCACGATTTTTGAAGAAAACAAAAGCAAAAAAAAAAAAAAAAGTAAAATAATAATAACAAATGCAATAAATCAATTTGAATGACAAAAAACATACCTTGGGATTTGGCTCCCCTTATTTAGATTTTAACAAGTCAGTATTTTATATGTCTACCATCAAAGGATGTACATTCTAAAGATACTCAAAGCAATTAATTTATGTTTAACAAATATTTTAATTTTTAATCATCCTAGATAGCCTTATGTAATTTATAGGTCTACCATCTAAGGGGTAAATTCTATGTGTACTCAAGATGCTTATGTTTATAATGTCTAGGTGTTTAGGATCAGAGCATATTTGGCAGACCTATTAGTTGAGTGGCCTCAAACATGACCAAATATATAATACTCCTTAAGGCGAAATTTAGAGGATTTTATCCATCTTAGGATATATGGAGTTTTACAGGTGAAAGATCCACCATTTTGGGTTGAATACGTAGATTGTATAAAGCAATCATCTATCATCCAATCAACTAGAACAATGAAAATAAAATAAATATTCTATAAACATCTCTTTAGATCAAAGTACAATTGCTTCAATTCAAAATAAAATGTATTACTTCAAGTTCACTACAGAAGTCTAACATTACTAAGCTATCCACACATAAAACTCCAGTTGGCTAAAGATTTAAAATTCAAATTCTTGGTAAGCATCCATTAACTCGTTGAGATGTTGATCTATTAATTCTTGGTAAGAATCCATTAACCTCTGGGGTTTGCCCTAGAGGCTATGTATGTCAATTCGATCAGTGCTTGTTGTCACATAATCGGATTGGTGCTATTTTGGTGTCTACATAAACGTATACAAGGTATCCCAAAATTGTCATACGGACACATAATTGTTGTATGAGTGCAAATTTTTTGTATATGCTTATAATTGATGTACAGGTGAAAAAACATCGTATGATGATATTCGTCGCTTATGGTCATGATTTTTTAAGAAAAAAAAAGCAAAAATAAAAAAGTAAAATAATAATAACAAATGCAATAAATCAATTTGAATGACAAAAAAAATACCTTGGGCTTTGGCTCCCCTTATTTAGGTTTTAGCAAGTATTTTATATGTCTACCATCAAAGGATGTACATTCTAAAGATACTCAAAGAAAGTAATTTATGTTTAAAGAGTCTTATGTATTTAGGTTTTAAAAAATATTTTTATCGTTAATCATCCTAGCTGGGTTAATTCTTATGTTTAAAGAGTTTTAAGTGTTTAGGTTTTAACAAATATTTTAATTTTTAATCATCCTAGATATCCTTATGTAATTTATAGGTCTACCATCTAAGAGGTAATGTCTAGGTGTTTAGGATTAGAGCATATTTGGTAGACCTATTAGTTGAATGGCCTCAAACATGACCAAAGATATAATACTCCTTAAGGAGGAATGTAGAGGATTTTATCCATATTAGGATATATGGAGTTTTACGAGTGAAAGCTCTACCATTTTGGGTTGAATATGTAGATTATATAAATGAATCATCTATCATCCTATAGACACCAAAATAGCATCAATCTGATTATGTGACAACAAGCACCGATCGCATTGACACACACAACCCCTAGGGCAGCCCCCAGAGGTTAAACAGTGGTCCTAACTACTCCCAAAAGCAGTTTAGAAGGTAAAAGGTCAATTTGGCACCTTTTTGGCACTTTGCTCCCTACTCGTCCCACCCTGGGATGATTACAAACTGGTATTCGTCCCACCCAGGGATGATTATCAGCATTCGCCCCAGGGTGAGGCGAATAGAAGGTTTGACAGGCAAAAAAATTCAAACCTCGACAAGTCTGCCAGTTAACTGTAGCTTCAGGTCATGCAATTGCAAGGAACGACTTCAAATCAAGGAGAGAGATTTCAGTCATGCATGTCTTTGATTTTTGAGGCCTCATGCAAGGAGACTCTAAATCAGGGAATAATATTTTTCCCAAAATAGGACATGCAACTCCAGTGGCGCCCTCGCATGCACATTCAAACAAAGAGACCCTAGGTCTATAAATTGGTGAGTTTTCTTATCCAAAAGGATATATAGAGAAGGAGCATTTTGAGAAACGAAGTGCTACCATTTTACATCCACACACACACCTTTTGATTTGTGCCTTTCACATCCTTGATCTCTTTTGGAAGGGAGGTCATAGGGTGGTTATTGGAAGCACAAATATAGATCCCAAACCTAAACATTTGGCCACAATATCCCACAAAATTTTCTTAAAACACCCCATAAGAGGTTTTGGACCCATCCCAAGTGGATTGGTGCCGAAACAAAGTCCCAAACGACGGGAGTCCTGCCCCCGAGCACCCCCCAAACTGTTGCAGTCCTAATTTCCCCGCCCCAGAGCGATTAGAAATATGTGTTAGATATCCTTTATGTTATTTTTGCATCTGATTCTATACTACTTATATAGGTTTCCATTTAAATTTCACATCGTTTTGAGCATTTTTTATCATGTTTTTATCATTTCCTGCCTTTACTAACATGCAAGTAGCATCATCAAATTCCTAGTGATAGAGGCCAAATTGGGAAAATATGACCTTCTGGGTCTTCCCAAAATACCCCCAATTAGCTAACCCCAACTTTTTATGTGATTTGGAGCTTCCCAGATGTGACATTTGGGACTATGTTTTTTGACACTTTGTTGAAGGTCTATTCGCCCCGCCCCGGAGCGAATACAAATTTGTGGTGAATTTTTGACTATTCCATTTGTAGTGTCTTCCATGTGATTTTTTTATGCCCCTATCAATTTTTTAGTTCATTTGGATCTATTTCAGTTATCGTTTTATTTATATTTTGCATGTGCTAGTTGAAAGCATGGGGATTGCATGTTTTATGTTATCTATAGGTGCTACTGACTATTTTCTATTTCTTTGAATGTAGTATATAGACATTGGAGGAGAAGAAAGGATTCAAGACTCATCAATGCAAGCGACGGCGACGTTTGGCCTGCCCATTTTACATGTGGGCACGCGAAAGAAGGAATAGCATCCATAGGTGTGGCAAGAACACATTTAACGCTCCTAGCCCCTGAAAAGGGAGGAGACGGATTGTAACCAAGTTCTAAAACATATTAATAAAAAGGGTTGTCTTCCATATTGGCTTTCCATTTGGTTTTGATTCGTTTATGCTCCTTTCTTTTCATGCACTTTTAATTCATAGGGTTTAGCATTATCTTTTGTTCATTTACATCGCATCTGGGCTTTTCTTTTTTGTTTCCGTATCCTCGTGCTTCCACATCCAATCAACTAGAGAAATGAAAATAAAATAAATATTCTATAAACTTCTAAAAACATCCCTTTAGATCAAAGTACAATTGCTTCAAGACAAAATAAAATGTATTACTTCAAATTCACTACATAAGTCTAACATTACTAAGCTATCCACACATAAAACTCCAGTTGGCTAAAGATTTAAAATTCAAATTCTTGAAGATTCAAATACTGAAGAACGATGAAAAGAAAAAATTTATTTAGGAAAAATACATTTAAAAGCTATAAATTTCTAAAAACTCATTATCTAACCAATTAGACAAGTAAAATGAATAATTTAGGATGGACATTCCAACTTACCATGTATTCCTTTACATTTACCAAGTATAAAAAGTATTTTTTTGAAATTTATCAATTGTATTTCATGTATTATGAAAAGCATAGTTGGTTAGTAGAACTTTTGACAATTCAATATAATTTTTTGTCTATAAAAAGAAATTCAAGATATATACCCCTATATCAACAAGTAAAGCTCATTGGATGCCATTTAGAGTTTATGAAAGATAGTCCATTATTAGGGCACTAAAAAAATCATTTTCCTTATATAAGGATAATGCTAAGCCAAAATTTCAATACAACCTAACAAACAATAAAAGATAAATCTACATATCGCAAAGTGCATACTTTAAGAAACGTATAAAAGGTATCCCATGAAAATACATCAAATTTAAATATACAATCCTATTCATCATTTAAAATGGATAACATCGTTGTCTTGGCTAAAGAAGAAAACTATCTCCATGTAATCGTTGACACATTTGTACCTATAAAAGCAAAATACATAAATAGCATTAGCATTATCATCTAGTTAGTTCTTTGCCTATTCTTATGGTGATATAGCCTAGTATTAAGAAGATGCCACATTCATAAGACTTTTTGGCACTCAAATATTTGCATAAGAATATCCCACTCAATGTGATCCCCCTTAAGCAATAAAATGTATTCACATGAGGAGGAATATGTTTACTAGTGATATCATCTACAATCACCTAAATATCGATATGCTCTTCAAACTAAGCATATACTTTATTGAGATAGGTAAACTTAAATTCCCCATCTAAAAACCGTACATGAGAATTTCCTTTCTTATGGCTCAAACAAGAACACCCAAATACCTTTTTGAACAAATATATTAATTGTAAATTCTTGAGATGCTTTATACTTCGTTCCCTAGGGATATGAATGAATAATATTAGTAATAATCTAGAATCTCCTATGATAAGAAAGAAGACTTTGTAATGCTCAAATTTCAAGTTGGTTCATTCTTATGTACACTACAAGAAATATCTAAGAAGATATGAGAGGATATAATATTGTATCCATTACTCCTACTTTATATAATCAAATATGCATCTCCATTTATATAAAAATTTATGTTTAAAATATGTCATATTGAATATGGAGGTTCATGTTTCATGGGTTAAAAGGTCACTCATACGGAAATGCGATGATTCACCTTCCATAAGTTATAGAGTATATATTAAAAGAAAAATTGCATACATATAACTTTTTCCTAGCTAAACATAAATATTTAAACCATTAGTCTTGGCCTTTAATCTTAGATCCTTAAATATCATAGTTAAACATAAATATTTAAACCATTTTCATTCAAAATAAAATCTCAGACAAAGTAAACATTTTATCCTTTAATCTTATATCCTTAAACCTTATAGCTAAACATAAATATTTAAACCATCTTATGAACCAAAAAACCATGGACTTAATTAGAAATCATACTTAGATACATAGAACCTTAATTTGCTTTTTATAAATTGTTATAAAACACACGCCCACAAAGGCCTATAACCTTTGATATCACATGCAAACCCTAAAACATATGAACAATTAAAATCTTTAGGACTAACCCCCAAACCCATAAACCTATGAAATTAAAGCCTTCAATTCAACTCAAACAAGTAGAACCTTTATAACTTAAAATATAGAATCCTAAACAAAGTAAAAATTTTATCCTTTAATATTAGATCCTTAAACGTTATAGCTAAACATAAATATTTAAACCATCTATAGACACCAAAAAAACACCAATCTGATTATGTGACTGCAAACACTGATCGCTTTGACACACACAGCCCCAAGGGTAGCCCCCAGATGTTAAACAGTGGTCCTAACCACTCTCACAGCAGTTTTGGAAGGTCAGATATCAGTTTGGCACCTCCAGGAACTTTGCTCAATATCTGTTCCACCCTAGAACGAATTCAAACTGGGATTCGCCCCACCCTGAGATGAATTCTGAATTCGCTCCAAGGTGGGGCGAATTGCAGGTTTGATGGGAAAAAAGTCAAATCTTGACAAATTGCAGCTCAGATCTGCCACTCAACGCTTCCTTCATCGCATGGGAGTCCCAATTCAAGGAGGAATATCCTTCCCCCTGGGAAGGCATGATTACCAAGTGGCGCCTCTGCATGCCCATTTCAAGAGACCTCCAGGTCTATAAATTGGTGAGTTTCCTCACCCCAAAATATATAGAGAAAGAATATTTTAGAGCAACGAAGTGCTGCCATTTTATTTGCAGACCTCACACCTTTTGGATTCGCGCCTTTCACATCCTTGATCTCCTTTAGAGGGGAGGTCATTGGGTGACTATTGGGAGGATGAATCTCGAGCCCAAAACCCGACATTTGGCCACAATATCCCACCAAATTTTTCAACAATACCACACAAGAGGTTTTGGACCCATCCCAAGTGGATTGGTGCCGAAATTAGGTCACAAACGGTGGGCGGCCTGCCCCATGGGCGCCCCCTCCCATGCTGCCACCGTCCTAATCGCCCCCTTTGGAGCGATGGGAATTCTGTGGTAGACTTGCTTTCTTTCATTTTTGCATTCATTTCTATGATGCTTAGATAGGTTTTCATTTGAATTTCATCTCGTTTTGAACAATTTTGATCATATTTCTATATTTGCTTGCTTCTACTAACCTATAGGTAGCATCATAAAATTCCTGCTAATGGAGGAAAAATTGGGAAAATTTGACCATCTGGGTCTTCCCAAAATGCCCCTAGTTAGCTAACCTCAAGTTTGCAGGTCCTTTGGAGCTCTCTAGGCAATACATTGGGACAGTACCTTTTCGGTGTTTTATTGTAGGTAAATTCGTCCCACCCCAGAGCGAATTCAAATCGGTGAGGAATTTTCCAATTGTTCTTTTTGTAGTGCCCTCCCGATGATGTCCTAATGCCCCTGTCAAATTTTTAGAGCATTTGGATTCATTTTAGTTACAGTTTAATTCGTTTTTCTCATTCACTTATCGTAGGCTTGGGGATTGCATGTTTTGTTTCATCCGCAGGTGCTACTAACTATTTCTTGTTCCTTTGAATGCAGGATCAGAACATCAAAGGAGAAGCGAGGAAGCAACATTCACAAACACAAGCGGCGGTGACATTTTGGTCCGCCCATCTTACATGTGGGCACGCGAAAGAAGGAAAGGCACCCATGGATGTAACAAGAACGCATGCTTAAACGGTCCTAGCCCTTGGAAAGGAAGGATGCACATTGTAACCGAGTTTGAAATATATCAATAAAAGGGGTTGTCTTCTTTATTCACTTGTGTTTTGTTTCGATTTGCTCATGCCTTTCCCTATTTTCATGCACTTTCAAATTCCTAGGATTTAACGTTGAGTTCAAGTTTTTTTTTTTTGCATTTCGTATTCGCTTTCCTTTTTGCTTTTGTATCCTCGTGCTTTCAGTGGTGATCACGGTGGGATGTTGTCCTCTACATTTTTGGATTAGAAATTTGATCAAAATTTACCTTGCTTACAGGTATCTTTTTTTTGGAACGCGGGACTGGTGTTCGTTCCAATCTGTGGCGAACACAGAACTGTAATTTGTCTCACCTAGGGACGAATTGGAATGCGCCCCACCCTGAGATGAATACAGTCCTATAATTCATTCCACCTTGGGACGAATTCCAATATGTGAAGTTTTCGGGCAGAAACTCAGGACCGACAGATTCGGGTAGAGAAGAGGTAAGGATTCTGCATTTTCTCTGTCATTTTCTGCTTTCAGTGTTTCTGTTTTTGGGTTATTGGTTTGCTTAGGGAAAGTTTTCTTCTTACTTTTTGCTTGTTTCCTTTTGCAAAATAAAAAGAACCCCACACACCATGTGGCAACTTAAAAACCAAGGCGCTGGTCGTAAAACCCCAGCCCTTGATCAAGACCAACGATGGATTTCATCACCACATTGGCTTGAATTTTGCATCCATTACCTTGATCGCAACTGTTGCTCGACGTAAATCCTGATGAAATCTGACCGAGTGTAGCTGGGGTGATACCCAGTGTGCAAGGATAAGTCTTCTATGGTAGGTGTCATAAATAGGGTGATTCCCCTTTCGTACCGCCTATGTTCCACATACCATCTACTCTCACATACCTATAGTTTCCCTCACGTAAGGGCGGGTATATAGAGAGGTTGGTATATCGGCCTGGCAATGGTATATCGAAGGGGCGACCAATTTGGGAGTCATAAGAGCCCTCATTTTGCATTTAAACGTTCTTCAAAAAAAAAAAAAATCAAAAAACACTAAACCAGGTTTATGACACTCTCAATATTTAAACGAGATAATCACTGTTTGTGTATGTGTGTGCTCTTTTTTGTTTAGTGTAGCATAAAAGAAAAATCATAAAAGAGATAAAAATCTATTTAGCTTGTAGAAAAACAATACCATGGTGTAAACTCGTAGCCAAGCCCAATCAAGGGCAGAAGCCGCGGAAAGTGTACAAGGGGGCACAAGTCACCTCCGCTACAGCCCTAAGGACTTGGTCATACCGCCTTGGTGGCCTGACCCACAAGAGAGTCTGCGCCATTCCATGTCAAGGTGGAACTATAAGGACACCCCTTTTGGGGACACACCCGTTCATCATAGCCCCTTTCGGGAAGAGTCCTTACATGTGGCACTCAACATAGATAAAAAGGCTCCCTTAGAAGCTCGATATGAGTGGCCACCATGCGATGAAGCGCTAGAGTGGCATAGTTTCCATGAGGAGAGGCCACATGATGATGGCATCCCTCCTTTTCCCCCCATCACTGTTAGAACCAATAGACAAAATCCAGAGCGCAAGGCTCTTCAAACCGGGCAAATTAACTCTGTCCGCCCCTTTCACACACATGAAAGGGAGCACGAGGAAGATGATTACATTCCTCAAGAGCAACATACAGTGCGGGGGACATGTGCCTCCGCACCAGCTAGATACCATGATCACCCATTGAGGCCAGAGCCTTAGGTAAATGCCGCCAACCTCGATAGAGGGAAGTGACCTATTGAGATCTTGGATCATCACGATCGAGGTAAATGCATAGGAGAGGCATCTAGGCCTCCTAGGCTCAATCTGGTGGAACAAATCGACTTGGCAGTCACCAGACATACCGCCCGCCAAGCGCAAATCACGTGGATTGAGCAAGACCAACAATATTTAGAGCATTTATATCGCCTTAGCAAAGAGCACATTAGGCACCAAACAGATGAGCTGCTACATAACCCGGTGCCTGAAAGGGTTCCAACCCCACGCACCCAAATAGTAGAACCATATGAGAGGTGCAACCCCTTGGTGTGAGATAGGTCCCCGTGACCTTACCAAGCACTGCCTCCTAGACCTCCTAGACCTGAACGGGAGGCCACTCCTTGAAACAATGATGGGTACCCTCCGTGGGGGCCCACCCTGGGTCATAGGTCTCACCCAAAGACTCCTCAAGAAGCTTATGAGGAGTATGAGCAGGAAGATGAGCGGGCCAAAATGCCCTACCTAGGTAGAGGAGTCGCCATCCGGCATCCCCCTCATAGGCCTCAAGTCTCCCACAACCCACAATGGGAGCAAACCAAAGAGGAAGAGATTAAATCTTTCGATGCATACAAAGCACTGCTAGAGCATCTGGAGTCTGTGGAAACCAAAAATTTTGGGCCTCAAAATCCCACTTTACGCCAGCTTTGCAGTCATCCTGTGCATCCGTCAGTGCCAGCACCTCCTTATCCTGAGCACTTTAAGCTGCCTCAGTTGGCAACATTTAGAGGTGAGGAAGATGCTCAAGAGCATGTGACGAGATTCCTGAGCCAATGCTTTGGCATTTAGGACAATGATGCTTTGTTATTGAGAATATTTATCACCACATTCGCAGGCCCTACCTCGAATTGGTTTACCCAATTACCAAAGCACAACATCAAAAACTTGGATCAGTTAGTGGATGCGTTCCTTGAATGCTTCACCTTCAATACCAAGAAGAAGGCGTCACTAAGTGACTTAGCCAGCCTCAGGCAGTATGAGGAGGAGACCATGGCGGCCAATAGGAATCAGTGGAGGACATTGCTCTTGAAGCTGCCCTACCTCCCTCCTATGTTCGACCTCACTCAGATGTTCTCCAAAAGTTGTTTGAGATCGATCTCTATGCTATTGCAGCTGCAATATTATGCCACCCTAGAAGAAGCTCTGGTACAAGCCAAAATTATTGAAGAGATCAAAATACAGGATGGCAAGATAGCCAAGCCTAAGAAAAAAGAGTGGACTAAAAACACTAAAGCTGGGACCACGCAACAAAAACCCGCTACAGTTAAACAAGTTGCAATCAACATCCCTAAACCTGTGCAAGCAAATCAGCCTCAAAAGGCTAATTATCAGGTAGTGCCTCCCAACAACTATGACAGAGAAAATTAGAGGCAAGAGCAGAATCAGTAGCATCGCCCTAGGCGACAATACACACCCTACATAGAGTCTAGGAACTCCTTGTTTGATCGCTTGTTAGCGGAAAACTTGATCAACCTGCCAGAGATTCAGACTATAGATCCCAACGCACCCAAGCCTAAGGGGTATAGAGAGGACTTGTACTGCAGGTTCCATAGGTGGCAGGGACATAACCTAAATGCCTGTTGGAAATTTAAGGGCTTGGTGCAAGACTTGATTGATAACAAGACACTAGTGGTGGATAATCCCGTCGCACCAAACAACCAGCAAATGGAGGTCTTCAAAGACCCCTTGCCTGCTCATGCTCTACAGGAAAAGACCCTACAAGTTAACGAGGTCACACAGAACTACCCCATGCAGGGGTATGTAGGGATGATCAGTATAGTGACTCGAAATAGGAGGTATCCGAGCACGAATGCTCCTGCGACAGCTGTAGGAGAGGTGCCCAAAACATCGCAACCACAATAGCACCTTGCACAACCTCCTCCACCTAATCCAGTGGCCACACTTCAGACCAAGCTAACTCAGAGTTTGAGGACCATTTTGGGTTGAATACGTAGATTGTATAAAGCAATCATCTATCATCCAATCAACTAGAGCAATGAAAATAAAATAAATATTCTATAAACATCTCTTTAGATCAAAGTACAATTGCTTCAAGTCAAAATAAAATGTATTACTTCAAGTTCACTACAGAAGTATAACATTACTAAGCTATACAAACATAAAACTCTAGTTGGCTAAAGATTTAAAATTCAAATTCTTGAAGATTCAAATATTGAAGAACGATGAAAAGAAAAATGTTATTTAGGAAAAATACATTTAAAAGCCCAAAATTTCAATACAACCTAACAAACAATAAAAGATAAATCTACATATCTCAAAGTGCATACTTTAATAAACTGAAAGCACGAGGATACGGAAGCCCATAGGCATACGGGGTGCGGTGCAAACAAAAGCATGCAAAACGCTAAGTCCTACAAATGAACAAAGGACTAAAGTGCATAAAAAGGGGAAAACAAACGAACTGAAACAAGATATAAAGCAAATGTAAAGTGCAACCCTTATTTTTATTAATTTTTCTTTGAGACCAGGTTACAATACGTCTCCTTCCTTTTTAGGATCTAGGAGCGTTAGATATAGCTTTGTTACACCATGAATGGTACACTTCCCTTCGGGATCTTCCACGTGCCCACATTTGAAATGGACGGGTCAAACGTCACCACCGCTTGTGTGAATGTGTCTGTAGTTCCTTGCTGCCCCTCTGGTGTCGAGATCCTGCGTTCAAAGAAACATCAAACGATTAGTATCACCTATGGATGGAGGGAAATATGCAATCCCTAAGGCCTCTGGTTAATGCATGAATGAAATAATAAAAATGATAATCAAAACATGTCAGAATAAGATGAAATTTTAACATAAGCATGCAAACACCATCATGAACGCACACAGTCAAGAAATATGTTGTAGATTTCTAATCTCTCCGGGGTGGGACGATTAGGACTATCATAAAACGTCAGAAGGCAACCTCCTAAATGTCCCATCTAGAGGCCTCCAAAACACTTGCAAAGTTGGGGTTAGACAAAATGGGGAATTTTGGGATGACCCAGAAGGTCGGATTTTGCATATTCGGCCTCGATTGCCCTATATATAAAAATGCTCCCTGTATGTTAGTGAAAGCTAAAAGCAATGAAAACACGGTCAAAACTCATCAAAATAGCCCCCTATAATACTTATATGGCCCTAATTATAATACTTACATGGCCCTTTATAAAGGTTTAAAATCAAACATACCACCATAACATCTTAAAGGATTAAGGTGTTTTGCATCTAGTTTTAAGGTTTCCAATAAAACACCCTAAGAAGGTTTTAAAATGTAGTTATTTTGTTCTTTCTTTTTCTATGGATACTATTATAAGATTTATATTTTAAGGTTATATATACAAGGTTTAGGGATTTTTCCATGACACTATCAAGACTAAATAAAAAAAAAACAAATTTAGAGACTATAGTTATATAATTACAAATTTAAAGTGAGTGATTATTATACGAGTACCTATGATTTGAAGGCTTAAAATTTGGCTAGTGATTATAGTAGTTACATGTCCCTTTTAAATGTTTACAATCAAACACCACTATAATATCCTAGAGGATTAAGATGCTTTGCATCAAAGTTTTTAAGGTTTACAATCTAACAAACTATCAAATTACAATGTTATCTACAACTAGGTTTATAGTTTCACTTTTAGCTGTCATAATCGTTAAGGTCTTAATATCATAGGTTTATAAACCTTCATTTATGATCTATGCTCCTTATCTCAAATCAAAACTCATAAGCTATTCTCCTTATCTCAAATTAAAAATCATAATTTATTTTTGGAAAATTATTTTTTATAGCCAAAGGTTCATCATACTAGCTAGAGTTAATTACTTTACAAGTCTACCATCTAAGGGTGTACATTCTAAAGGTACTCAAAACGTTTTAACAAAACTGTCTAGGTTTTAACAAAGACATTTATTGTTCATCATCCTAGCTAGTGTTAAATATTTTATAGCTCTACCATTGAAGGGTGTACATTCTAAGTGTAGGTAAAATATTTGTGTTTAAAGTGTCTAGGTATCTATAATCAAAGCATTTAAGGCTTTAAAATTTAGGAATCCAACGTCTAGTATTTTTCAATTTTTACTTTATAAACATTTTGCTTCTAAAATAACTGAAATCTTAAATATAAGGTTTTAAAATCTAATTATTTCAAACTCTCTCTTACTAAAATATTTCGCTTTTAATGTTATTATCTACAAGGGTTAGGTATTTGTTGAAGACTTTAACAATGACTTTCCACCCTAATCATCTAATAGCTTATAAAATATCTTAAAAAAAACAACCCATCTTAATTCATGTTTTAACATATAATGTTTACTATTTATATAGAAAGCTTTATCCCATCATTTTAGACTTCCTTTTGCTATGGACTATATTATAATGCTTTTAAGGTTATGATCTACAAGTGTTAGGGACTTTTCCAAGCCTTTAACAATAACATTCAACCTTAATCATCTAATATCTTATAAAATATTATATTTTAAGATATAATGTTTACTACATATATACATCATGTAATATACAATGTTAAGTATAAAAAAAAAGTTAAATACATGATATAAAGTGTGTAGATGTCAATATCAAATATATAACGTTATATTTTATAGAATGAGGTTTTTATTCATAGGTTAGATTTACAAATATAGGAGTAAAGGCTAAAAAGCTTGCTTTGTTTAGAATTCCATTTTTTAGGATCCCATTTTCCTATGACTTATTTAATCACCTCTATCTCACCTGGATAATTTATTTTAAATTCTTCGACACCTTAGGAGGTCATCGTGGGTTAAGGCCAGAAGCAAATTTAAACACTCTTGACGTAATTGACCTCTCATTTCTTGGAAGTTAGATGGAATGTTTGCCAATACTGGCATTTAAAGTAAAAATAAGACCTCATATCTATCTCGAGGCCAACACAATCTAACATAGGCCCGCTCATTATCATGGTCTCCAGATTTTTAAAATTATTAAATAAGAGTCATGGTTTGCTCATTGTCACAATTATCACGTGTGTCCCATGTCATGTGGCGATGGATGTGTCATTCTTAGTTCTTGCATAAAATCCTCAATACATTACTATAAGTGGTAGATGGCAATAGGGCAATAGGTTTCTTAGTAATGCACTAATGGTTTAAACATTTACAAAACCCTCCTATTTATTCTTTTCAACTAGTATAGTACATAGTCAACAATACATATAACCAAATATTAAACCACTACATAGTCCAAATTAGATTCAACACATCAAGCCAAAACAATCACACCAAAAAATAATCACAAACCCAATTTAAATCCACCCTAATTTAGGAATTCCAATTGACATACCCTAAATCAATGTATCAAAACAAAAATAAAGGAATAAAACATACCAAAGATACTTTGAAATGTGCACCTGAGTATCGCAAATGCAAATTCTTTGCCCAACAATGTTACCTGCACTCATGTCATCATTAGGAAAGACTTGGACAAAGGAAGACCAAACAACATATCAAGATGACATTACTTTATATTATGAAGGATAGCTATGTTGCTTCAAAGACAAGCAAGCTAGTTGTGTACAATAAAAATAAGCCAAGGTTCAGTTTAAATACCAGTGTTTCCATCCCAAAGATCTGCCCACTTGAAAATCAAAGTCTTCTTCCTATGGAGAAACTGTACAAGCGTTCCAATGGTCTTGTAGGTCCTATCTGGAAGGATTGGAGGTGGAAATATGGAAAACAAATTTGTTGTTTTAAAGCCTCTAATATTTATCAGTTGATGCTTCTTGCAATCTCGTTTGGTGACATTCTGAACATCAGATGGGGTTTGAGTTGTTCTTCCAAAAAATGGAAGAAGCGTCTCACTGGGGTGTGGATGTTTCGGGTTTCTATGAGGTTGAAGGCGTTTGCTTGGTTAGTTATTATGCAGGGTCTTCATAGTAAGGCTCATCTAGCCAAATAGATGCTTACATCGGATGCTTGTTCTAGATGTGGAAAAAGTGAAACAATTAAGCATATTTTTCGAAAATGTTTGAGAACGAGAAATGTATGGAGAAAGGTAGTTTGGTTGTATGATAATGTTGTTCAGGGGCAGCTAAGGTGGGAGGCAATGTTGTTTGGAGACTCCATTGACTGTGCGAGCCATAGAAGGATATTTTGGCATATTATCAAACTCTCTATCTTGTTTAGTATTTGGAAAGATAGATGTAGTCTGATTTTTAAAAATGAGGAGGTGCCTGTTGATGTTACTGTTAGCAAAGTTGTTGAGCTTGATTCTAGTCACATTAAGGTGTTTAGTTCTGAGATTATTCAGGACTATATTAGAATTGATAAAAGTGTTAGATTTGATTGTTTGCTGCTCATTCGCAAATTGTTGTAGTGTTGTTATGATGATGTATTCTCTGATTATTCATTAATATGAAGTATTTTTTCAATAAAAAAAATAAGCCAAGGTTGAAAGTTGATTGCATGGCATGAAAAACGTTATGTCATGCCATAATATTGTGCAAGGGTAGAGGGGTCCATAATAATATTATAAAAGGGTTATGAGTGTCCATACTAGGGAATGGAACTAGTTCCATTCCCTAGGAAGGACACTTATAACCCTTTTATAATATTATGACGAACCCCTCTTCCATTCCCTAGGATGGAAACTTATAACCCTTGTATAATATTATGACAAACCCCTCTACCCTTGTATAATATTATGGCATGCCATTATTTCTTTCATACCAAGCAATAAACCTTGGTTTATTTTATCATCTTAAGATGCACATCCCAAACATACGCATATTCATCTATTTCATTTTATTTTATTTTTACCATACGCGACTAGCTTTCTTGCCTTTGAAATAATGTAACTATCCCTGATAATAAAAGGTAATGTCATCCTCAAGATGTGTTGTTTGTAGTCTTTCCCTGATTCCTTTTACTATCTCGAGTTGCGAAGTTATTTTCCCTCCTAAATTTATGGCACCTCTCATCTCTCAAGAATATTTGTCTCTCATTGGCAAAATTTTCGGAGCACGACAAGACATTGAATCAGTTCGTAAATGGGTATTCTTAAAATGGTACCCTATCAAAAATATGGAGCTAGTGGTGTGTCCTAGGAGTTTCTTCATGATCTAGCTAAAAAATCCCCAAGGTACAAGTAATATTCTTACTAGTGGTCCATGGTTTTTTATTGCAAAGTCCTATTTCTTCGTCAGTGGAGAGTATTTTGATCCAGAAACACAAAGTATTAATATGGCACAAATTTAGGTCAGGCTATCAAGTTTACCCACCCACTTTTGGCACCCAATAACTCTTAAATCCATATCCCAATCAATTGGTAAATCGATAGCCATTAATGCTGCCACGAAGGTAAGATCTCGATTGAATTTTGCTTGCATCTACATCACAATCAACCTAGAATATCAACTTTTGACCTATGTTGATCTGGTTTTAGGTTCGTACCACAAACGATAAGCTATTGAATATGCAAACAAACTCGCTTATTGTATTAAATATAAAAAATAGGGTCACTTAAGGGTTCAATGCATACTACTAAAAAAAGACTCAAAGAAAGATGGATATCAAGGCAGAGGAGTGACGAGCAATGGTAATGTTAAAGTCTTCCACCAGATCCATAGAAAGAAGCATTTTGAGAAAGGTAAACAACCAATAACCACCCACCAAACAATGCTCCACCACCCACCAAACAATGCTCCAAATTGAAAAAACTTCAAATACGGTTGATCTTTATTTGCCAATTCAAATATTTTTTTATCATTAAATTCATAAAACACCTCCCCTGTAAAGGTTGTTATAGGTAATGAGTCAAAGCCAAATCCACTAGTGGACATTTCTAAAATACTAGAACCCCAAGGAAATATCTAGGGGTTACTACTGCGGATGGTCATTCTCCCTCAAATTTGGGACCCTCATGTACTTCCTTGACCATTGCTTCACCAAACCAAGCTTTTAATTTCCCGTCTAAAATTGATTTAATAAACATTCCAGTTAACCTAGTAAATTCCACTGTTATTGAGGATCTAATCAGTTATTCAAAGCAGGATTCATCCCATACCTATGATGAAGCTTACTATTCCCCAAATAAAATCACACAAAACCAAAAGAAATCTGTAACATTTGATGTGGGCAACGGGAAAAAGAAAGACCCTTCGCCAGGAAAAACGAAGGCAAATGAGCCCAAAACTTAGTTTTGGCCTTTAAATAGGTAGTTTAAGCTTGTAATCGTTCTTCCCAGGGACGAGCGCTCTGGTTATCACTCGTCCCACCCTAGGAAGAATACTAAACTGGTATCCGTCCCACCCAGGAATGAATACAGGGCAAAAATTTCAAAAATAGCAAAAAAATGCACAAAAATGCACCAAAAACAACAATAAAACTGTCCAATGAGAGTGCTTTTGCACTTGACATTTCGGGCATGCAAAATAGATGTCGAGGTCACAAATCCTCACTATCCTACTCCCTAAGAAGGCTACCATAGCCGGACCGCTCCACGAGAAGATGGATATTCGAGAATTTCATCCCCAAACGGCGTCACCAAAAGGGTCGAAACCCAACCAAAAATAGCAATAGCATTGCCGAACGAAGGCACCTTTGCGCTTGACATTATTGGCATCCAAAATAGATATTGGGGTTACAAATTTTCACCATCCTACTCCATAAGAAGGCCACCATGGCCGGACCACTCCATAGGAAAACAAATTTTTTCCAATTTCAGCCCCGAACAACGTCACCAAAAGGGTTAACACCCACCAAAAACAGGTCTAAATGTCAAAAAACTGCACACACATTTAACGCTAAACATCTGAAGGCACCCTTACACAAGTCATCTTGGGTCAAGCGGCTCGTTGATTTTCTCATGTTGGTCACTCCCTCATCGATTCGTCGCTTGAGGGGGTAGTCACACTTAGTCACCAATCAACAAATACACACCCAATCATGGAAACAACATGCATTCAAAGAATCATTGGCAAATACAATCACGCCCCTACTTGGGGCAGCAAATAAGCAATAATCACAAGCTGATCAATCACATGGCATTCGTGAATCATAAACTCAAGGTTCCCATAGACAAAAGGTTGCACCCTTTGCCTATTCATGACTGATCAATGTCCAAGCTCAAGTAACACCTCACCAAAAAAGGTTAACACTTGAATTGAGTTCCTTCACTCGTTAGAAGCAAGGATTTAAGAATGCATGCCCTTTCCATACTTGGGGCATCAAAATTTGGTTAGGTTACTGAGAAACCCTAATTATTAGTGCTTTGGTTATCTATTTTTGCTCAGCACAATGCCATGCGCAGTGCTTCCCAAAAAGGGGCATCTGTAGACACCAAAACAACACCAATCTGATTATGTGACTGCAAACACTGATCGCATTAACACACACAACCCCAAGGGCAGCCCCCAGAGGTCAAACAGTGGTCCTAACCACTCTCACAACAGTTTTGGAAGGTTAAGAGTCAATTTGGCACCTTCAGGAACTTTGCTCAATACTCGTTTCACCCAGGGACAATTTCAAACTGGGATTCACCCTACCCGAATAGCAGTATTCGCTCCAGGGTGGGGCAAATAGTAGGTTTGACGAGCAAAAAGTCAAATCTTGACAAATGGCAACTCAGATCCGTAACTTAATGCTTCCTTAATCACATGGGAGTATGGGTGAGCGTTTTCGAGCGTTAGAGGCAGTTGCAAGGGCAGTCATGAAGTCCCTAATCAGGGAGGAATCTCCCTCCCCCTGAGAAGGCATGATTGCCAAGTAGCGCCTCTGCATGCCCAATTCAAGAGAAATCTAGGTCTATAAATTGGTGAGTTTCCTCACCCCAAAATATACAGAGAAGGAACATTTTGAGCAATGAAGTGCTGGTGTTTTATTTCCCCATACGCCCCTAGTTGATTTGTGCCTTTCACATCCGTGATCTCTTTTAGAGAGGAGGTCATTGGGTGACTATTGGAAGGACGAATATTGAGCCCAAAACCCAAAATTTGACCACAGTATACCACCCAATTTGTCGACAACACTTTACAAGAGATTTTGGACTCATCCCAAGTGGATTGGTGCCGAAATCAGGCCCCAAACGATGGGCGGCCTGCCCGGGCACCCCTGCACTATTACAGGTCTAATCGTCCCTTTTAGGAACGATTAGGAATTTGTGGACGATTTTTATTTCTGTCATTTTAATTTTTGTATTTGATCTTTATGCTGCTTAGATAGTTTGCAATTTTGATTTCATATCGTTTTGATCAATCTTTGTCATGTTTTATCATTTTTTCGCCTTTACTAACTTGTAGAGGGAATCATCAAAATTTGGGTGTTAAAGGCCAAATTGGGGAAATCTGACCATCTGGGTCGTCCCAAAATACCCCCAATTAGCTAACCCCCACTTTTGCAAGAGATTTGGAGCTGTCCAGATGTGACATTTTGAGCGGTGCTATCTGGCGTTTTGTTGCAGGTCTATTCGTCCCACCCCAAAATGAATTCAAATCTGTGAGGGATTTCCCTACTGTTCCATTTGTAGTGTTTTCTTTGTGAGGTCTTGATGCCCCTATCAAATTTTTAGATCATTTGGGTATATGCTAGTTATCGTTTTATTTATTCTTTGCATGCACTAATTGTAGGCTTGGGGATTGCATGATTCATTTCATCCACAGGTGCTGCTGACTGTTTCTTGTTTCTTTGAATGCAGGATCGGGATGTCAGAGGAGTAGCAAGGAGTCAAAATTCGTACACACAAGCGGCGACAAAATTTTGGTCCACCCATCTTACATGTGGGCATGCGGAAGAAGGAATGGCATCCATGGATGTAACAAAGAAACAAATTTAACGCTCCTCGCCCCTAAAATGGGAGGAGACGAATTGTAACCGAATTCCGAAATGTATCAATAAAATAAAGGGTTGTTCTCTGCATTGGCTTTTCTTTTGCGTTTCAATTCGTTCATGCTTTCCCCATTTCATGCATTTTCAATTCGTAGGATTTAGCATTAAGTTTAGTTCCGTTTTTGCATCATACTTGGAGATTTTTCCTTTTTTTGTGTTTCTGTATCCTCGTGCTTTCAAGTAATAAGATCAAAATTACATTACATCAAAAATAAGTTAAATATCTACATATCTTCTATCATATGCAAAGCTTTATCTCTTCAACATAAAATATCTACTACGCATATGGAAAGCTTTATCTCATAAAATACTGTTAGAATAAGTAATTATTATCTTAAGTTCTACTAGGATAGACATACTTGAGTTTCCACTCCTCCATGAGTCAGGTGAACTCTCAGTATAGTCTAGATCAGATTTGATGAGTTGTTGTAATCTAACGGCTCTCAATGATCAACTTTGCTATTCATACAAAAATGATCCATGGAATAAATCAATCAGTTCTATTTTGTTCTTTCAAAACTTGTAATACTTTTTAGTTCTACTCTTGGAAAATTCTAACATGGTACCAAAGCAAGATAGATTCTGCTAGTCATTCTCTCTTGATTAAAGGTCAAAGAAAAATGGGTATCAAAAAACTTTAAACATTATCTTACTAGCAGAATCCACTCATAGAAGCATTTGCAACTTAGTCTCATTCTTGTATCAAAAGGGAAGTCTATTGTACATACACTAAACTACACTAACTAAAAAAATATTCTTTGTTTCTTGTATTAAAAACTCCGTGAAAGAACTTGATTCTCATATATATATATATAAACCTTTCACACGTGTAGAGAAAGAGATATTTCCAATGATATATATATATATATATATATATATATATAAAATAAACCTTTCACCCATGTGTAGAGAAAGAGAGATTTCCAATGACCTACTCTAGTTATTTATGAATATAAAAACAATTTTCTTCTTCCTTTAATTTTTCTTAGTCATCTATACTATGTTATAAGTATCCTATAGACCACAAATGCCTCTTATAGGGCATTGGCATATTTGAGATAGCCTACACATGCAAAATAATACATTAATTAATGTATAAAGATTGATTTAATCATAAAAGACTCTAAACTATTCTCAAACATCACCATTATAATAATTTTAGAAAATGTTCTCAAACAAGTATAAACATGGTTATATTTTGATACCATTTCAAGTATCAACAGTAAAGTTAGAAGGAGCAAAATGACAACTCCATTAAAATATTAAACAAAACTACCATTGGAAAGTACTCAACATATGCTCTCCAACCAATATAAACATGACTAGGTTCCAAGGTCATTTAAGCAATAAAAATAATATATGCAAAATCATTGTAAGGTGGCAAAAATGTCATATGACTACAAAATACCGTTTATGTGCAAAAACTTCATACGAGAACAAAAAATGCCATACGGACACATAATTGTTGTATGAGTGCAAATTTTTTGTATATGCTTATAATTGATGTACAGGTGAAAAAACATCATATGATGATATTCACCGCTTATGGTCATGATTTTTTAAGAAAACAAAATCAAAAATAAAAAAAAAGTAAAATAATAATAACAAATGCAGTAAATCAATTTGAATGACAAAAAAAATACCTTGGGCTTTGGCTCCCCTTATTTAGGTTTTAGCAAGTAAGTATTTTATACGTCTACATCAAAGGACGTACATTCTAAAGATACTCAAAGAAAGTAATTTATGTTTAAAGAGTCTTATGTATTTAGGTTTTAAAAAATATTTTTATCGTTAATCATCCTAATCCTAGCTAGGGTTAATGCTTATGTTTAAAGAGTTTTAAGTGTTTAGGTTTTAACAAATATTTTAATTTTGAATCATCCTAGATAGCCTTATGTAATTTATAGATCTACCATCTAAGAGGTACATTCTATGTGTACTCAAGATGCTTATGTTTATAATGTCTAGGTGTTTAGGATCAGAGCATATTTGGTAGACCTATTAGTTGAGTGGCCTCAAACATGACCAAAGATATAATACTCCTTTAGGAGAAATGTAGAGGATTTTCTCCATCTTAGGATATATGGAGTTTTACGGGTGAAAGCTCTACCATTTTGGGTTGAATACGTAGATTATATAAATGAATCATCTATCATCCAATCAACTAGAGCGATGAAAATAAAATAAATATTCTATAAACTTCTAAAAACATCTCTTTAGATCAAAGTACAATTGCTAACATTACTAAGCTATCCACACATAAAACTCCAGTTGGATAAAGATTTAAAATTCAAATTCTTGAAGATTCAAATACTGAAGAATGATGAAAAGAAAAATTTTATTTAGGAAAAATACATGTAAAAGCAATAAATTTCTAAAAACTCATTATCTAACCAATTAGACGAGTAAAATGAATAATTTAGGATGGACATTCCAACTTACCATGTATTCCTTTCCATTTAACAAGTATAAAAAGTATTTTTTTGAAATTTATCAATTGTATTTCATGTATTATGAAAAGCATAGTTGGTTAGTAGAACTTTTTTCTATAAAAAGAAATGCAATATATATACCCCTATATCAACAGGTATAGCTCATTGGATGCCATTTAGAGTTTATGAAAGCTAGTCCATTATTGGGGCACTAAAAAAATCATTTTCCTTATATAAGGATAATGCTAAGCCAAAATTTCTATACAACCTAACAAACAATAAAAGATAAATCTACATATCTCAAAGTGCATACTTTAAGAAACGTATACAAGGTATCCCATGAAAATACATCAAATTTAAATATATAATCCTATTCATCATTTAAAATGGATAACATCGTTGTCTTGGCTAAAGAATAAAACTAGCTCCATGTAATCGTTGACACATTTGTACCTATAAAAATCGCATCAGCATTATCATCTAGTTAGTTCTTTGCCTATTCTTGGGGTGATATAGCCTAGTATTAAGAAGATACCACATTCATAAGACTTTTTTGGCACTCAAATATTTGCATAATAATATCCCACTCAATGTGATCCCTCCTAGTGATATCATCTACAATCACCTAAATATTGAGATGCTCTTCAAACTAAGCATGTACTTTATTGAGATAGGTAAACTTAAATTCCCCCTCTAAAAACCATACATGAGAATTTCCTTTCTTATGGCTCAAACAAGAACACCCAAATAGCTTTTTGAACAAATATATTAATTGTAAATTCTTGAGATGATGTATACTTCGTTCCCTAAGGATATGAATGAAGAAAATTAGTAATAATCTAGAATCTCCTACGATAAGAAATAAGACTTTGTGATGCTCAAATTTCAAGTTGGTTCATTCTTATGTACACTACAAGAAATATCTAAGAAGATATCAAAGGATATAACATTGTATCCATTACTCCTACTTTTTATAATCAAAGATGCATCTCTCTTTATATAAAAATTTATGTTTAAAATATATCATATTGAATATGGAAGGTTACCCATATGGAAATATAGAGGTTCATGTTTCATGGGTTGGAAGGTCACTCATACGGAAATGTTATGATTCACCTTCCATAAGATCTTAGAATATATATATTAAATATTATAAAATTTAAAATATGAATCTAAATTAATATATTTTATAACCCTTCGTAAAGCATAAAATTTTGAGCATGCAAGATTTTTTTAATTGTAAAAACTCAACTTTGGGACCCTACATATTTCAATTTAAAATCTCAAACCTTTCAAATTTTAGGATCCTTTGGTATTAAAGCATCAAATCCTTTGAACTTAAGATATTAGGTCATCAATCTTAAATCCATACATTAAAATCCTAATATAATACCCTCAAATCCAAACTTTTGGCATGAGAACTTATTTCAAGCCTAAGATATTCAACCTCATATCTTGTATTATTAATTCCTTGATCATACACCCATGACCCCTCGAACTCTTACTAAACTAAAAAAAGTTTTAAATAATGTTATTGACCTTTATAGTTTAATAACTACGCCTCTAGATGTTTAGCATTAGAAACCACATATCTTGTAACTATTAGGATCCTTAGCCCCTACAACATCAAATTCATGCAACTTAAGCTATTAATTTATCAATCTAAATCATGAACTAAAGTTTGAAAAATCCATAAAATTAATATACTAAGTCATAAATCTAAATTGTAAACCAAGGTTTGAAAACCCTAATACCTTAAAACCTTATAAACTAGTGCTTGTCCCTCAATTAAACCCATACATTGAAATCCAACTTTAGACATGGGTATCTATTTCAAGACTAGGATATTTTTTCCTATATCTTATATCATTAATTCCTTTACCATACTCCTATGACCCTAGAACACTTGTTAAACTTTGTTAAACTTCAAAAATCTTAAAGAGAAAAATTAACCTTCATAGTTTAATAGCTAGATCTCTATATCATTAGCATTAATCCTTAGGCTATAAACCATAAATCTAATTGCATGATCTTTAGATCTATAAAATTTATATCATGTCTTGAACTTACACCATGAAACACCTAACTTGTATCATAATGTTGGGATACCAAACTTCAAAAATTTATATTTAACAACTGCATAATCATCCTTTTCCATGCAAAATATAATCCTAAACAAAGGAAATAGTGTAGAATTTATTCTTACATTCTTAAACCTTAAAGCAAAAAAAAACATTTAAGCCAATTCATGAACCAAAAAATCATAGAGTTAATTGGAACTCATACACAAATACATAAAACCTTAATTTTTCTTATCAATTATTATAAAATACATGCTCATGATGCCCTAGAACCTTTGATATAAACATTTGATATAAAATCCAAACTCTAAAATATAAACCATGAAACACCATTAGATCTCTATATCATTAGCATTAATCCTTAGGCTATAAACCATAAATCTAATTGCATGATCTTTAGATCTATAAAATTTATATCATGTCTTGAACTTACACCATGAAACACCCAACTTGTATCATAATGTTGGGATACCAAACTTCAAAAATTTATATTTAACAACTGCATAATCATCCTTTTCCATGCAAAATATAATCCTAAACAAAGGAAATAGTGTAGAATTTATTCTTACATTCTTAAACCTTAAAGCAAAAAAAAATATTTAAGCCATTTCATGAACCAAAAAATCATAGAGTTAATTGGAACTCATACACAAATACATAAAACCTTAATTTTTCTTATCAATTATTATAAAATACATGCTCATGATGCCCTAGAACCTTTGATATAAACATTTGATATAAAATCCAAACTCTAAAATATAAACCATGAAACACCATTAGATCTCTATATCATTAGCATTAATCCTTAGGCTATAAACCATAAATCTAATTGCATGATCTTTAGATCTATAAAATTTATATCATGTCTTTAACTTACACCATGAAACACCTAACTTGTATCATAATGTTGGGATACCAAACTTCAAAAATTTATATTTAACAACTGCATAATCATCCTTTTCCATGCAAAATATAATCCTAAACAAAGGAAATAGTGTAGAATTTATTCTTACATTCTTAAACCTTAAAGCAAAAAAAAATATTTAAGCCATTTCATGAACCAAAAAATCATAGAGTTAATTGGAACTCATACACAAATACATAAAACCTTAATTTTTCTTATCAATTATTATAAAATACATGCTCATGATGCCCTAGAACCTTTGATATAAACATTTGATATAAAATCCAAACTCTAAAATATAAGAACAATAAAAACCTTCATGAATTAAACCCCCAAGAGCTTGAAGCTTTGTATTCAAGTCAAACAAGTAGAACCTTTACAACTTAAAACATTAAATCTTATACATCTAGATCACATCATTTTATCTTCCTTGATAATATATATACCATCGTAAAAAAGATTAAATCCTTAAAAACCTGACATCAAAATCAAAATCCTAAACCTTTAAATCGTAAATGTTTAAGCTTTAAAAGTGTATTTGCTTAGTTTATTATCACATACCTTAAAACCTTGATCCCTAGACTTTAAAATTAAATTATGATAGTTAAACATTAAACAATTTTGCTTGCTTTAGACAATGTTTTTTTTGTTGGTCAAATTGAACAACAGTTTATTCATTCGCATAGAATATATACAGAGAACTGGTCGAGATTAGCCAATAATATTCTCTAAACTTGGTATAAATTTTCAAATGTAATATAAATATCTTTATCTCAAAAACATCGCTCTTAATACTCTTAATATAATGTTTATTATGTGTATACAAAGCTTTAACTCATCAACATTAAAACCCATACATTAAAATCCTAATATAATAGCTAGATCTCTATATCATTAGCATTAATCCTTAGGCTATAAACCATAAATCTAATTGCATGATCTCTAGATCTATAAAATTTATATCATGTCTTTAACTTACACCATAAAACACCTAACTTGTATCATAATGTTGGGATACCAAACTTCAAAAATTTATATTTAACAACTGCATAATCATCCTTTTCCATACAAAATATAATCCTAAACAAAGGAAATAGTGTAGAATTTAATCTTACATTCTTAAACCTTAAAGCAAAAAAAAATATTTAAGCCATTCATGAACTAAAAAATCATAGAGTTAATTGAAACTCGTACACAAATACATAAAAGCTTAATTTTTCTTATCAATTATTATAAAATACATGCTCATGATGCCCTAGAACCTTTAATATAAACATTTGATATAAAATCCAAACTCTTAAATATAGGAACAATAAAAACCTTCATGAATTAAACCCCCAAAAGCTTGAAGCTTTGTTTTCAAGTCAAACACGTAGAACCTTTACAACTTAAGACATTAAATCTTATACATCTAGATCACATCATTTTATCTTCCTTGATAATATATATACCATCGTAAAAAAGCTTAAATCCTTAAAAACCTTGACATCAAAATCAAAATCCTAAACCTTTAAATCGTAAATGTTTAAGCTTTAAAAGTGTATTTCCTTAGTTTATTATCGCATACCTTAAAACCTTGATCCCTAGACCTTAAAATTAAATTATGATAGTTAAACATTAAACAATTTTGCTTGCTTTAGACAATGTTTTTTTTTGTTGGTCAAATTGAACAACAGTTTATTCATTCGCATAGAATATATACAAAGAACTGGTCGAGATTAGCCAATATTCTCTAAACTTCGTATAAATTTTCAAATGTAATATAAATATCTTTATCTCATAAACATTGCTCTTAATACTCTTAATATAATGTTTATTATGTGTATACAAAGCTTTAACTCATCAACATTGCCCATCACATTCTAGATCATGAAAATATTTAAAATAAAAAAATCTCCACTACTCTTCATATAACTTTTTCATATAACTTTTCACATATAATTACGTAAAAAAAAGCGTATAAAAATCACCTCTTCTTAGTAAATAGTTTATAATACAAGCTTAATTTATCCATATAAAAAAAAAAAAAAAAAAACACATATCCTAATATCTTCTAAAACCTAAACATCCGTATAATTCATGTTTTAAGATATAATTATCTATTATTGTGCATATAGAAAGTTTGAGATAATTCATGTTTTAAGATATAATTATCTATTATTGTGCATATAGAAAGTTTGATCTCATCAACATTGGCCATTACTTTAAAGATAAACGTTACATCAAAAATAATTTGAATATCTATTATCAATATCCTAATATCTTCTAAAACCTAAACATCCGTATAATTCATGTTTTAAGATATAATTATCTATTATTGTGCATATAGAAAGTTTGAGATAATTCATGTTTTAAGATATAATTATCTATTATTGTGCATATAGAAAGTTTGATCTCATCAACATTGGCCATTACTTTAAAGATAAACGTTACATCAAAAATAATTTGAATATCTATTATCATATGCAAACCTTTATCTCTTCAAAATAAGATATCTACTATGCATATGCAAAGCCTTATATCATTAGCATTAGCCATCACTTTCTGGATCAAGATTACATTAAAAAAATTAATCTTCACTTTCTTTTATAAGAAATTTTACCTCTATTTAAATAAAAAAATAAAAAGTGAAAAACCAACTAGTCTTAATAAATAAGCATAAACCTTTGGCTTGATTTATGTTTTAAGATATATTTATCTATTATTGGGCATATCAAGATAGGAATGACTTTCTAGATGGACATTACATCAAAAATAAGTTGAATATCTACATATCTCATATCACATGCCAAGCTTTATCTCTTTGACATTGGCCATCACTTTCTTGATAAAGATTACATCAAAAATAAATTGAATCTTCACTTCTCTTAATATATCATTTAGCCACTACTTACATAAATATAAAAGTCCCAAAGCCGACTAGTCTTAATAAGTAGTTGACTATAACTATAATCTTAAGACTTTAATTTACCTCCAATATACAATATAAAATTCAAACATCTTATAAAATCATGTCTTAATTCATGTTTTAAGATAAAATATTTGTTATACATATGCAAAGCTTTATCCCATCAACATTGGCATTCTATATTAATATAACATAAAAAAAATCGAATCTACAACTTATGAAAAGCCAAAAAAAAAAATCTTGGTAAATAGCAAATTAAGATTAACCCAATTTTTTTTAATATAAATCAAATACCAAATGACATAAAACAATGAAATATTTAATTGATAAAAATTCAAACGATTCTTAGAAATCCCATAATGAAAAAATAATAATTACAAAAATAAATTCAATGAAAAAGAACCTCTTCTAGATAAAAACTTCAAAGATATAACAAATCCAAATATAACCATTAACAATTCAAATATTGTTTTCAGCAATAAAATGGATTAAATAATTAAAATTCAATACAAAAAAACCTGTTCTAAACACAAAACTAGAAATTCTTGGAGTAAAGCAAACAAATTTTTTTTTTTTTAAATCATAAAACTGTTCCACACTACTAAATTATTTTGCACATAATACTGCAACTTAAGCTTGTAGTTTATTCCAATAAAAGAAAAAATGTGAACCAGTCAAAAATATAACAGCAAATTTTCCAAAAACGTTTGAAGAGGAATCAATTGAAAGGAAAGCAAATATATTTCAATTGATAGAGATCATAATGCTATCAACAAAACTGATATGTAGATGGTATAAAGGAATCATCTATCATCCAATAAACTAGAGCAATGAAAATAAAATAAATATTCTATAAATTTGGAAAAACACATCTTTAGATTAAAGTACAATTGAAAATAAAAAAATCTTTACTTCAAATTCACTACAGAACATAAAACTACAGCTGACTAAATCTTTAGATCAACCTTAATTTGTTTTTTATAAATTGTTATAAAACACATGCCTACAAAGGCCTATAACCTTTGATATCAAATGCAAACCCTAAAATATATGAACAATTAAAATCTTTAGGACTAACCCCAAACCCATAAACCTATGAAATTAAAGCCTTCAATTCAACTCAAACAAGTAGAACCTTTATAACTTAAAATATTGAATCCTAAACAAAGTAAACATTTTATCCTTTCATATTATATCCTTAAACCTTTATAGCTAAACATAAATATTTAAACCATTTGGAATATTTAAACCATCTTATGAACCAAAGAACATGGACTTAATTGGAAATCATACTTAAATACGTAGAACCTTAATTTGAACATGGACTTAATTGGAAATCATACTTAAATACGTAGAACCTTAATTTGTTTTATAAATGCCGTAAAGGCCTATAACCTTTGATATCAAATACAAACCCTAAGATCTTAGAATCTATATATTAAATATCATAAAATTTGAAATATGAATCTAAATTATTATATTTTAAAACCCTTCGTAATTGTAAAAACTCAACTTTGGGGAAGCATCAAATCCGTAGAACTTAAAATATTAAGTTATCAATCTTAAATCCATACATTAAAATCCTAATATAATAGCCTTAAATCCAAACTTTTGGCATGAGAACTTATTTCAAGCCTAAGATATTCAACCTCGTATCTTGTATTATTAATTCCTTGATCATACACTCATGACCCCTCGAACTCAGTTTTAAATAAGGAGATTGAACTAGTCTCTAGATGTTTAGCATTAGAAACCACATCTTGTAACTATTAGGATCCTTAGCCCCTACAACATCAAATTCATGCAACTTAAGCTATTAAGTTATCAATCTAAATCATGAACTAAGGTTTGAAAAATTCATAAAATTAATATACTAAATCATAAATCTAAATTGTAAACCAAGGTTTGAAAACACTAATACTTTAAAACCTTATAAACTAATGCTTGTCCCTCAATTAAACCCATACATTTTAAGTTATCAATCTAAATCATGACCTAAGGTTTGAAAAATTCATAAAATTAATATACTAAGTCATAAATCTAAATTGTAAACCAAGGTTTGAAAACACTAATACTTTAAAACCTTGTAAACTAATGCTTGTCCCTCAATTAAACCCATACATTGAAATCCAACTTTGGGCATGGGTATCTATTTCAACTTTATATCATGTCTTTAACTTAAACCATGAAACTTATATCATACCGTTGGGATACCAAACTTCAAAACTAGAAATTCTTGGAGTAAAGCAAACAATATTTTTTTTTTAAATCATAAAACTGTTTCACACGACTAAATTATTTTGCACATAATACAGCAACTTAAGCTTGTAGTTTATTCAAATAAAAGAAAAAAATGTGAACTAGAGGATTATATTTTTGAAATAATAACAGCAAATTTTCCCTCGCAACTTCAAAGTCATATGGAACTTCAACCTACCGCCGTTTGAAGAGGGATCAATATTGCAATTGAAAAGAATGCAAATATATTTCAATTGATGGAGATCATAATGCTATCAACAAAACTGATATGTAGATTGTATAAAGGAATCATCTATCATCCAATAAACTAGAGCAATGAAAATAAAATAAATATTCTATAAATTTGGAAAAACACATCTCTAGATCAAAGTACAATTGCTTCAAATGAAAAAAAAAAAAAATCTTTACTTCAAATTCACTACAGAACATAAAACTACAGTTGGCTAAATATTTAAAATTCCAATTCTTGAAGATTCAAATACTAAAGAACGATGAAAAGAATGAAAATAAAATAAATACTCTATAAATTTGGAAAAACACATCTCTAGATCAAAGTACAATTGCTTCAAATGAAAATAAAAATATATATATTTACTTCAAATTCACTACAGAATTCTAACATTTCTAAGCTATCCACACATAAAATTACAGTTGGCTAAATATTTAAAATTCCAATTCTTGAAGATTCAAATACTAAAGAATTCTAACATTTCTAAGCTATCCACACATAAAATTACAGTTGGCTAAATATTTAAAATTCCAATTCTTGAAGATTCAAATACTAAAGAACGATGCGAATAAAAATTTTATTTAAGAAAAACACATTTAAAAGCTATAAATTTCTAACAACCTAACAAATAATAAAAGATAAATCTACATATAAAATACATCAAATATAAATATACAATCCTATTCAGATAACATCTTTGTCTTGGCTAATGAAGAAAGAAAACCCGCTCCATGTAATAGTTGACACATTTGTACCTATAAAAGCAAAATAGGTAAATAGCATTAGCGTGATCATCTCGTTAGTTCTTTGCCTATTTTTGGGTGATATAGCCTGGTATTAAGAAGATATCACATTCATAATACTTTTTGGCACTCAAACATTTAAGTAAGAATATTTGATCCAATGCAAACATCATGCCAAACATTTAAGTAAGAATATTTGATCCAATGCAAACATCATTATTAACTACGGGATGAGTCATAGAGGTGCACTTCAAAAATTTGAAAACCATTGAACTTCAATACATAAATATTCTAAACTATGGGTGTTGTTCTAAACCACCTTAGATGAAACCGTAGTATTTTCTAGTTTTTATTGATCTTATCAAAATAAGACAATTTCTAAGTAGCTTGGGCCCATTATTATCTACCAGCTAATTCGGATGAGTCATAGAGGTGCACTTCAAAATTTTTAAAACCATACAACTTCAATACATAAATGTTCTAAACTATGGAAGTTGTTCTAAACCACCTTAGATGAAACCGTAGTATTTTCTAGGTTTTATTGATCATATCAAAATAAAAAGACAATTTCTAAGTAGCTTGGGCCTGAGGGCTTCAACATACTCTCATTCTTCCAGGTTTTATTGATCATATCAAAATAAAAAAACAATTTCTAAGTAGCTTGGGCCTGAGGGCTTCAACATACTCTCATTCTTCCAGGGCTGATTGTAGTCACTAGGTTTAGGCTTAGTATCTGTGAAAAATAATATATAGTAAAAGGACGAAACTAAATAAATAATAAACCTTTTTTTTTCAATATATTTTAAAAAATACAACTCGAAAATAAATTATAGTAAATAGTTCAATCACATACCTGCATCCCATATATATATGGTAGAGTGGAGATGTAAAAATAATTCTTGTTTCTTTCCATCGTGCAGAATAACCCAATCTATACCATAAAAAATTCTACAAGAAAATCACAAAAAACAGAACAATAGAATAGAAGCATACCCAAATTGCAAAAACAAAATTTAGATACATATGTAGTATCAAACATAGTTTCTCATGTTTACTCTTAAAGTTGCAAAAACAAAATTTAGATACATATGTAGTATCAAACATAGTTTCTCATGTTTACTCTTAAAGTTTCTTTAGATACATATGTAATTCCTTCTTATTAAAACCCAACTTCTCATGTTATTTAATCCAGTATTTTACAAATTCTATGTGATTCTACTGTACAATATGGAATATTTCCAGTAAAGAGACAAAACTAAAGCTCTACTTTTAACAAAAGAAGCATGTTACCAATTGTGTTTAAGAATCTTATGATCCTTTTAGTTGTCCGTATAATTTGCACACAAACCAACATAGGCCCATAAAATATAAAGCAGGAGTCTTTGTATTAAGATAAATACACAAACCATCAAATAATCAAAAGTAGAGGCAGCTATCTTGAAAAATATAATAACATATAAAAAGTAGAATTGAAAAATATTACAACATATGAAAAGTAGAACACAAACAGTAGCCTTTGAGCTGGACAATTTGTATCCTTTACAATTTATACTTGCTATTTAAATTGTTATTTGCCACAGTTTAAAGAGTACATATTCCTTTACTAGGGCCTACACACTCCACTAAAGAACAACAAATGCATGGTGACAAATCTGTAAAATAATTCTTCTCAAAACTACATTATGAGTAAAAAACAATCCAAACGAGAATTTACCTCATTTCTACCTTAACTTCAATAAGCCTATCCAAATAAAATTATCATCTCTACCTTAACTTAAATAAGCCTATCCAAAGAATGACAAGTAATTAAATTACAAAGAACACTAATGAAAATACTACTACAACAAAAAATAACAAAAACAAAAAAAAAAAAACAAGAATCAAGCCAACTTTGATTCTAATAGATATATCCTGAAATGAATTATAGACCTACTTTTATACCTTAATATTCTTCAATGCTAAAAAAACAAACTTGGTGCCAAATTTTTCACAGCTTGGTTTGGTCTTTAGGGAAATACTACCTCAGATGAAACCGTAGTATTTACTTGTTTTTGTTGATCATCTCAAAATAACAAGACAATTTCTAAGTAGCTTGCGCCCTCTTCAACATAATTTTATTCTTCGACGGCTGATTTAGTCACTAGGTTTACGCTTAGCATGGTTATTTGTGAAAAATAATATACAGTAAAAGATGAAACTCAATAGACAATCAATCATAGTAAATAGTTGAATCCCATACCTGCATCCTATATCCATGGTAGAATGGAGATGTAAAAATGATTTGTCTCCTAAAATCTTGTTTTTCCATTGAAGGATATCCCAATCTATATCATAAAAGGATATCCCAATCTATATCATAAAATATTCTACAAGAAAATCATAAAAAAATAGAACACTAAAATAGAAAAAGACTAAATAAGGACATAAATAGAACAATAGAATAGAAAGAAAAAAATTAGAACATAAATAAACAACGAAACAGATAATAGGAACGCTCCAAATCCACAGATCAAAGAAGAAAAAAACACACAAGATAATGAAAGAAATTATGCAAGCAAACAAATATGCTTTGCTTCAATTGGAATAGGAAAAATAAACAAAAAATCTAAATCATCCACAAGACACGAAGACATTCAATTAAAAATAACAATATGAAGAGCATAGTTGAGATAGTATGAAGAGCATAGTTGAGATGGTGCTTCTTTGTGTGCGCTCTTCAATAAGTCAAATACTGTGAATAAAAGTTTTCTTTAGTTGTTTTTTTCTTTTTTTTTTCAAAAGTTGTTTTCTACTAGATTGTATATCCACAACTGTATGTAAATTTGCATGCATCTACAACGGCTAGCTTTTGGCCTTTCTAAAAAAGAATATCTTTTTGGTAACCGTTCATGAAAACTTTTTCCGTACCTCTTGGTTGTTTATTGTCCAACGTGGACACTTTTATGGTTGCCAACAGAAATTTGATGGATATGAAATTGCAACGGAAAAAATTTGATGGTTGTTTTTTTTCACTTCAACGGACATGAAATTGCAACCGAAATTTGATGGTTGTTTTTTTTTCCTTCAAAAAAATATGCAATTCAACTACATCTACTTGCCCCTGTATTGCTTTGATTTTATATAAGCCCTTTAATTTTCCAATGCTATAAGGACACTCTTAACAGTCGCAATAAATATATTCTTTTAAATATTTTGCATTTGCTAAAGTCTTAAATAATTTTGAGCATAATATATTCATAAACTTCTAGCCAAATCAAAATAACTTGCATAAAATAATGAGTTTACTACTCCAGTTTCCATATGTACAAATCTCTATAAATCAAATATGGCAGACACTATCCACGGCAGGAGCATAAATAATGTGCATTCTACACTTAATACCCGACATGTCCCACAATATGAAAATCAAAGAATATTTATCATTACTGCCTCAATTCTAAGCAACTTGGTGGGCAAATGTTATAGTAAATTTATTGAAACACATAATTATGCATACTATTATAAACCTGCCACTAGTTTTAGGATTCATAAGAATGTAAAAGCTATGATATGAACCAAACAAGTAAACTAATCAAATAAAATAAAAAAGCATATAATTTTGTAAACCTAGAACACTTGTACAACAAACATTTAGATGCGACATTCTTAACTATATATGGATAATGGCTTTTGCATATAAGGAAAGCATAAACTTTAGCTATACATTCAACATCACGCTTAGCCTTAACAAATTACAAAATCCATGATGCAATTAACCAAATGATCGTTTTAGAAAATAAAATATAAAAGTAGTTTTTAAATATATGAGTAAAGGCTTTTGCATTTGAAATATGGAAACCACAAACTTCCACTATACACTCAACATAATGCTTGGCCTTGATCCATTATGACATTGACCAAACGAAAATTTCAGAAAATTACATTTAAAAATAATACATACAACAACACTTCGTTAATACCAAGATGGCATCTTCCAATAGAAGCCACTCAAAGGAATTTCACATCTCAGGCCCTCCAAAGGAATAAGAGAACTTAGAAGGTAAGCAAAACAAATAGTTTTCAAAGGACATTCTTAAATACATATGGGTAACGGCTTTTGCAATTGAAATCTGGATACCACAATCATTCACTATACACTCAATATCAATATCATGCTTGGCCTTAACAAAATACCCGATCATGCTTTTAAGAGATAATATTTAGAAATAGTAAATACAACAACACTTTCTAATAATACCAAGCTGGCTTCTTCTAATAGTCACCACTCAAAGGAAACTTATATCTCAGGGCCATTCAAAGGAATAAGATCACTTAGAAGGCAAGCAATTGGTAATAAATTCTTTTCCAAAAGTATCATTTCCAAACTCAATAACTCCATTCTACATGACCAGGGTGATACATGCCCCTGTGGTCAACACAATCATGGAAAAGTTCAAAATTACTCAATCTATCACATCAAGACAAGTAAAATAGTAACATTATCTACATGTAAAAATATACTTTCTAGTCAAAACATTCCCAAAAAGAGAATGCTACAATATTTATACATATTAAAAATGATGTTTATTCTACAGCAATATCCTAACATTGTCTTCTATTATTTCTAATAATAACAACTTTCTTCTTTTCGGGGTGTTTACATAACTCTATTCCTCATACCCAAATTGCAAAAACAAAATTGAGATACATATGCAGTTCCTTCTTATTAAAACCCAACTTATCGTGTTATTTAATCCAATGTTTTACATGTGCCATGTGATTCTACTGGACAAAATGGAATATTTCTGGAGAGATAAAACTAAAGCTCCACATGTAACAGAAGAAGCATGTTACCAATTGTGTTTAAGAATCTTATGATCTTTTTAGTTAGAAGTATAATTTGCACCAAACAAACCAACATAAGCCAATAAAATATATGGCATGAGTCTTCGTATTAATATAAATACACAAACCATCAAATAATCAAAAGTGGAGGCAACTAACTTGAAAAATATAACAGCATATGAAAAGTAGAACACAAACATTAGCCTTTGAGCTGGACAAATTGAGGTTTCGGCTCAAATGTATCCTTTACAATTTGTACTTATTAGTTGCCACAGTTTAAAGAGTACATAATCCTTTACTAAGGCCTACACACTCTGCTAAAGAACAACAAGTCTATTATATGCATGGTGAAAAACCTGCAAATTAGATCTACAATTTTGAATAAAAAAATAATCCAAAAGAGAATTTACCTTATCTTAACTTCAATAAACCTATCCAAAAATGACAACTAATTAAATTAGATGAAAATACTACAACAACCCAAAACACAAAAACAGAAAAAAGCCCAAAAATCAAGCCAAATTTGATTCTAATAGATATATCCTAAAATGAATTATAGACCTACTTTTATACCTAAATATTCTGCAATGCTAAAAAGCAAAATTGGTTCCAAATTTTTCCCAACTTGGTTTGGTCCTTAGGGAAATACAACCTTAGATGAAACCGTAGTATTTTCTAGTTTTTGTTGATCATCTCAAAATAAAAAGACAATTTCTAAGTAGCTTGGACCCGAGGGCTTCAACATAATATCATTCATCGAGGGCTGATTGGAGTCACTAGGCTTAGGCTTAGTATCTGTGAAAAATATAGATTGTAGTCACTAGGCTTAGGCTTAGTATCTGTGAAAAAAAATATATAATAAAAGGACGAAACTAAATAAATAACAAACCTTTTTTTCAATATATTTTTAAAAATACAACTTAAAAATCAGTTATAGTAAATAGTTCAATCACGTACCTGCATCCCATATCCATGGTAGAGTGGAGATGTAAAAATGATTGGTCTCCTAAAATCTTGTTTCTTTCCATCCCATATCCATGGTAGAGTGGAGATGTAAAAATGATTTGTCTCCTAAAATCTTGTTTCTTTCCATCGTGAAGGATAACCCAATCTTTACCATAAAAAAATCTACAAGAAAATCACAAAAAACAGAAGCATACCCAAATTGCAAAAACAAAATTTAAATACATATGTAGCATCAAACATAGTTCACATGTTTACTCTTAAAGTTTCTTTAAATACACATGTAGTTCCTTCTTATTAGAACCCAGCTTCTCGTTATTTAATCCAATGTTTTTACAAGTTCAATGTGATTCTACTGCACAACATGGAATATTTCCAATAGAGACACAATAAAAGAAGAAGCATGTTACCAATTGCGTTCAAGAATCTTATGATCCTTTTAGTTAGCCGTATAATTTGCACACAAACCAACATTGACCCATAAAATATATGGAACCAGTCTCTGTATTAAGATAAATACACAAACCATCAAATAATCAAAATTAGAAACAGCAAACTTGAAAAATTTAACGAAAAGTAGATTTGAAAAATATAACAACATATGAAAAATAGAACACAAACAGAAGCATTTGAGCTGGACAAAATTGACGCTTGGGTTCAAATGTATCCTTACAACTTGTACATATTAGTTGCCACAATTTAAAGAGTACATATTCCTTTACTAAGGCCTACACACTCTACTAAAGAACAACAAGTCTATTATATGCATGGTGAAAAACCTGCAAAATAGTTCTTAAATCTACAATTATGAATAAAAAAAAATCCAAAATAGTTCTTAAATCTACAATTATGAATAAAAAAAAGAATCCAAACCAGAATTTACCTTATCTTAACTTCAATAAGCCTATCCAAAAATGACAAGTAATTAAATTACAAAGAACACTGATGAAAGAACGAAACTAAATAAATAATAAACCTTTTTTCAATATATGTTTAAAAAACAACTTAAAAATCAATTATAGTAAATAGTTCATTTACGTACCTGCATCCCACATCCATGGTAAAGTAAAGATGTAAAAATGATTTGTCTCCTAACATCCTGTTTCTTTCCATCGTGAAGGATAACCCAATCTATACCATAAAAAAGTTTACAAGAAAATAAAAATAAACAGACCAATAGAATAGAAGCATACCGAAATTGCAAAAACAAAATTTAGATACATATGTAGTATCAAACATAGTTCACATGTTTACTCTCAAAGTTTCCTGAAATACACATATGTAGTTCCTTCTTATTAAAACCCAACTTCTCATTATTTAATCCAATGTTTTACAACTTCAATGTGATTCTACTGTACAACATGGAATATTTCCAGCTCTACTTGTAACAGAAGAAGCATGTTACCAATTGCGTTTAAGAATCTTACGATCCTTTTAGTTAGCCGTATGATTTGCACACAAACCAACATCAGCCCATAAAATATATGGAACGAGTCTTTGTATTATGACAAATACACAAACCATCAAATAATCAAAAGTAGAGACAGCTAACTTGTAAAATTTAACAACATATCAAAAGTAGATTTGAAAAATATAATAACATATGAAAAGTAGAACTCAAACAGTAGCATTTAAGCTGGACAAAATTGACACTTCGGCTCAAATGTATCATTTACAATTTGTACATATTAGTTGTACACAGTTTAAGGAGTACATATTCCTTTACTAAGGCCTACACACTCCACTAAAGAACAACAAATCTATTATATGCATGGTGAAAAACCTGTAAAATAATTCTTCTCAAATTTACAATTATGAATAAAAAAATAATCCGAACCAGAATTTACCTTATCTAAACTTCAATAAACCTATTCAAAAACGACAAGTAATTAAATTACAAAGAACACTGATAAAAATACTAGAACAACAAAAACAAAAAAGAGGCGAGAATCAAGCCAACTATGATTCTAATAGATATACCCTGAAATGAATTAGAGACCTACTTTTATACCTTAATATTCTGCAATGCTAAAAAGCAAACGTGGTTCCAAATTTTCCACAGCTTGCTATGGTCGTTAGGGTAGCTTGCGTCCGATTGCTTCAACATAATTTCATTCTTCGAGGGCTGATTGTAGTCACTAGGTTTAGGCTTAGCATGGTTATCTGTGAAAAATATTATACAATAAAAGGACGAAACTAAAGAAATAATAAACCCTTTTTATCCATATCTTTTTAAAAATACAACTCGAAAATCAATCATAGTATATAGTTGAATCACGTACCTGCATCTTATATCCATGGTAGAGTGGAAATGTAAAAAATGATTTGTCTCCGAACATCTTGTTTCTTTCCATTGTGAAGGATAACCCAACCCAATCTATGCCATAAAAATTTCTTAAAAAAAAAACAGAACAATATAATAGAAAGAGACTAGAGAAGGACATAAACAGAACAATAGAATAGAAAGCAAAAATTTAGAACACAATTAAACAGCGAAACAGATAATAGGAGCGCTCCAAATCCACAAATGAAAAAAGAAAAAACATACAAGATAATGAAAGAAATCATGTAAGCAAACAGTTATACTTTACTTCAATTGGAATAGGAAAAATAAACAAAATCTAAATCATCCACAAGATAACAATATGAAGAGCATAGTTGAGATGGTGATTCCTTGTGCGCGCTCTTAAATAAGGCAAATACTGTGAATAAAAGCTTTGTTTAGCTGTTTTTTTTTTTTTTTTTCAAAAGTTGTTTTCTACTGGGTTGTACATTTAGGTAAATTTGGATGCATCTACAACGGCTAGCTTTTTGCCTTTCTAAAAAAAAAATCTTTTTGGTAACCGTCGATGAAAAGTTTTTCCGTACCTTTTGGTTGTTTATAGTCCAACGTGGACACTTTTATGGTTGCCAACGGAAATTTGATGGTTGTTATTTTTCTTCAACGGACATGAAATTGCAACGGGAAAAAATTGATGGTTGTTTTTTTTCCCTTCAACGGACATGAAATTGCAACCGAAATTTTATGGTTGTTTTTTTTCCTTCAACAAATATGCAATTCAACTACATCTACTTGGCCCCTGTTTTGCTTTGATTATTATATATATAATCTCATAGGCCGTGCAATTTTCCAATGCTATAAGGACACTCTTAACAGTCGCAATAAATATATAAAGTCTTACAGTAAGATTATAAGCTTAACATATATTATAATATTACAGCTATAATTTCAGCAATGTCTATGTCTATGAACAATTCATATGATTTATGATTGTTATTCTTAACTATAAAAATACTACTACAAGATTGTAAGAAAATTTTACCATAGACTTCATCGTAAGCACAAGCCTTCGTAGTCAATCATGTTTCAATTGCCACAGAACATCCCACTGCCATGAGAAGAAATCCCAGTCACTCTTAGAACAGGGCCACTGCCATAAGAAGAATCCCCAGTCACTCTTGGAACAGCACAGCAATAGCCAAAAATCATGGTGCCCATTTTGGCCCTGTCGCCTCGCAGGGAGAGGTCTCAGCACCTACCCCATTAGCAGAGAGAGAGTGAGAGAAAATGCGGGAAGAAGAGAGGAATGACTTGTGTAGAATTGACAGTGTTCTGCAGCAAATGCCAAAAATCGTCGTGCCCATTTCGGCCCTGTCGCCTTTGCAAGGAGAGGTCTCAGCGTCGACCCCATTAGCAGAGAGAGACAATGTGGTAAGAAGAGGGGAATGATTATCATGCATGGAAATGGTAAAGGGTAGGTGCGCTTAATACCTCGTATTGTACATTCTGTATATGTATCTGTATTTTAAAAAAAAAATACTCTGCCAAGGCCTTACGTGGACGATATGGTCATCATTCCACAACCGCCATACGTTGAAACATCGAGGTTCGAGGCGACTAAAATTATGACAGATCACCATAAAAAGCAAAAAGCCACTCGGGGCAGTTATGTCCTAATCGATATCCCATATGGTAATTGCGTGTTTGTGTAATAAATTTATTATTACCAACGGGTCCCTCAATAATCTTCTTGTGATTTGGACAGATTTCATTGAACCTTGTGCTTTTCGAAACTCTTCATTGAAACAACCTTTTGTGCTTTTCAAAACTCTTCATTTTCTTTCGACGCATCCCCGATAATATTTGACATCATTTCGCTGCATCATCATGATTGCGACTTCTCTTGTCAAGTCACATCTACATTTATCACAATTTTAAAACAAATAAAATGAAATCATTTAACGGATCACTTTCGGTAGGCCGTCTGGACTAGGCCTTTTGGCCACTCGCTTTTATTCGGACACGTCACGTCACGTCGCATGTTCAACTTCAACTTGGCGGCGAGGATTTACCTTTTCCTCGTGTCCACCATCATCACACATCACACTCTACTGAGTACCTTACCAGTATATGTCATTGTCATTGTCATGTCCGTACGTCTTTAATAATGCGATTGTCATTGCCATGAATTTGAATTTGTGCACCCTAAGTAGTGTGGAGTTTTAAAAGTTGTATTCTTTTCTATTTTATTAATTTTTTTTTTTGAATTTACATGGTGGAATCGGTAGTCGCCATGAATGCGGAGTTTTAAAAGTTGTATTTTTTTTTATTTTAAAAGTAATGCAAAGTAGAGATGAGTTGGTGGAATGGGTAGCCGCCACGAATGTGGAGTTTTAAAAGTTGTATTTTTTTTATTTTAAAAGTAATGCAAAGTAGAGATGAGTGCAAAACAACTATTTGGGTTGAGAAAAGGATCACCCTCCTTGGAATTAGAATTTGGGCATTTTGGATGAGAGCTCAACAATATACCACTACCAATGGTAGAATTTTATTTATTTGGTTTTCTTCAACATTTGTTTGAAAAGTCAAACATTTGTATTAATCAAAAGTTTATTAAAAAATATTTTATGGTATTAGCTCAATCGCTACCAGAATATTCGAGGAGACCAAGGTTTGAATCTTTTCAAATGATAAATGCATATATATATATATATATATATATATTATTTTTTTAATTGATTTTAAATATTAAATAGGTTGTCCATGTGGGGACATGGCAATGGTTAGGCCTTTGGTTTCTCTTTTGTGTGCTAAAAATATATATTAAATAGGTTATACCATGCATCATAATTTAAATTCCAAAAAAAACTTTAAAGGTTTTAATTATATTTTAAATTTTTGTTGTTATTAAGTTCATGTCTTTTGATATATATAATAATATTAAAAATATTTAAAAACATACACATAGTGAGATGATTAATTCCCCATGATAAGAACTAAAAACCATGGCTCTAATACATGTAGACACAACTTGTCATGGTTTGAACTTAGATCTTCCAAATAAGATCATAAAGACATATCATTACAATGTTTCAACTATTTTAATTGATAGTAGATATTAAATAGATTATACCATGTATTTTTTAAGCAATTTAAAGTACAACTAAGGTTCACCCTCCCAATTATTCCAACTTAGGTATCTTGATGAGGAGAGTCCAATGATATACCATTGGAGTGTCTTAACAAAGACATCATGTATAGTAATTAACATTTCAAATTGTTTTAAATGTTATTATTTTAATTAGAATACAAGTAAACACCAATAGAAGAGGAGGATCCTTATCTTTAGTATTGTTCATCCAAGCTAGGTGGTTTGCTCTTCTAAAATAGGCTCCATCCAGAAGGAGCATCAAAAGGTAGTAATATCAGGATGTCTTTGATATGATTTGCTAATGCTCAACTAGTAGAAGAAGGAAAATCCTTAAAGCCCCAACCCTGCTCCTGACTAGAAGTTCTCCAACCCAAAACCTAAGAGGAAGTATCCCACCCTCATCTGTGCATCTAAGGAGAAGAGGGTGAAGCAGAATACCAACCTCTGGTTCTAGCAAGAGAGTGGAGTTGTGGTGGGCTACGATATCTTCTATCGAGATGCGAGCTATGAGTTCATTGGGCCTGGAAACTATGACCTCAACGACACTCCCTTTGGGAAGGTTAACCCTGGTTAGAGGTCACATAAGGCAGAACCCTAGCCATAAAATAGGGTGCATTAGTCTAGTGATCCAACAAGGTCTATAAGTGTTCAACTTCAAGTACCACCTTGTTGGTCTGTGCTTGAATCTATACCATGACATTAGAACAAATCACGACTTTAGCATAAGTAGAAAAATCTATAGAAGCAATAAAGCTAGAGAAAATAGCACTATTACGATCCTTTCAAATGTTAAATAAAATTTTTATTTAAAAAAGTGCTAGATTTATTCAATTTTAGTAGGCATGCCTATCTTGTCCCTAAGAAGAACCATATGCCAAGAGAGACATCTAAGGTAAAATGTCTAAAAGAAATCGTGACTCCTAGTCTAGACTACTTGGGCTCTAGAAATAAATCAAAATAAGTTTTTGATGGTCTCTTGACATTGATAGAAGAGGCATCTAGGCTTTCTTACCCCTAAGTGAACTAATCAATCACCAATTGGTAAGCCTTGGAAAACAAATCATCAAGAAAAGTGCACCAATTTGGGTTGTAGAGTTGTATCCCAAATAGAGAAAATATATATTGTCAGACCTTACAGGAGGACTGAAGATGTTAATGATCATTGAGTGTGGGAACCAAGGGCAAATGAGAGAAAAGCCAATGATATCCATTTATAGGTTTGTAATTTTTGAAAGGGGTATTAGAAAACCACTTCCAATCTTTCTACCATGGGCACGTGGTTCAAACCCCAATTTTGTGAAGCATGTCATAAGGGATCGCTTCTTGAATAGTTTGAAATATATCCTTGTCCTACTCTTAGAGTCTAAACTAAAATTTAGCTTCAGGCCAAGAAAGAGAAAAGGTTAGAGATGACCTTTACTCCTTATGGAAAATTGAAGTGCCTTGACTTAGGAAAGCTTGGATAAAGGTTTTTCCTAATGCGTGGTGAGAAGGGACCACCAAAGAGAGACTATTCACCAATAATCTAGATCACAAGCCACTACCAGTCCATTAAAGCCAAGGTTTGATGGACTCCCAGGACTTCCAAATACTTTTGGCTATAAATGTACTCTAGATTTAATAGGCATTTTCATGACCAAAAGTGAGGACAACCCAAGTCCTTTCCAAGCTTATGCTCATATGGGATGCGTGAGGAAATACAATATTAGAGCAATATTTTCCAAAATTTATTGCCCTACACAGCTCTAATGATCTATTTGGAACAAAGGGCTATTTTTTACCATTGGGTATCAAGAAGATCCAAACCCCTAGAGTCCCTTAAAATGCAACAAAATTCCCAGTTTACTTGGTGGAAGACTTTCTATCAAAGCCCAAAAACAATCATGAATGAGCTTCTCCATCTTCTAGTAAGGTGCTTTGGACAATGTCCAACAAGACAAGTAGTAAACATGAGTGACAACTAAAATTATGGAGCAGATTTGGAACTTACCAACTAGCGAAAAAGACATTGAAATCCACTTGTGAAACTTCTACTTCACATTGTCTAAAACATATTGCCATAACATAGAGGAAGAAGACTGAAAAACAAATGGAATGTCCAAAAAATAAAATACTTTTCCATGTTGAATTCATTTCCACTAAAAGTGATATAACCAGCTATGATTGGGAAAAAAGGACTATCGGTAGCACTTGGTATTTTTCCATTGGACACTCGACCCTAAGGCTTCACAAAATATATCAATATATTTATCAATATTACTTTCTTCTTCTAAAAACATTAGGAATAATTCATCTACAAATTGTTCATTGACCAACTATTGAGAAGAGTCGAGAAGGGTAATTCCTTTCACTCTTCCACGAGAAATAGCATTGGCAAGAAGGGTAATTCCTTCAACTACCAGAACGTAAAGGGCCAAAGCAAGGGGGAACCCTTGTAGAATGGATATAAAAATGCCAAGAGTGAGGATTGATGACCATTAATCATCAGATAAGTAGACACATTAGAAAATAGTATTTGAATAGACTAGAGAAAAGTGGTCCTAAATCCTAAGGCTTACAACATGGCCAAGATGAAGGGCCACTCAATTTTGTCATAAGCCTTGTCAAAATCTATTTTAAGGAAAATAACCTTCTACTATGATTATCTTCAGCTTGCAACATGGCCAGGATGAAGGGCCACTCAATTCTATCATAAGCCTTGGTAAAGTCTATTTTAAGGAAAATAACATTTTTTTGAGATTGTATTGCCCATCCCATGCCTTCCTAGATAGCAAATATGTTGTCCAAAATATATCGAATCTTAAAAAATGATTAGAGGGAGTAAATTTTTAATTTTGAGCACCATTTCTTTGGCTATAATCTTATACGAGATATTAAGTAATGTAATGGACCACCACTTATAGATATACTCAATATCCCCTACTTTGGGCATGAGCTTAATATTATCTTTATTGATCAAAGGTCCAAGGGAGTCGATTCTTAGAGCCTTTAAGTAAACTTGGTGTAAATCAAGACCAAAGTATCCCAAAGGGTTTTGTAAAATTCATAGGGAAACCCATCATAGCCAAATGCCTTGTCATTGGCCATGGAGGAGGAAATAATTAAGCTCATATTGTGAAAGGGGTCTATTGTAGAGGGCTTGTTGATATGTTAAAATACAATGAGAAACCACTTTAACACATTGTTGAAGAGCTTGGGATCGGGCTAGGGAGGGTTTTTGGGCTTGAAACACTTTTTGGTAATGGCAGATAAAATATTGCACATATCCAAAAGCCCTAAACAAATACTCTGCCCTTCTTGTATGCATCTAATTTTTTGAGCAAGGTTCCTCCCTTGGAGGGGCTGAAAGAATTCTTTGGAAACCCTATCCCAACCTTTAACCAATGAAGTTTGGCTTTGAGTTGGGCACCTTGACTGGCATAAGCATTTATAATCTATTATTGTTGGTGAAGCTTGGCCACCTAAAATTACAAAATAGTGGATAATGGTTGTGCTTCCAACTCCAATGTAGCATATTGGAGATCCAAGCTAGTGGCCTTGTCTGAACATCTATAGAAGAAAGCTAGATAGCACCCATAAATGTGAAGTAAGTGAGTGGTGTATTCCATCGCATCATTGCACCATGTAATCCAACCATTATGCATGGATAAATGTTTCTCCAAGCTTCAAATATGTTGAATGTAAGCAACTAAAGGTTGGTGACTCAATAGATTTGTGTTAAAGTAAAATTGACTACACTTCATGGGAAATCCATATTTTGCCAATTCAAGGCAAAAGTGATGCACCTTGCCGGAGCCATAACATTTGAACCATACGTCCGTTTGCCTTGAAATTTAACAGGTGGTTTCGCGTGCGTGTTCTAACTACTTGAGGTTATAAATATCTAATTTTTTTAGCATGTTTCCTTTATGCAATTTGTACTTAACATGTTAGTTAGAGGAAGTGTTCATATTTGATATATCGATGCATTGCACTCACGCATTCATATGTCTTAATGTCATGGAGATGAATCTTATTATATTCTTGGTGCATCACCTTTGTTAGTTTAGGATATTTTTCCTTCCCGTTATCTTTGTTTTATGTGTTATCTCTTTTTCATTTTCCCTATGAACTCATAGGTTAGATTAGAGAGTGCTAAAAATCACATCTTAAAAGGAGCCAACCTTGTAATCTACTCAAATATTCATCACCTTTTTTAGCTAGGATTTTATAAATATGAAAATATATGAAGGGTTTTAAAATATAGTGTGATAGGTCTCATTAGAACAAATGTATAAAACTATGACAAAATATGAAATTTTTTAAAACATGGTTTCACATACCTCGTTAGAACTAATAGAAAATATCTTGATAATTTTTTGATACATTATTGATCCTTGAGTACTATTACACTCCTAATAAAATATAGTGTGATAGGTCTCATTAGAACAAATGTATAAAATTATGACAAAAGATGAATATTTTAACAATATGGTGTAACATACCTCACTAGAACTAATAGACAATCTCTTGATAAATTTTGGATACATTATTGATTCTTGAGTACTATTACACACCTAACAAAGGTTCTTATTTTCAAAAGTTGATATTCTTTTTCTTGAGTACCAAAAGACCTTTTTTTGTCTAGCGTATTCTTTACAAAACCCTTTTATTAGTGGAAGCTCACAATATATAAGATTTGCTTGCAAATATTTCAAGCTAGCTATAAAATTTGGGCTTGATAATTTCAATCTCTTCCTTTAGATCTTACCCAAAAGGTAAAACTTTTACCCTTTCAATCTCCTTTAGATTTTACTAGAAATTTAAAACATTGGAAGTAGAGTTATGTTAAAAGTAGATACGCCTAATACCCAAATTCAATAATTATAATATTGGCCTTGTTTGGATGTAAATTTGTTAATTTATAAATTTAAAAAGTTATTGTAAATGTTTAGAATATATTTTTAAAAAATATGTTATTTTTTCCATTGAATATTAGAAACATACATCTCTTAAAAAGTGGTTACTAATAATAAGACTTTAGATGTTACTAATAGTAAGGTTTTAGTTATTGTTGACACATTTAAAATAACGAGGTTAAGATTACTTTTTCTTAAGTAACCTACACAATTAAATGTTTCTTTATATTTTTATTACTATAGGCAAAAAAATTTACATAAATCACATTATTTTTTGAAAAATAATTTGAAAAAATTATATTAAAACAAAGATCATTTACAAGTTGGGATGAGACTTCTCCCAGTCTTAGCCAAAGAGAACACATGTTTACAACAGTAAAATAATATTTACATTGGAAACAAATCTCCTAAACCATATTTCTACAATGGTTGTTCACCTATTTACAACTATAAAAGAAGATCTACATTGGAGCCAAATTAGCTAAATACTGGATTTGCTCACCAACCTGACTAATCATATAATCCTCCCTAGTCATGTCACTTTGGCACTGAAACCCTACCTCCTTCTAAGTACCCATCTTAACCAAGAAGTCAACCACTTTATTTAGATCTCTACTCATATAAGCTGGAATCACATCATCTAATTCCCTCCACAATTCCTTAATTTGAGTGACAAGAATACTCAACCTCCATGTCTTCAAAGCAAAGTTCCTCATGCAATCCAGAGCTCCTACCATTATTTGATAATCTAATTCTAGAATTATCCTCATGTAACCTTGCTTTACTAACAAAATAGACACAAATTTTATATCTAAGGCTTCTACTTCATCGTTCGTGGCCCTTTCCAAGCCTTGCAATTCCTAATAGAGCATTATCCCAACATGATTCTTACAAACCACTCCAATTCTAGCTTTACCCAAATTGTCTGTTGCTCCATCAACATAAATTTTAATTTAACCTTTTGAGGGTGGTTTCCAACTAGCTTTGTCCTGCCCTTCTTGAACTTCAACTTCCTTCTTCATTGTCCCTATAACAATTTGAGTTTCCTTTTTAGCATACACTACCACAAATTTTGTGACTTTGTTCCAAATGACCTACCAAACTCCATCTAAAAATGAAAAGGTTTTCTAAAATTTTTATCATTTCTCTCCAACCACACTTAACACCAAATGAAGTTTAATCCAAGCTCCCAACTAATACAAATATATTTAGATTTAAATCTACCCCTATTCCATCTTTCCCAAATATTAATCCAATTCAAATCACCATTAACTCAAATTTTATAAGATAAAAACCATCTCTCCCAGATCTGGGACGTGAATGGGCACTCAAACATTAAGTGGTCATACTTTTCATCATTGTTGTAGCATAAAACACATTGATATTGACCAATGATTCCTCTATGTTTGAGATTATCAAAATTAATAATTCCATTATGCATGAATTACCAAGCAAAAAAGTTTACTTTCGGCCAACCCTTGGACTGCCAAATCTTTCTCCAATCCTCAACATAATATGCATGAGGACGAGGATTTATAAGGATATTACATAGCCATCCTTCATTGTGTAGACACAAAGGCTCCCATAGCCCCAAGCTACTTCATCCTCCTCATCTCTACCTATGAGAATCTTTTTGCCAAGATTTTAGTTATGATGGGTGTCAATTCCAGAGGAATTGAAATTGGCCACTTATCCAAATTCTTAAACTTCTTAAACTTATAATCCCCCAACTTACTAGTTAAAATAATTTTCAATTTGGTCCCAACCCCTTGTTTCGATGGTTTTTATTGGTTTTAGTTTTAGAAATTCAACAATGATAGGTGGGTATTGATCCCATGAATTTGTCCAAAATTGTGCCTTCTCTCCTCTCCCCACTTTCTAAAATAATCCATATTTCACTACCTTAGATCCTAACTTTAGAGCCTACCATAGTAAGGATCCATTACCATCCAAAGGAAAATGACTCAACTCATTCAGGTTTACCTATCCCAAATTTGTATTAGTTAACTCTACTAAATAAAGAAGTTTGTTGGGAAATCCACCTCTAGTAAAGCTTTCAAACCAAAGTTATATGATTTAACTTTGATATCCTTAGTTCCAAAACTCCTTTTACCTTGGGTTGGATTACTTTCTCCCAACCTACTAAGGCTTATTTCCTCTCTCCTTTTACTCCTCCCCATAAAAATGTTCTACCCATCTTGTCCAACTCTTACCATATGGTATGTGGGGCAGCAAGGATAGAATATTTATAAATTGGCATGACCTTAATGAATAATTGTAAAAAGTTAATCTACCCCCATAGCTTAACCATTTGTGAGATCAATGATTAATTATTTCCTTAATACAATCCAAAATACTCCTCTAGATATCTATTTTTAGTTTTTTTTTTTAAATGCAAAGAAACTGTTAGTATTACAATGGCACTGAGAGGGGGGGCGAATCAGTGTAACTATTTTAAAACTTAATGCTTTAACTCTTAAATCCAAAACAAAAGAAATTTAAAACCAGAAACAACAAGTACTACAAGAGAGCATAACATAACACAAGATGTAACGAGGTTCACCAGTTTTGGCTACTCCTCAAACTAGACTGCTTGGACTCCCATCCAAATCCAGCCATTGCAAAGCACCAACTTTACAATCAATTTACCAAGCATCCACTGGAAGGAGCACCAACCTCTAATTTACCAGCATCAACTGGAAGGAGCACCAACCCCCGATTCCAAGCACCAACTTGGATTTCTATTTTCAATTTTGATTGACATAAAAATGCCTTCAGTGTTACAAGATCCTCACTGGTCTACCTTAAATCAAATCAATCTCATGGAAGCATACACTCTTTTACAGTTCTACCTTCTGCACACTTCCAGCCCTTTCATATGGCATGCTCTTGCAGCTCTTCACAGCATTAACACAACACTGTTATAATCTCTTACAACACTCTCATAGCTCACTTACAGCCAGCCTCTTTCTGCAGCATCTTCTATCATGCAGCAGCAACTTCTTCTCTATACGATTATTCTTTTATAACCTTTCAATCCTGCATGCAATCGAATCACATACTCTGACTGTTCGAATCCATGCAATACGGCTGTTCGGTTCCATGCACTTCGATTGTTCGAAACCCTGCAATACGTCTTTTGAAACCATGCAGTACGACAATTTTGTTTCATGCACTTCGACTATTCAATTTTTTCTAATACGACTTTTCGAATGCTTTTTCGAAATTCCATATGTGATTCTTCGAAAGCTTTTCGATTCTTCATGTTCGGCTTTTCTGTATGCTTCAAATACGTCTGTTAGAATTCCTGCAAATACGACCTTTCGAATGCTTTTATTATCCTTCATATTCGACTTTTCAAATGCGTTTCAATTATGCATGTTTGGCTGTTGCATTGCATGTCCAACACCTGTCAACGTTTAACTGTCTGTCCGACTTCGATTACTTCTTATGTGACAGATCGCATGATGCTTTTCTGCCATGTGTCACCTTTCATGTTGCTTCGGCATTTTCCTGCCAGACTGTTACCTGTCGCGATATCGCGACACTTTTAACTTATGCTGACATCACCCTGAAGGTTGTCGTGAAATCATGACCATTTTAGACTTAAAAGCTTTTCCCCCGCTCATGTCGCAAAATCATGACACTTTGAACTTTTGCTGACGTCATCCTCAATGCTGTCGCGAAATCGTGACCATTTTGGCTTTGACAGCTTTCCTTCTGTTCATGTCGCGATATCGCGACACTTAGAACTTTTGCTGATGTCATCCTTAAGCATGTCACGAAATCATGACCGTTTTGGCTCTTGCAAGCTTTCCCTGCATCTTGTCGCGATATCGCGACACTTTCAACATTTGTTGACGTCATCCTTAAGCATGTCACAAAATCGTGACGCTTTCGGCTTCCAGCAGCTTTCCTTTCATCCTGTCGCGAAATCGCGACACTTTTCAACTTTGCTGACGTCATCATCCTTCTTGTCACAAAATCGCAACGTTTTCGACTCTTGCTGACTTCATCATCCTGCTTGTCACGAAATCGCGACACTTTCGACTTCCGTACACTCTTCTTTGCCAGAAGCAGCAAAAAAGGAACATGTCGAGAAATTGCAACACTATGCTTCATGCAATGGCGAAATTTTTATATCTTTGTGCCTTGTGTTTTCACCTTGCCTCTTTTCATGAAATTTTGACTTGTAATATCATTGCTGCATCTTTCAGTTCTACACTTTTGACTAGTAGCGAAATCGCTACACCTTAGTTTCCCTTTGTTTTAACATGTAGTGCCATCGCTACACCTTAGTTCCTCTTTGTTTCAACATGTAGCGAAATCACTACATCTTCTTGTTTGTGTCTTTTTACTTATAGCGAAATCGCTACATCTTTATTTTTTGCAATTCCTGATTGTAGCGAAATCGTTACACCTTTGTGCCATGAATTTTCATCATGTAGCGATATCGCTACACCTTTGTTTCCATTCATTTCAACATGTAGCGATATCGCTACACATTTGTTGCTAAGCATTCTCTCTCCTCTTCGGATCGCGAAAACCTGACGTGTCGCGATATCACGACACTTTTCGTTGGTAGCTCCCTTTCTCCATTTATGTCATGAAATCGCGACATCTTTTCACCTTGCTTCCCTTTCTTCCAGCATGTCGTGAAATCACGACATCTTTTCACCTTGCTTCCCTCTCTTCCAGCATGTCGCGAAATCGCGACAGTTTACCTTTCACTTTCTTTCTCCTCGGCCATGTCGCGATATCGCGATAGTTTTGCTCGCATCTTCTCTCTCCTCGGACATGTCGCGAAATCGCGACAGTTATGCTCGCATCTTCTCTCTCCTCGGACATGTCGCGAAATCGTGACAGTTATGCTCGCATCTTCTCTCTCCTACTTTTTGTCGCGAAATCGTGACACATTTTCTCTCTCCTCAACAAAAACTCGACATGTCATGAAATCGTGACATTTTTGGCTGCGCCTTCTCTCTCCTCGACCATGTCGCGAAATCGCGACAGAAAACATGTCGCGATATCGTGACAGTTTTCTTCCTTGTCTCTTTCTGCCAGTTTCTGAATCTGGGTCACCTCTATTTTCCTTGAAACTTTTTGCACTTGATCTGACTGACCTCTGAACTGCATCAACTGCATCAATCTGACTGTGTTGACAATAATGACAATACTTTTGCAATGCTTTTGCTGCACCTTGCTCAACAAACAACTCCTATCCATCACCTTGCTCACCAATCAACTTCTAACCATTGCATCAACTGATCAACCTGATCGTGTTGACAACAATGACAATACTTAGGTTGCACCTTGCTCATCAATCTCCCCCTTTGGAATTGTTGGCAACACACGTAATTGTCTGCAATTACCTGTAATTCTTCTCCCCCTTTGACAATAATACCAAAGGGCGGCTGCAAAACTCCCCCTTAGTCCATGCACAACATTCACAGGCAAAAAATTAATCCAGTTAGAAAAAAGCATAAACATGAGCAATATGATGAACAGATCCATAAATTCTCCCTCTAAGAATTTGATCCTGATGTCTAGACAAATCTTAGCCAATACTTGGGAAAAAATGACCTCTTCAGATCACGCTGTCTTCTGAGCCTCAACCCTCTGTACTCTGTCATAGACTCACTAAGAACCTGCTTAAGAAGCACACATAGAACTTGTCCAGATCAGCACACAAGTTCTCACTAGAACCACGCTTAGCATGAACCCACAAAGAGAATTGTTAGAGACCCAATGTGATTTATCAACTTCATAGAAACATACGAGAGAATTGTTAGAGACTCAATATGTTCTATACTTAATTCCCAATCTCAAACTCAACTATTAAACTCAAGACAGCCAACCAAGGGTTCCACCAACTTAATGCAAGTAGCTAGACTCACAAAAATAAGCCCTAGAGCACAAAGCTTCCACTATCTCAAACCAGAAATTAGGATTTACACCAAGCCAAGGGATACCTAGAAGAGTACCTTTTCACTCCAACCTTATTTCAGAAAACATACACCAATCATACTCATAAGAAGAATGAGTCCATACCTTATTTGAGTAGAAGATAATTGAACCTTCAAGTTGACACCACACACAACTCTCAAACTTTCAACCAATTTAGGGAAGGAAAAAATAAATTAGCAATAAAGTGAACTTCCTTTATTACACCTTTTAGCTCCACTTCTTTAAACACAATCATCAAAACATGCCAATAAGATAATGTCAAAGCAAAATATGACAACTTAACCTTATACCTCCATCAATTATATTTGCCAAGTCAATTCAAAATACTCCAAGCAAATAATAATAAAAGATATACCTTGGCCAAACTTAGTTCTCCAACCTTTGGAGAAAGTGAATAACACCACCACAAAAGCTAAAGCGCTTTTATTTCTGCTATCCACGAGCATCACGACCAAGATGAAATTGCCCACAACATGGGTCAAACTTGGCACCTCTGCCCAACGCTTCTTCACTTCAACAAGCAAATTTCACATCTTTCAACAAAATTGATAGGAGACTCACTTGTACCAACTCTACAAATTTACTGCCAACTTAGTGCAAGCAATAAATACTGTACTGCGACACAACCAGATTCCTTTTTAAACTTAAAACCTGATCTGAGTTTTCTACAGATACTGCAGATCACTTTACTTTTAATAGTGCAAATCTTGGAGAAGACATTTTGACAAACACTTTATGGCCAACCATAGAGCCCCTTACTCAACCTCAACTTCTTAACCTCGGATTGATATTTTATCAACAGTTAACCCGAACTGTCTGTGAATTGAATAATCTTACCAAGGCAACACGAAGGATCTTGCAAGCTTTACCTCAAAGTGTAAAACAAATACACGCTGCTTGAAACACGTATATGCAGCTAGAGCAAACATGCAAAAAAAAATTTTGAACTGTTATGATCCGAAGTAATGAACAGTTGGTGGAAGAATTATCAACAGTAAAGCAGTGACATATCTCAACACTACCAAATGTGACAACTCTTCAAATTAAACAGCACACTTCACGACACCTTCAAAAACAACAACAAGAACTGACAACACACTTTAGTCGTAAACAACAATAACTCGACTTCTTACCTTTCATCCTCGAAAAGCGGCCCAAAAACAAAGGAGCATTAAAATAAAATTTTAAGATTGCTCCCCCTGAGGATGTGCCACCTGGAGCTGCTTAAAGCAGAAGAGGAGTAATCTCCTTCTGTCCAAGGAGACACGAATTCCTTTCTTCTGTCTTTCTCTAGACTTTCCTGAACTTGGGCTTGAGTTTTTCAACTACATCCCTATTTTGCCCCTGTTCGTGAACTTGAACATTTTTCTTGCGGGGTTGTCTCTTGTGCATTCTTGAAGGATGATTATTTTCCTTTCTGCTGTGCACATGATTTATTCTCTGTCTGTATTGTATTCTTTGCGTCTGATGAAATCTAGGGTTTTGCCTTAGATTAGATACAAAAGTGCTTGCACAGAACCTTGCTATGTGCCCTTGACCATTACATTTAAAACATTACACATGTTTTATTCCCTGTCTGTATTGCATTCTGTGTGTCTGATGAAATCTATGGTCTGGCCTTAGATTGGATACAAAAATGCTTGGACAAAACCTTGCTATGTGCCCATGGCCATTACATTTAAAACATTGCATAGGGTGTTCACTTAGGAAAGCAGATGTGTTTTTATCAGCATAACTCTTTGATCTATTATTCTATCCACAATAAAATGCCTTGTGACCATAGTAGTTGCATTTAGAACAATAGCCATTAAAAGCATTATTATTAAAAGAGTGAGAGTGAGAGAACCTCTGTTGTTGTGGTTGCTTTGCTATAGATTTTCTTTGATGATTTCTTCCTTTTGAGGATTCAGCTTCAGACTTTTCCTTTTTCAAACCTTCAACCGAGGACTTCTTCTTCTCTGCATGTTTAGAGGATGAAGTTTGTTCAGCTTCATATCCAAGACCAAACTTAGACGTGGAGCTTCTTTGTTGATTTATCATTGTATCTAGCAACTCCGTGCTTTTCTCAAATTTGAGATTTATATTGGCCTCTTTTAGTTGTTTCTTCAAAGAAACAATCTCTTCTTCTTGTTGGCAACAAGCGGTCTTTTTCTCATTGAACTGAGACCTGAGAATTTCTTCAACCCTCTTGGACACATCTACTTGCAGCTTTAGATTACTAACAATTTTGTTAGATTCTTCTTCACGTTTGCTATATACATCGACTTTATCATTCAGTTGTGTCTTCAAGGCTTCTTCTGCTTTCTTGGCCTCTTGAATTTGTAAACAGAGATTTTCAATCTCATCCCCGTATTCTTCCAACTTTTTGGACAGTATTTTGTTGCTTTTCTTTTGTATACTTAACTCTTCAAGAGCGACGATCAACTCACCTTCCAGATCTACTTCAATCTCCAGGTTTTCATTGCAAACTTCAGAGTTCACTTCTTCTTCCTTCTTTAGTGCAATTTTCTCTTCTGAAGGAATTGAAACTGACCGAGATGCCTTAATGGAGGATAATCTATTCTTCTTACCCATTGTAAACTAATCCAAGATCAACCCTGACTGATTTAGCCTGAACTGGGAACATTGCTCTGATACCAATTGTTAGTCTTACAATGGCATTGAGAGGGGGGGTGAATCAGTGCAGCTATTTTAAAACTTAATGCTTTAACTCTTAAATCCAAAAAGAAAGAAAGCTAAAACTAGAAATAGCAAGTACTATAAGAGAGCATAACATAACACAAGATGTAACGAGGTTCACCAGTTTTGGCTACTCCTCAAACTAGACTGCTTGGACTCCCATCCAAATCCAGCCATTGCAAAGCACCAAATTTACAATCAATTTACCAGCATCCACTGGAAGGAGCACCAACCTCTAATTTACCAGCATCAACTGGAAGGAGCACCAACCCCTGATTCCAAGCACCAACTTGGATTTCTATTTTCAATTTTGATTGACATAAAAATGCCTTCAATGTTACAAGATCCTCACTGGTCTAGCTTAAATCAAATCAATCTCATGGAAGCATACACTCTTTTACAGTTCTACCTTCTGCACACTTCCAGCCCTTTCATATGGCATGCTCTTGCAGCTCTTCACAGCATTAACACAACACTGTTATAATCTCTTACAACACTCTCACAGCTCACTTACAGCCAGCCTCTTTCTACAGCATCTTCTATCACGTAGCAGCTGCTTCTTCTCTGTACGATTATTCTTTTATAACCTTTCAATCCTACATGCAATCGAATCACATACTCTGACTGTTCGAATCCATGCAATACGGCTGTTCGATTCCATGCACTTCGACTGTTCGAAACCCTGTAATACGTCTTTTGAAGCCATGCAGTACGACAATTTTGTTTCATGCACTTCGACTGTTCAATTTCTTCAAATACGGCTTTTCAAATGCTTTTTCAAAATTCCATATGTGATTCTTCGAAAGCTTTTCGATTCTTCATGTTCGGCTTTTCTGTATGCTTCAAATACGTCTGTTAGAATGCCTACAAATACGACCTTTTGAATGCTTTTATTATCCTTCATATTCGGCTTTTCGAATGCGTTTCAATTATGCATGTTTGGCTGTTGCATTGCATGTCCAACACCTGTCAACGTTTAACTGTCTGTCTGACTTCAGTTACTTCTTATGTGACAGACTGCATGATGCTTTTCTGCCATGTGTCACCTTTCATGTTGCTTCGGCATTTTCCTGCCAGACTGTTACCTATCGCGATATCGTGACACTTTTAACTTATGCTGATGTCACCCTGAAGGTTGTCGCAAAATCATGACCATTTTTGCCTTGAAAGCTTTTCCCCCGCTCATGTCGTGAAATCGTGACACTTTGAACTTTTGCTGACGTCATCCTCAATGCTGTCATGAAATCGTGACCATTTTGGCTTTGACAGCTTTCCTTCTGTTCATGTCACGATATTGCGACACTTAGAACTTTTGCTGACGTCATCCTTAAGCATGTCACGAAATCGTGACCGTTTTGGCTCTTGCAAGCTTTCCCTGCATCTTGTCGCGATATCGCGACACTTTCAACATTTGCTGACGTCATCCTTAAGCATGTCGCGAAATCGCGATGCTTCCGGCTTCCAACAGCTTTCCTTTCATCCTGTCGTGAAATCGTGACACTTTTCAACTTTGCTGACGTCATCATCCTTCTTGTCACGAAATCGCGACGTTTCCGACTCTTGCTGACGTCATCATCCTGCTTGTCGCGAAATCGCGACACTTTTGGCTTCCGTACACTCTTCTTTGCCAGCAGCAGCGAAAAAGGAACATGTCGTGAAATCGTGACACTATGCTTCATGCAATGGCAAAATTTTTACATCTTTGTGCCTTGTGTTTTCACCTTGCCTCTTTTCATGAAATTTTGACTTGTAATATCATTGCTGCATCTTTCAGTTCTACACTTTTGACTAGTAGCGAAATCGCTACACCTTAGTTTCCCTTTGTTTCAACATGTAGCGCCATCGCTACACCTTAGTTTCTCTTTGTTTCAACATGTAGCGAAATCGCTACATCTTCTTGTTTGTGTCTTTTTACTTGTAGCGAAATCGCTACATCTTTGTTTTCTGCACTTCCTGATTGTAGCGAAATCGCTACACCTTTGTGCCATGAATTTTCATCATGCAGCGATATCGCTACACCTTTGTTTCCATTCATTTCAACATGTAGCGATATCGCTACACCTTTGTTGCTGAGCATTCTCTCTCCTCTTCAGATCGCGAAAACCCGACGTGTCGCGATATCGTGACACTTTTCGTTGCTAGCTCCTTTTCTCCATTTATGTCGCGAAATCGCGACATCTTTTCACCTTGCTTCCCTCTCTTCCAGCATGTCGCGAAATCACGACAGTTTACCTTTCACTTTCTCTCTCCTCTGCCATGTCGCGATATCGCGACAGTTTTGCTCGCATCTTCTCTCTCCTCGGACATGTCGCAAAATCACGACAGTTTTGCTCGCATCTTCTCTCTCCTCGGACATGTCGCGAAATCGCGACAATTTGGCGTGTATTTTCTCTCTCCTACTTTTTGTCGTGAAATCGTGACACATTTTCTCTCTCCTCAATGAAAACTCAACATGTCGCGAAATCGTGACATTTTCGGCTGCGCCTTCTCTCTCCTTGACCATGTCGCGAAATCGTGACAGAAAACATGTCGCGATATCGTGACAGTTTTCTTCCTTGTCTCTTTCTGCCAGTTTCTGAATCTGGGTCACCTCTGTTTTCCTTGAAACTTTCTGCACTTGATCTGACTGACCTCTGAACTGCATCAACTACATCAATCTGACTATGTTGACAACAATGACAATACTTTTGCAATGCTTTTGCTGCACCTTGCTCAACAAACAACTCCTATCCATCACCTTGCTCACCAATCAACTTCTAACCATTGCATCAACTGATCAACCTGACTGTGTTGACAACAATGACAATACTTAGGTTGCACCTTGCTCATCAGAAACCCCCAAGTATACCACTAGGAGAGAAGTCCTCGTGAATCCCAAGATCTCTAAAATTTTTTCCTAAAGCCTTTAATCAATATTGAAAAAGAACACTTTGTATTTTTTATCATTGATGATTGATGACTTGGTTTGTGGCCCTAAGGTAGACATTGAGTGTATCTCTAATCATTCTTGCTTCCCTAAAGTTGGCCACTCCCACCAATATTGTGTCATCCACAAACCATAGGTGAGTCAAAACTTCCTCGCCCACCTTGATACTTGTTAGCAAACCTTGTTTTTTGCATTGAATGGATTACCTCTTGAGCTAGAACCACACCATCCAATATATGCCTGTCCTCTACAAAACCCCCTTGCTCTAAGGAGATAATGCTATGTAGAAGTGGTTTTAGTTGCTCAACAATTACCATTGTGATTATTTTATATATGGCATTGCATAAATAAATATGTCTATAATATGAAATATGCACCACCTCCTCCCCTTTTGGAATTAAGGCAATAAAAGTATGATTTAATGCTTTAAGCATTATTTTACTACCTTTGGACTCCTCTATAACAACTATTAGATCCTCCTCCAAGTTATCCCAGAAGGCTTAAAAAAACTCAATTGGAAAGCCATTTGGACCTGGTGTTTTTGCAATGCTCATTCCAAAGACTACTTTCTTCAGTTCCTCTCTATCAATGGGTTAAAGTAGGGCCTGATTTTATTCTTTAGATATAACAGAGGGTATGACAACAATAAATTCTTTTTGAGCCTCTTCATCTTGCACCATAATTTCCTTAAATAGTTTAGAAAAATAATCCATTGAATGGAAATGCATACCTGGAATTGTATCAAAGGAGTGTTTGTTCTCATCTTGAAGAGCTTCCATGTTGTTCATCTATCTCCTAGCACAAGCAGATCGATGGAAAAATTTGGTGTTTTTATAACCTTCTAATAACCAATGGTTTTGCTTTCTTTTTCTAGTAGATCTCTTGGTTGTCAATGTCCTCAACCACCTTACGCAATGTATCATCCTCTTCTTTGAGCTTCTATGTAATTGTTCCTTCCCTAAAGTGTTTTTGAACCTTATCCCATATGGCCACCAATTGAGCTCTTTTGACCTAGAAGTCTATCTTGTTAGCTCACCTCCATTGTTTTAGTTTATCCTTGACACAATGAAGCTGCTTGTGGAATCTAAAAATTTTCATCCCATTTGTTGGGTGGCCCTCTTCCCACCACTGTGGAATTTTCTTTTGAATTTCCTCTTTTTGTAACCAAAATTTTTCAAATTTGAATGGTTTATGATGCTACAATGTCTTGATACCCCCTTCCAATAAAATGGGAAAGTGATCTAAAACTAGACCCTCCAAAATCTAAAATTATATATTCCATTTCACAAATGCCTCTTATGAAACAAAAAATTGATCTAACTTCACCATCCTACCATGTGGATCCCTTCTCTTACAAGTCCAAGTATAGTTGGTTCTAGGGCATTTAATATCCACCAAGTGTAATGCATGGACTTGGGTAATCATAAGTCGATCCCTTGGGTCCAAAATTAGGGTTCCCCCTTCATGATATTTGGAGGATAATTTAGCAATAAAATCCTCAACAACAATATAGTCTAACTCCTCCCTTGAGACTCTCATATGATGCACCACTTTTCATTGATGCACCTGACCATCTAGGTTTTGATCCCCATAAAAATTTGTGATTAAAACCTGCTCAACTATCACATTATTCCTAAAATACGATGTGAGTAAACCCCTACAAGCTATATGTTCTATTGTCATCCATTCAAGAGAGATCCAAAAAGTAACTATCCTCCCTAAGGTCCCTTGGGCAGCCACTTCCATATGACCAAAACCCCTCCAAATTTTATTTACTATTTTACACATAAGATCCAACAATGTTTTTATCTCTTAGATAAGCAAAAAAATTGTTTTACATCATATGACGATATTCATGGCTTATGGTTACGATTTTTGAAGAAAAAAAACAAAAATAAAAAAAGTAAAATAATAATTACAAATGCAATAAATCTGTTTGAATGACAAAAAAAATACCTTGGGCTCTAACTTCCCTTATTTAGGTTTTAGCAAGTAAGTATTTTATATGTCTACCATCAAAGGATGTACATTATAAAGATACTCAAAGAAAGTAATTTATGTTTAAAGAGTCTTATGTATTTAGGTTTTAAAAAATATTTTTATTGTTAATCATCCTAGCTAGGGTTAATGCTTATGTTTAAAGAGTTTCGAGTGTTTAGGTTTTAACAAATATTTTAATTTTTAATCATCCTATATAGCCTTACCTAATTTATAGGTCTACCATCTAAGGAGTACATTCTATGTGTACTCAAGATGTTTATGTTTATAATGTCTAGGTGTTTAGGATCAGAGCATCTTTGGTAGACCTATTAGTTGAGGGGCCTCAAACATGACCTAAGACATAATACTCCTTAAGGCAGAATGTAGAGGGCTTTATCCATCTTAGGATATATGGAGTTTTACGGGTGAAAGCTCTACCATTTTGGGTTGAATACGTTGCTCTAAAATGGTGATAGAAAGATGATATTATGCATAGGAAGTATGAGTTAAACATATATAATTTTTGTTTGTTTGTATTTTATTTATTTTACATGGTGGAATCGTTATCCGCTATGAATTCAGGAAGGTTTTTTGATTTTTATGGTCACCACAATATTCTACGATATTTATCCCAAAAATCGCCACACAGATCTTCGCGCAGTCTATCCCTATAACCACTATGCAACGACTATTTTAAACCTTTTACGCCACTTAAAGTACCAGGGACAAGCATTTAGTCCAACGAGGCCCAATATTTGAACCTTGGACCTCCAACCCCCTTACGAGGTTTGGGAGAACAAATTGGTCTACACCTCAGACCTAACTATGATATAAAATTTAAATCATATATTTATAGCCATTAATTGAAGGTCTAATCTCATTATCTTCAATGAAGACATATAATTTAGATTAAATAAATATTTTCATATCCAAAGGTTCATCATCCTAGCTAGGGTTGAGTATTTTATAGGTCTACCATCAATGCATGTACATTATAAAAAGGTACTCAAATCATTTATGTTTAAAATCCTTGTTAGGGTTGAGTATTTTATAGGTCTACCATCAATGGATGCACATTCTAAAGGTACTCAAATCATTTATGTTTAAAGAATATCTGTATTTATGTTTTAACAAATATTTTTTATTGATAATCATCCTAACTAGGGTTAAGTATTTTGTAGGTCTACAATCTAACGATGTACATTTAAGCTCAAAACACTTATGTTTAAAGAGTTTTATGTGTTTATGTTTTAACAAATATTTTTATTGTTAATTATTATATTTAGGGTTACTGTTCATATTTAAAGAGTTTTGTGTGTTTAGGTTTTAACAAATATTCTTATTGTTATTCATCCTATATGTCTACCATTTATGGGGGTACATTCTAAGGGTAATAAAAATATTTTTATCTAAGGTAATCGTCTAGCTAGGGTTTAGTATTTTATAGGTCTACCCCATAGGGTTTAGAATTTTATCTAAGGATGTACATTTAAAAGGTACTCAAAACACTTATGTTTAAAGAGGCTTATGTGTTTAGGTTTTAATAAAGAGTTTTGTATGTTTAGGTTTTAACAAATATTTGGGTCAAGTATTTTATAGGTCTATCGACAAGGATGCCACTTGCATTATCGGTGATGTGACTCGGGTTCAATCCCCATGGTGGATGTGTATAAGAAGTATTACTAAAAAAAAAAGTATTTTATAGGTCTACCATCTATGGGGTACATTCTAAGGGTAATAAAAATATTTATGTTTAAAGAGTTTGCGTGTTTAGGTTTCAACAAGTATTTTTATTAGTAGTCGTCTTAGCTAGGGTTGAGTATTTTATAGGTCTACCATCTAAGGATGTACATTTAAAAGGTACTCAAAATGCTTATGTTTAAAAATTCTTATGTGTTTAGGTTTTAACAAATATTTTATTGTTAATTATGCTATCTAGGGTTAACGTTTATGTTTAAATAGTTTAAAATGTTTAGGTTCTAACACATATTTTTATTGTTAATCGTCCTAGCTAGGGTTATAAATTTTAGAGTACATTCTAAGGGTGCTAAAGATGTTTATGTTTAAAGTGTCTAGGTGTATAGGATCAAAGCATTGATGGTTTGAAAAATTAGAAATTCAAGGTCTAGTAGTTTTCAATTTTTTAATTTATAAACATTTTGGTTATGGAGATAGCGAGATAGTTGTAATCTCAAAAATAAGGTTTTAAAATATAATTATTTTAGACTTTATTTTACTCTAGATACTATTATGCTCTTTAGAGTTAAAAACCCAAAGCTAGTGATTATAGATGTATGAATCCCTACGATTTAAAGGCTTGATTTTTTTATTAACGATTATAGGACTTACATTACCCTTTTTAAGGTTTACAATCAAACACACTAGCGACATTCTCAAAATTAAGGTTTTAAAATATAATTATTTTAGATATTCTTTCATTCTTTCACTCTAGTTACTATTATGGTCTCTAGAGTAAAAAACCTAAATCTAGTGACTATAGCTATATGATAAAAAATTCAAAGCTAGTAATTATAGATTTATGAATCCCTACGATTTAAAGGCTTGAGTTCTATTGATTTATTACAAGATTTACATGGCCTTTTTAATGTTTACAATCAAACATGTTATCAAGGTCTAATTGTTTTCAATTTTTAATTTTTAAACATATTGGTTCTCTGCAATATCAAATATAAGATTTTTATGAATCCCTATGATTTAAAGGCTTGAGTTTTATTTATTGCTTATAGGACTTACATGGCCCTTTTTAAGATTTACAATCAAACATGCTATCAAAATCTAATTGTTTTCAATTTTTAAGTTATAAATATTTTGGTTATCTACAATCTCAAATATAAGGTTTTAAAATGGGATTATTTTTAACTTTATCTTTTAATTTTATGATCTAAAAGGTTCAAGGACATTCAAGACTCTAGAGTTAAAAACCCAAAGTTAGTGATTATAGTTATATGATTAAAAATAAAGAGTGAGTGATTATAGTTGTATGAATATCTATGATTTAAAGCCTTAGGTCCTAGTTGTTGATTATAAGACTTACATGGCCCTTTATAAAGATTTACAATCAAACACACCACCATAACATCTTAAAGGATTAAGGTGTTTTGCATCTAGTTTTAAGGTTTACAATCAAACACCCTAAGAAGGTTTTAAAATGTAGTTATTTTGTTCTTTCCTTTTCTATGGATACTATTATAACATTTATCTTTTAAGGTTATATCTACAAGATTTAGGGATTTTTCCATGACACTATAAATACTAAAGAAAAAAAAAAAACTTAGAGACTATAGTTATATAATTTCAAATTCGAAGTGAGTGATTATTGTACGAGTACCTATGATTTGAAGGCTTAAACTTTGGCTAGTGATTATAGTACTTACATGTACCTTTTAAATGTTTACAATAAAACATCACTATAATATCCTAGAGGATTAAGATGCTTTGCACAAAATTTTTTTAAGGTTTACAATCTAACAAATTATCTATAGTTTCACTTTTAGCTATCATAATCGTTAAGGTCTTAAGATCATAGGTTTATAACCGTTCATTGATGATATATGCTCATTATCTCGAATCGAAACTCATAAGCTATGCTCCTTATCTCAAATTAAAACTCATAATTTATGTTTGGAAAATTATTTTTTATATCCTAAGGTTCATCATCCTAGCTAGAGTTAAGTACTTTACAAGTCTACCATCTAAGGGTGTACATTCTAAAGATACTCAAAACATTTATGTTTAAACTGTCTAGGTTTTAACAAATATATTTATTGTTCATCGTCCTAGCTAGTGTTAAATATTTTATAGCTCTACCATTGAAGGGTGTACATTCTAAGTTTAGTTAAAATATTTTTTTTTAAAGTGTCTAGGCATCTATAATCAAAGCATTTAAGGCTTTAAAATTTAGGAATTCAAGGTCTAGTATTTTTCAAATTTTATTGTTAATTATCCTATCTAGGGTTAACGTTTATGTTTAAACAGTTTAAAATTTTTAGGTTCTAACACATATTTTTATTGTTAATCGTCCTAGCTAGGGTTTATAAGTCTACCATATAAGGGTGCTCAAAATATTTATGTTTAAAGTCCTAGCTAGGGTTATATATTTTAGAGTACATTCTAAGGGTGCTAAAGATGTTTATGTGTAAACTGTCTAGGTGTATAGCATCAAAGCATGAATGGTTTGAAAAAATAGAAATTAGTTTTCAATTTTTAGTTTATAAATATTTTGGTTATGGAGATAGCAAGATAGTTGTAATCTCAAAATAAGGTTTTAAAATATAATTATTTTAGACTTTATTTTACTCTAGATACTATTATGCTCTTTAGAGTTAAAAACCCAAAGCTAGTGATTATAGATGTATGAATCCCTACAATTTAAAGGCTTGAGTTTTTTATTAATGATTATAGGACTTACATTACCCTTTTTAAGGTTTACAATCAAACACACGAGTGACATTCTCAAAATTAAGGTTTTAAAATATAATTATTTTAGACATTCTTTCGTTCTTTTGCTCTAGTTACTATTATTGTCTCTAGAGTAAAAAACCTAAATCTAGTGATTATAGCTATATGATAAAAAAATACAGAGCTAGTAATTATAGATTTATGAATCCCTACGATTTAAAGGCTTGAGTTCTATTGATTGATTATAGGATTTACATGGCCCTTTTTAATGTTTACAATCAAACATATTATCAAGGTCTAATTGTTTTCAATTTTTAATTTGTAAACATATTGGTTCTCTGCAATCTCAAATATAATATTTTTATGAATCCCTGCGATTTAAAGGCTTGAGTTTTATTTATTGCTTATAGGACTTACATGGTCCTTTTGAATATTTACAATCAAACATGCTATCAAAATCTAATTGTTTTCAATTTTTAAGTTATAAATATTTTGGTTATCTGCAATCTCAAATATAAGGTTTTAAAATGGGATTATTTTTAACTTTATCTTTTAATTTTATGATCTAAAAGGTTTAGGGACATTCAATACTCTAGAGTTAAAAACCCAAAGTTAGTGATTATAGTTATATGATTAAAAATAAAGAGTGAGTGATTATAGTTGTATGAATATCTATGATTGAAAGGCTTAGGTCCTAGTTGCTGATTATAAGACTTACATGGCCCTTTATAAATATTTACAATCAAACACACCACCATAACATCTTAAAGGATTAAGGTGTTTTTCATCTAGTTTTAAGGTTTACAATCAAACACCCTAAGAAGGTTTTAAAACGTAGTTATTTTGTTCTTTCATTTTCTATGGATACTATTATAACATTTATCTTTTAAGGTTATATCTACAAGGTTTAGGGATTTTTGCATGACACTATAAAGACTAAATAAAAAAAAAACTTAGAGACTATAATTATATAATTTCAAATTCAAAGTGAGTGATTATTGTACGAGTACTTATGATTTGAAGGCTTAAACTTTGGCTAGTGATTATAGTACTTACATGTCCCTTTTAAATGTTTACAATCAAACAACATTATAATATCCTAGAGGATTAATATGCTTTGCATCAAAATGTTTAAGGTTTACAATCTAACAAACTATCTATAGTTTAAATTTTAGCTGTCATAATCATTAAGGTCTTAAGATCATAGGTTTATAACCGTTCATTGATGATATATGCTCCTTATCTTGAATCGAAACTCATAAGCTATGCTCCTTATCTCAAATTAAAATTCATAATTTACGTTTGGAAAATTATTTTTTATATCCAAAGGTTCATCATCCTAGCTAGAGTTAAGTAATTTACAAGTCTACCATATAAGGGTGTACATTCTAAAGATACTCAAAAATTTAATGTTTAAACTGTCTAGGTTTTAACAAATATATTTATTGTTCAGCATCCTAGCTAGTGTTAAATATTGTATAGCTCTACCATTGAAGGGTGTACATTCGAAGTTTAGTTAAAATATATTTTTTTAAAGTGTCTAGGCATCTATAATCAAAGCATTTTAGGCTTTAAAATTTAGGAATCCAAGGTCTAGTATTTTTCAATTTTTACTTTATTAATATTTTTCTTCTAAAATAACTGAAATCTTAAATATAAGGTTTTAAACTCTAATTATTTCAAACTCCCTCTTACTAAAATATTTCGCTTTTAAGGTTATGATCTACAAGGGTTAGGGACTTGTCCAAGACTTTAACAATGACTTTCCACCCTAATCATCTAATATCTTATAAAATATTTTAAAAAACATCCCATATTAATTCATGTTTTAGCATATAATATTTACTATTTATATTCAAAGCATTATCTCATCATTTTAGACTTCCTTTTGTTGTTAAGGTGTTTTGCATCAATTTTTTTAAGGTTTACTATCTCACACACTACCAATTTACAATGTTATATACAACTAGGTTTATAGTTTCACTTTTAGCTATCATAATCGCTAAGGTCTCAAGATCATAGGTTTATAGCCCTTCATTGACGAGCTAAGTTCCTTATCTCAAATCAAAACTCATAATTTAAGTTTCAAAATTTATTTTTTATAACCAAAGGTTCATCATCCTAACTAGGGTCAAGTACTTTACAAGTCTACCATCTAAGGGTGTACATTCTAAATATACAAAAAAAAAATATGTTTAAACTATCTAGATTTTAACAAATATTTTTGTTGTTCATCATCCTAGCTGGTGTTAAATACTTTACAACTCTACTATCAAAGGGTGTATATTCTAAGTGTAGTCAAGATATTTTTGTTTAAAGTGTTTGGGCATCTACAATCAAAGTATTTAAGGCTTGAAAATTTAGGAATCCAAGGTCTCATATTTTTAACATTTTGCTTTTGAAAATAGCTGAAATCTTAAATATAAGGTTTTAAACTCTTATTATTTCAAACTCCCTCTTGCTAATATTTTGCTTCTGGAAATAACTGAAATCTTAAATATAAGGTTTTAAACTTATTTTTTCAAACTCCCTCTTGCTAAAAACATTTATCTTTTAAGGTTATGATATACAAGGGTTAGGTACTTGTTGAAGACTTTAACAATGACTTTCCACCCTAATCATCTAATATATTATAAAATATCTTAAAAAAACAACCCATCTTAATTCATGTTTTAACATATAATGTCTACTATTTATATACAAAGATTTATCCCATCATTTTAGACTTCCTTTTGCTATGGACTATATTATAATACTTTTAAGGTTATGATCTACAAGGGTTAGGTACTTTTCCAAGAATTTAACAATAACATTCAAACTTAATCATCTAATATCTTGGGCATCTACAATCAAAGCATTTAAGGCTTGAAAATTTAGGAATCCAAGATCTCGTATTTTCAACATTTTTCTTCTGAAAATAACTGAAATCTTAAATATAAGGTTTTAAACTCTTATTATTTCAAACTCCCTCTTGCTAACATTTTGCTTCTGGAAATAACTGAAATTTGTAAATATAAGGTTTTAAACTCTTATTATTTCAAACTCCCTCATGCTAAAACATTTCACTTTTAAGGTTATGATATACAAGGGTTAGGTACTTGTTGACTTTAACAATGACTTTCCACCCTAATCATCTAATATCTTATAAAATTTCTTTAAAAAACCACCTATCTTAATTCATGTTTTAACATAAAATGTTTACTATTTATATACAAAGCTTTATCCCATCATTTTAGACTTCCTTTTGCTATGGACAATATTATAATTCTTTTAAGGTTATGATCTACATGGGGTAAGGACTGATCCAAGACTTTAACAATAACATTCAACCTTAATCATCTAATATCTTATAAAATTTTACCTTTTAACATATAATGTTTACTATATATATACACCATGTAATATACAAAGTTAAGTTTAAAAAAAAAGTTAAAGACATGATATAAAGTGTGTAGATCTAAATATTAAATATATAACGTTATATTTTATAGAATGAGGTTTTTATTCATAGGTTAGATTTACATATATAGGAGCAAAGGCTAAAAAGCTTTGATTTACAAATATAGGAGTAAAGTCTAAAAAGCTTGCTTTGTTTAGAATTCCATTTTTTAGGATCCCACTTTCCTACGACTTGTTTAATCACCTCTATCATAACTTGGATAATTTCTTTTAAATTCTCCGACACCTGAGGAGGTCACCGTGGGTTAAGACCAAGAACAAATTTAAATACCCTTTACATAATTGACCTCTCATTTGTTGGAAGTTAGATGGAACATATGAAGATCCTCTCATGGAACGTGAGAGGACTCAATGGCCCATTTAACCAAAGGTTTGTTAGGTCTATGAGGATGAAAATAAAATCCAACATCATTATCCAACAATAAACCAAAATAGATATGGATAGTAGTGATAAAATAGTAAAATCCTTGTGGAAGGATAGTGAATTTGTGTTTAGTCCAGCCAGGGGCTCTTTAGGTGGACTTTTTTGTATGTGGGACCCAAGCAAGGTTGAAGGAAGACTAATAACTAAGACTGACAGGGTAACCAATATGTTATTTTTCTGCAAAGACACTCAAATCAGTGGATACTGTCAAACATCTATACCCAAAATAGTTCTTTGGTGATGTAGAAGCCTATCTTTAGAGGGTTTTTTTAATAAGTTTTAAAGTAAATTTTTTATTACTAAAAATGGAATTATTTGACGCAAGATATAATTTGCCAAAAATGGTAATTACTAAAAAAGACATTTTATGGTGGAAAAATCAATTTGCCAAAAATAGTAATTTTTATTTTTATTTTTAGGGTTTTAAGCTTTAGGGTTTTCTTTTAGGGCTTCAAGTTTTAGGGTTTTCTTTTAGGGTTTATTTGGGGATATATATTCCTTTGGTATTGCATTGTAAAAGGAGAAGTGAATCCAAGAATGAGAAAATAAATTATTTACAGGTTTATTTCAATGTACTATAGTTTTTATGTGAATGGAGGGTTTTACTGATTATTTTCATTTATTGCAGTTTTTATGTAAATGGAGGGTTTTACATATTATTTTCATTTACTACAGTTTTTATGTAATGAGAGGTATTTTATTTTGACCTCTTGCAACTGGATTTACATCATTTGGTATCAGAGCAAGTTTGATCTTGTTGGGAGCAGAAAAAATAAGAGAAGAAAAGAAAAAATGAGAGGAGAGCAAAGAGGCTCAAAAAAAAAAAAATTGGCACTCTACGCAGTGCTTGCAGAAGGTTTGTAAAACCTTGGAGACAAAAATTGGCACTCTATGTAAGTTCTTGCAGGAGGTTTTTTTATGTAAAAGCCTTAGAGAAAGAGATTGGTACTTTGTGTAGTGCTTGCAGAAGGTTTGTAAAACCTTGGAGAAAGAAATTGACACTCTGTGTAAGTGCTTGCAGGAGGTTTTTTATATAAAACCTTAGAAGGAGGAATTGACACTTTGTGTAGTGCTTGTAGAAGGTTTGTAAAACCTTAAAAAAATAAATTGGCACTTTGTGTAGTGCTTGTAGAAGGTTTGTAAAACCTTAAAGAAATAAATTGGCACTTTGTGTAGTGCTTGCAGGAGGTTTTTTTCATTAAAAACCTTAGAGGGAAGAATTGACACTTTGTGTAGTGCTTGCAAGAGGTTTATTATTTTAAAACCTCGAAGGAATAAATTGGCACTATGTAGTGCTTGTAGGAGGTTTGAGATATAAAACCTCAGAAGGAGATTGGTACTTTAAGGAGTACTTGCAGATGTGTGACACTCTATGGAGAGTGATTATGAGTTTGATCAGAGGAACTCATAGGAGCAGATTTCTTTTCAACCAAAGGAGAATGATGTAGGAGCCTATCTTTAGAGGTTTTTTTAAATAATTTTTAAAGTAATTTTTTTATTACTAAAAATGGAATTATTTGACGCAAAATATAATTTGCCAAAAATGGTAATTACTTAAAAAAACATTTTATGGTGGAAAAATCAATTTGTCGAAAATAGTAATTTTTATTTTATTTTTAGGGTTTTAAGCTTTAGGGTTTCTTTTAGGGCTTCAAGTTTTAGGGTTTTCTTTTAGGGTTTATTTGGGGATATATATTCCCTTGGTATTGCATTGTAAAAGGAGAAGTGAATCCAAGAATGAGAAAATAAATTATTTACTGGTTTATTTCAATGTACTATAGTTTTTATGTGAATGGAGGGTTTTACTGATTATTTTCATTTATTATAGTTTTTATGTAAATAGAGAGTTTTACATATGATTTTCATTTACCATAGTTTTTATGTAATGGGAGATATTTTATTTTGACCTCTTGCAGCTGGATTTACATCATTTGGGATGTTGTGCTTTCTAGAATGATCTAATCCAAATGAGGAACAACTTCCAAAATAAGTAGTGGATGCTTGCTAGTGATTTCAACACTCCTCTATTCTCGTCAAAGAAAAAAGGAGGAAACACCATCATTTCTAGGTGTCTTGAAGACTTTGCTGAGACTTGATAGGTTTCTATTGTCCAAGGAAGAAATTTAGTTCTTTGGAGATTCAACTCTTCACACTCGTTCAAAAATTGGTTCATACCATAGCCCCTTAGTTTTTGAATGGCAGCAACAAGATCAAATATTTAAGACACCATTTATATTTGAATCAATGTGGCTTCGACATGAGGACCTCATAAGCTACATTTCAGATTGGTGGAGAAATCCCTTCTTAGGCTCACCATTAGTCCAAATAACTAAAAAAAATTGCTTTATCAAGGAAAATTTGAAAATATGGAATAAGGAGGTCTTCAAAAATATTTTTTAGTGCAAATAAAAAATGTTGATCAGTAAATGTAGTTGAAAACACCATCCAAAATGGGAATCTGGAACCTGAAATGAGGCAAAAGGAAAAAACTCTTATTTGAATACCACAACATCCTAGCCAGAGAAGAGGTTTTTTGGAGGTGAAAATCAAGTTCTCTATGGCTAAAAGAAGGAGAATCCAACACCAAGTACTTCTACACATCAACTCTCAAACATAGAAGTAATGACATAATAAAAGAACTATTTTGAAGTGATGATGCATCCACTTTAGATATTCTTGAGATCATACAAGATGTTGTCAATCACTTTGAAGATATTATTGGCCCTTGTCGTCCATGCTCATCTCAGGTGCATAATACACTCCTCCAAAATATTTCAAATTTGATTTCCCAATATTTCATTGCTGGTTTCCTTAAATAATTTACCTTCCAATAAAATAAAGAGGTAATGTTCTCAATACACCCTGATAAATCTCCCAAACTTTATGGTTTCCTTCCCATATTTTTCTAGTATTTTTGGAATATAGTAGGTCATGATATCTCTGAAACTATCCAAGACTTTCAATACTACAAAAAAAATCCAAGGGATGTTAACTCTACATTTTTAGCCCTTGTTCCAAAAACCCACAATAATAAGTCCATGTCTGACTTTAGGTCTATCATTTTATGCAATGTTATTTATAATATCATTTCTAAGGTCATTTAAAATAGATTAAAAGAAGCTCTACCAACCATCATTGACCAATGCCAAGGCAGCTCTGTCAAGGGTAGATTTATAACTGACGAAATAATAACTATTCACGAAATAATTTATTTTGTCTCCAAGAGAAACAAATTAGGAATGTTTTTTAAATTAGACATGAACAAAGACTTTGATAGGGTATCTTGGGATTTTATTTTTTATGTCCTTGCCAAATTTGGTTTTCATGAGGATTGGATAGCCTTAATCAAAGAATGTGTAACCTCGGCATGGTTTTTTATCCTTGTTAACGATTTTGCTATAGGATATTTTCCAAGTTCAAGAGGAAACAGATAGGGGGATCCCCTCTCTCATTTTATTTTTATTATCATGGTTGAATCTCTTTGTAGATCCCTAAAAGAAGCTTGTTCACACGGTTTTATTTTTGGAATCAAACCCTCTTCTCAATCCAAAGTTGTCACCCATCAACAATTTGTTGATGATACTATTCTAGCCTCGTTGTCCTTTGTTCCAAAAGTTAAAATGATCAAAAACATCCTCAATTACTATGAGGCAGCAGCTGGTCAAAATATGAACTATGATAAAAGTAGATTTTTCTTTTTGAACACACCAGTTCAAAGGTATATGAAATTCATGAGAATTCTTGGCTATAATATTTCCAACCTCCCTTCAATTTATCTTGGTCTTTCCTTGTTCTAGGGTAGCATGTCAAAGAATTTATGAAATAATATCATTGATAGAATTTTGAAAAAAATTACAAGCTAGAAGAAGGTATTGTTGAGTCAAGCAGCAAAGGCAATTTTTGTCCAAGTCTGTATCCAAAGCATACTAATTTTTTCATGTCCATATTCAAAGTTTCGGCAATAATATGCCAAAAAATCAAACAAATTCAAAGAAAAATTTTGTGGCCTGAGAATGAAAATCGGAGCAAGTTTCCTTTAGTTGCTTGGGATAAAATTTATTGGAAAAAAGAGAGTGGAGGGCTTGGTTTCAAAAGATTTCATCAAATTAATCTAGATCTACTGGCAAAGCAGGGATGGAGAATTGCTTTAGACGTCCAATGTTTGTGGAGAGATATAATCAAAGGGAAATACCTCCATTAAAATAACTTCATGGATGAGGTCCTAGTTCACAATGGATCGTACTTCTGGAATTCGGTTGTCCAAACTAAAGATATTTCGAGAAGGGATATAATATGGAAAATTGGCAACAATAGAAGAATAAAGTTTTGGTAGGATCCATGGCTAAAGGATCTTCCTCTCATCAGAGATCAAAATTTAGCAATTTTAAAGCCTTTCATGGACCACCTGTTTGACAGCCAAGTCTCTAATTTCATCACTCAAAATCCCAATGGCTAGTAATGGAAATCTATTCTGACTGACAATATTAATATTCCTTGCAAAAATGTGACTCTAACCTTAGCAATTCTTCTCAGAGTGCACATGATCCCAAGAAACCAATCGAGAGACACCCTTGTTTGGAATCCCTGTGAAGACGAGCAATTTTTAGTTAAATCAACATATTACATCCAGGGTCCTCTTGTTGCTTGGTGGCCCCTTACAAAGTTTGTGTGGCCCAAAAAGTTGATTTCCAAAGTCTCCTTTTTTCGTGGCTCACGTCCCATAATAAAATTTTAACTACAAATAACCTTACAAAAAAGGTATGTTCATTCCAAATCATTGTTGTCTTTGCAATTCCAATTTGGAATCTTTCCAAAATTTATATTTAGAATGACCCTTTTTTGGGTCTATCTTAAATACCCTCTTTGAGATTGTCAATGTTGCTTGGGTCCAACCGCATTCCATTCCTCTCCTCTTTAAGCAATGGCGCAATCCATTTGTCAAATCCTAGCTCAATTTTCTTTGGTCTACCTCCATCATTACCTTTAGCAAGTCTGGTTGGAATGTAATAACATAATTTTTAATAATTATGATAGAGACCATAACTAAATTTCTTCTAGTATCATTTCCTTTATGTCATAAAATGCTCAAATAGTGTCATATAAAGAGTGTCCCAGGCCTGGTATTGAAACCCATCTATGTGCTTTATTTAAAATAAATCATATTTTGGGTAGGTCCCCCAAATCCCAAGTGGATATATCAAGCATCAAATGGACCTCCCCTCCTCCTAGCTAGACAAAGGTAAATTTTGATGGTGCAGCAAAATAAAACCCAGGTGGGATGGGCAGTGGAGATATTATCATAAATGATATAGGAGAAATTCTCATGGCATTTGTAGAGAATGTCAAAATCCAAACAAATAATATGGCTAAGGTGAGAGCCCTACACCAAGGACTAATAGTGTTAAGTGATCTTGATATTGACCAACTCATTGTTGAAGGAGACTCCTTGCTTACCATTAACTGGATTAAGGGAAACCAACATCCACCATGGAACATCAACAACATCATCAGTGAATGCAAGAGAATGCTAAGTAAATATTTGAATATCACCATTCAACATGTGTACAAGGAAGATAATAAGGAAGCTGACCTACTGGCTAACAAAGGTGTCATGGAGAAATCCTTCCATGTGTGGTAGACCAACTTTCCATTGGGGCTCACAAATGATAGTAGTGGAGGTAAAATTTATCTTATTTAATATGGTTAATAATATTGGTCAGTTATTTAGGCCCACTAGCCATCCAAATATGCTCCACATATGTCCCTCACCTCTTGGAAGGCATGGCATCTTGGGTCTTTGTGGTAGTTTCTAGAATAAAAAAACTCTCGTCTTGGTGGTAGCAATGAAGAGGCAAATGTTAACCCAAATTAGATGGTATAAGTAACCACCCAGGTATTGTAGGTGAGTTGGAGAGGAGAGGGCAATCCTCTAAGCAAGGTCCTAGTTTCAAATCTCTACCCTACCAAAAAGTTGAATATGGTATCCAAAATCCAATTGATAATGTTGGTGCGAGCAGGGTCGGGTGCGAATCTCGGGTGACTTTGACGGTGTAGAACCCCCTATTCATGGTCTCTCAGACCAAGGCGGCCCCACAACTATGTTCCCTTCCATTGTGTCTTTGGAAATACCCAAATGTATTCCAATAGAATTGTCGATAATTTCTAATGCCTACTCATTCCAAAAATCCATTGGAAGTGCATACAAATGGATTCAAACTTGAACAACAATGGGTTCAATTCGAGGATCAAATCCCACTCTCTAGGGTTAAAAAAATAATCATGTCGAATCATGATTCTTCTTTTCTGATTTGAAAGCCTTGTTTCTATCAGAAAGTGAAGAAAAACTAACAATAAAATATCCATTGCTAATAAACCACAAAGAATATTCACCAATCAGCTCCTAGTTTTGTCAGACCCAAGAATGCATAAAATTTAGGGTAGGGTGAATACCCATAAATTTACAAATCAAATAATGATTTTCTCTATATAAAACTATTTCTTCTACCATCCTTTGCTCAATGACAATGTTTGGCATTGATTCTGACTGTGGTAAGCATCCATTAACTCATTGAGATGTTGATCTATTTCCAGCAACCGTAAAGAGAACTTTTAATGTAGTTTTTGTGTTTCTTCAATATTTTCTAGATATTTATCCTTTAACAAAAATTCAAAAGAATTGTGTCTCTCAAAAAAAGGATCTCAATTTATCCCCATTGGGCTCTCCTAGGAAAAAAATCTTATCTTCAATTCCACAGCAAACAGAACCATAGCAACTAGAAATCTCTTTGGCTACCCAACCGATACCCTATTTTTCTCTTATAGAGCTCCCATCTACCAAGGGTAGTAAGATTACATCATTATTTTCCCATAAATAACATTATTTGTCATTATATTTTTATCATTGTAAGTGGAAGCACGAGGATACTGAAACAAAAAGGAATATGCCAAGCACGATGCGTGTAAAACCAAACTTAACGCTAAAAGCCTATGTATTGCAAAATGCATGAAAAGAAAGAACATAGATGAATCGACACAAGATAAAAGAAATATGGAATATGCTGCCCTTTTTATTGATATGCTTTCAAAGTCGTGTTACAATACGTCTCCTTCATTTTTAAGGGATAGGAGCATCAAATATGTTTCTTGTCACATCCATGGATAGCAATCCTTCTTTCGTGTGCCCACATGTAAGATGGGTGGACCAAAACGTTGTCGTCGCTTGTGTATATGAGTGTTGAATCCTTATGAAAGCACGAGATTCCGAAAATAAAAGAAACACTAATTGCTACAATGTAAACTAGCTAGATTGATGCACGAAGTAAAGCGGATGTAATCGAATCAAAGATAAACATAAAAGGAGAAAGCAGGAGCACATCCCTAAAAGCACGAGATTCCGGTCAAAAGAAACACCAAGTGCGATTGCATTCAAAATTAAGCACGCCTAAGTCCTAGAAATATGAATTACATGAAACGAAAAAGAGACATGTTGTAAGAGACGCAATCAGATAAAGAAAAACAGCCCTTTCATTAATTTCTTTCGATCTCTGTTACAATAATGCCTCCTCCCTTTTCAAGGGCTAGGAGCGCAAATAAGGTTTGATTACAATCGCTGAATGGTTCCTCCTTCCGCGTGCCCACGATTGCACTGGGCGGGCTAAGATGATGCCACCGCTGATGTTGATGGGTTCTTCGCCTCTGCTGCTTCTCCTGCAAACAAAGAAATGATCAAGACGTTAGTAGCACTCGCTGCAAATGAAAAGCATTCTCTCTCTAAAACTAACAAAATATGCATACGAATATTTGCCTGAAACCATGAAAACAGTGAATCCAAATTGCTTCAAAATTTGACAGAAGGTAAGAACAGTCACCAGAAGGCCACTGCCACCGAGGCAGCTGGCCAATTCACCTTAAACTGGAATTCATCCCTGAGCAGGACGAATTCTGACTGTAATTCGTCCCTGGGTGGGATGAATTCTTCTGAATAGGAGAAATCGACCTGCTGCTGCTCCAATGTCGGATCTCGGGACCTAAAAAACTCTTGCAAATAGGGGGGTTAGGTAATTAGGGCCATTTTGGGACGACCCAGATGGTCGGATTTTCCCAATTTGACCTCCTCCATCGGGAATTTAACCTTGACACCTGCAAGTTAGCGAAACGATAAAGCAATACAAAACACCCTAAACTCTGACCAAAAGCTACAAAATTGCAATTATAGACTAATCAGACCTAGTAACATAGAATGCAATCTAAAAATTAATCTAAAGTGCTCAAAAACTGAAATTAGAACTTGGGGGTGCGGGGGTGCCCAAGTGGGCCTCCCACCGTTGGCCCTCAATTTTGGAGCCAATCCACCAAGGATGGGCCCAAAACCTTTTAGGATTGGGGGGTCGGCGAATTGGTAGGTTCAGATGTCCATGCATCGGATTTGAGTGAGGTTCGAGCTTCCAAAGGCCACCCAACAACCTCCATTGCAAAAGAGATTGATGGATGTAGGAAGGTGAACAAAGGGGGATGCAAATGAGTCTTCGATTCGGCAGCACTTCGTTGCTTGAACACTCCTTCCACCTGCATGTTTTGGGTGAGAAAAGTCCCACATTTTATAGACCCAAGGGGTCTCTTTTGGGAGGGAAGCACAAAAGCCAAGTGTTGGCCATGGGCGCCATGTGGCAGTCTTGTCTTCCCATGAGGGAGGGGAGTCCTTCACTGACTTGAACTTTGATAAATGCTTCTTGTAACAGTCCTCTAATGGCCCCTCTATCCACTTACACATGCGTGCAAGGTAGGAGCCCTTAACTGACTGTTCTGGGCTGCCACTTGGCACCATTTGCCCTTTTGCCCGTTAAGCTTAGAATTCGTCCCACCCAGGGACGGATTCAGAATCAGTCCTGGGGTGGGACGATTCTATTTTGAATTCATCCCGGGGTGAGACGAGTACTGGGAAAAGTGTCCAAGTGTGCCAAATTGCTTCTTGACCTTACAAAATTGCTATGAAAGTGGTTAGGACCACTGTTTAACCTCTGAGGCTGCCCTGGGGGCTGTGTTTGCCAAAGCGATCAGTGTTTGCAGTCACATAATCGGATTGGTGCTGTTTTGGTGTCTACACATCCCTTTTTATTAATGTGATTCCAACTCAGTTACAATACATCTCCTCCCTTTTTAGGGGCTAGGAGAGTTAGCATGTTTCCATCACAAAAGTGACTTAGTCTTTCTCCTTCCGCATGCCCACATGCAAAATGGGCGGGCCAAAGTGTTGTCATCGCTGATGTTGATGAGTCCTTGGTTCTTGCTACTTCTCCTGCGTACAAAGAAACAACCAAGGCGTTAGTAGCACCTGCTGCAAATAGGGAAAGTTTGTTCTTTGAAATTAACAAAAGATGCATGTAAAAGATTGTCGAAAACAGTGAACAAAATGAATCTAAGTCACCTGCAAATCAGACAGAGACCAAAAGACCTTACTAGAGGGCCACTGCCATTGAAACAGTTGGCCAATCTACTTTCACCTAGAATTCGTCCCTGGGTAGGACGAATTTCGACTGTTATTCGTCCCTGGGTGGGACAAATTCTATTGTGTTAGAACGCCGAGTTGATGCTACTCCAATGTTGAACCTCGAGACCTCCAAAACACCTGCAGACAGAGGGGTTACGTAATTGGGGCCATTTTGGGATGACCCAAATGGTCGGATTATCCCAATTTGGCCTCTATCCTCGAGAATTCGACGTCGCTACCTGCAAGTTAGTGGAACAACAAAGCGACAAAAAGCATGGTGAAATCTGATCAAAACATTATGAAATTGAAGCTATGAGTTATCTGGACAGCATAACATAAAATGCAATATGAACAAATGATCTAGAATATTTTAGAATGACACTTAGAAAATGCGGGGTGCCCAAGTGGGCCTCCCACCGTTGGCACTTGATTTCGGTGCCAATCCACTAGGGATGGGCCCAAAACCTCTTAGGATTGTGTTGTCGACAAATTGGTGGTTTAAGGTGGTCAAATGTTGGATTTGGGTTCATATCCACGCTTCCAAATCCACCCAATAACCTCTCTTGCGAAAGAGATTAATGGATGTGAGAAGGTGAATCAAAAAGGATGCAAATGGGTGTTCAATTGGGCAGCACTTCGTTGCTTGAAAATGCCTCCAATCTCCTCTCTTTTGGGTGGGAAAGTCCACCATTTTATAGACCCATGGGGTCTCTTTGGAGGGGCATGCAGGGATGCCATGTGGCGGCCATGCCTTCCCAAGAGGGAGGAGCCTCCCTGACTTGGGCTTCCATGACTGTCTTTGTGATAGTCCTCAAACTTCCAACCTACCCACCTACACGCGCATGCATGGTAGGAGGCAATAATTGACTATCCTTGGCTGCCACTTGGTGGCATTTTTCTTTTTGCCTGTTAAACCTGGAATTCGTCCTGACCAGAGATGATTTCAGAATTTGTCCCTGGGTGAGACGAATCCCAGTAAGTATTCGTCCCTGGGTGAGACGAATCTTCGGGCAAAGTGCCCGAATGTGCCAAATTGCTTCTTGACCTTACAAAATTGCTATGAAAGTGGTTAGGACCACTGTTTAACCTCTGAGGGCTGCCCTGGGGGCTGTGTGTGTCAAAGCGATCAGTGTTTGCAGTCACATAATCAGATTGGTGCTGTTTTGGTGTCTATAGATGCCCCTTTTTGGGATGCGTTGTGCATGGCGCAGCGCTGAGCAAAAATAGATAACCAAAGCACTAATGATTAGGGTTTCTTAGTAACCTAACCAAATTTTGATGCCCCAAGCATGGAAAGGGCATGCATTCTTGAATCATTGCTTCTGACGAGCTAAGGAATTTGATTTCAAGTATTAACCTGTTTTGGTGAGATGTGACTTGAGCTTGGACATTGATCAGTCATGATTAGGCAAAGGGCACAACCTTTTGTCCACAGGGGAACCTTGTGTTCATGATTCGGGAATGCCAAGTGTTTGATCAATTTGATTTTTGCTTGTTTACTACCCCAAGCAGGAGTGTAATTGTCTTTGTCAATGATTCTTTGAATGCATGTCATTGCCTTGGTTGGGTGTGTTTGTTGATTGGTGACTAAGTGTGACTACCCCCTCAAGCGACGAATCGATGAGGGAATGACCTTTGTGAGAAAAGCGACGAGTCGCTTGACCCAAGATGACTTGTACAAGGGTGCCTTTAGATGGTTTATCATTAAGCATGTGCAATTTTTCCAACATTTAGACCTGTTTTTGGTGGGTGTTAACCCTTTTTGCGACGCTGTTCGGAGCTAAAATTGGTGAAAATCGATCTTCCCATGGAGCGGTCCAGCTAAGATAGCCTTCTTAGGGAGTAGGATAATGAAAATTTGTGACTCCAATGTCTATTTTGTATGCCCGAGATGTTAAGTGCAACAGCACTCTCATCGGGCAAATTTATTGTCTGTTTTTAGTGCATTTTTGTTCATTTTTTGATGTTTTGAAGTTTCTGGCCTGAATTTGTCCCAGGGTGGGACAAATTCCAGCTTTAGAAATTGTCCCTGGGTGGGATGAGCACTAACTAGAGCGCTCATCCCAGTAAAGGACGAATTCCAGCTCAAAGGTCTATTTAAGGGCCAAAACTTGAGTTTGGTCTCATTTGTGCCTGATTTTTCTTGCGATTTGGAGCTCTGGGGAGGAGGAGGTAAATTCTGCGGAGCGAAGCGTTGCTGAGATTTTCCCTGCCATCATGAGTACACAAACTGGTTTGAGCGGCAGAGCCGAAGCGAGACCTGTAAGTGCTCCCTAGAGTTTATTCTTTTGTTTTAAAACTATAAATGTGTTGTTTTTCTGTACAATTTTTTTTTCCATGATTTTAATTTTTTTTTTTTGAATTGTTTTCTTTTGCAGGTTGTTAGGAGCTGGTACCGTGTACCCACTGATTTCACTGAGGCATAGGGGGTGTTGAATGAGGTTGACTAGGAGTGGCTTGATGCCCTTGGGCTCAAGCAAGTGGCTCGACTGGAGCCTGTGGTCTCGGATCAGGCCTATCTGACGGCCCTGATCAAACTTTGGGATCCACAGACCAACACCTTCCATCTCCTGATAGGGGAGATGATTGTGACACTGGAGGATATCTATCAGCTTCTTCAAATTTTGATAGATGGACTGCCCATCAGGACATCACCGCATGATCAGCGGACTGCTGTACTGACGAGATGCTTCGGGCATGGGGAGCGATTGGGCGTAGAGAGCCTAGTGGAGACGATCGAGGTGGACTGCCAGGTTGGCAGGATTTTGGTTGGATGGTGGCAGGAGAGGGGGGTGTTAGGAGTGAGGCATGCATTCCTTATGGGCCTCATTTCTAACATGTTATTACCTGAATCATCAAGCACGAGGTTCCCATGCAACCTACTGGACTTGGTGTGGCAGTTGGTAGAGTGTCTGGTAGAGGCACTATTGATCCTGAGATGGGAACAGACACTGTTGGCACAGCTCTACGAGGAGCTGTATGGGGTCTGCTATCGGAAACAGAAGGGGGTTAGCTGTAGTTATCTATTGCAATGTTGGGGTTGGCAGCACATAGCAGTTGAGAGGCCAATCGGGTTACCATGGATGACTCGAGTGGCAAGGGAGGATAAGGAGATAGGGTATGCAGTTTTGTGGTGGCGGTCTGCAGAGTAGGGGTAGAGTCGGCGGTGGGTAGGTGTCGTAGGGCACTATGTCGATGCCTTCTCTCGGCTCACTCCAGGGGAGGTGATTTGGCACCCCTATCGGGACTGTCCAGCCTGGCAGGATGCTGGAGAGTGGCTCCGACGGGTACGTAGGGAGTGGTGGTTGATTAGGCGACATGAGACTGAGCATGAGTTCTTCTCATATAGCCAGGTTACACGATAGTTTAGGGTGCGCCAGGGGTTTCCTGGTGAGCTCGTGGTCTATCGGTGTTGGGGATATTAGAGGACTCTAGATCGACCAACCATCGCGCCATTGGGCAAGGATTCAGATGCGATGATTGACGTCCCGGACGTGGATGACGTCGGGACTACCACTGAGTATGACTCGTGGTGGGTACTGCAGTGGTGGCAATGAAAGGGACCACTGGGAGGTGCAGAGGTGGCAGCAAAGGATGCTGAGGCACCAGGGGATGACTGGGGAGCTCTGTTGGAGGATGCGGATATGGTTGAGGTGGGGGATGAGGATGTAGATTTGGGAGCTCCGGATCAGCCGGACATGCAGGACATGGAGGAGCAGTGGGAGCCAGAGCAGGCTGCTGTTCCAAAGAGTCTTGTACTTCAATAGGATACGAAGGATATGGAGTCTAGGGTACATGCTGAGATTGCACGGTTGGCGGAGCTACTGCGGATACGAGATCAGGATTTTGGGGACGTGCTATGGGAGAGGGATCTCCTACGGGCTCAGCTAGCAGAGCGGGATAGGGTTTTGGCACAGCGCGATGATGCAGTAGCTTACTACCATCGACGGGAGGCAGAGTGGTTCTAGCATCAGATAGATTTGGAGAGGGAGGTCATCCGCCTCGATGGGCAGCTACCTGATCCATCGAGAAGTGGATCTTCGCATTGGACGAGGGATAGTGCTACTGAGCAGTCAACATCATCTCATCGCAGGCGATTGGATGAGGGAGGCGACAGTAGGCATGATGCGGGGGCTAGTAGTAGCCGCCCTATAGGGTCCCATAGGACCCACACCACGGGAGGTAGTTCCCGTCTCATCGATCCTACGTGATCATGGTGGTCGACGCCTTAGGATGGGTGATTTTGTTATGTGATTGTGGGGTATGAGGACCAGTTTTGTAGCCTGCGGGCATTTTTTTGATGATATATATATATATACCGATTTTATTATGGTTATGCATATGTGGTGTTTTGATCTTATGCATGATGGTTTGATGATTATGGATGTATGCATGTTAATTTATTTTGATGGATGCATATGCTATGATGAATGCAAATGTTTTTGATTTATATGTGATATGCAGAAATGAAATGGATGAATGGGTTTTGTGATGTTTGGCTATGGCACCATAGACTGTTTAGGACTCTATTTATTTTGATTTTGGGCGATTGCTGTGATGCATCACTTTGTATGTATACATGTGGTTTTTCTCTTTTTTTGTATTTTTTGATGGTATTGCAAAGATGGAAAGTAGCGCAGTTGGTTAAAAATTGTAGCTAAGGTTTTTTGAGACTCAGACGGTTTTACTCACTAACAACGACTATACTTTGTTTTACAAGACTTTTGACCAAGGTATGAATCAGACTTCTTTTTGACCAAGCTATTTCACATCCCTGTGTGTGCAATTGAGTTCATTTATGTGGTATTTGTCAGGATACCGCCAGTGCCAGATGGGCTTTCAACCGAACCTATACTGAGGATCACCTAATTAGCTCCACTAACTCCTTTGTTGTATTTAGTTAGATTAATCTGCGATGTTATCCAGGATACCATAAGCTAGCTCATCCACATGCAAACATTGATCTGTACACAAGTTAATGTGACAGATATATCATCATGCGAGAAGTTTACCGCCAGTGACCAATAGGCTATCAACCAAACCGGTACTGAGGCTTGCCTCATGACCTGTCAAAATGCTGAGAGTTCCAGGGATTCAAGTTCGACTCCCTTCTTTTCTTCAATTGTATTGGGATACTTGCTCCTTTGTAGTGATAAAATCATTGTTTATTTTTGTTTTTCTTTTGAGCAAGGGATTTGGATATGGAGTGATGAGAATCACTATTGTTTGTGCCTTTTGATGTGTGCACTGTGGGATGTCAAATTTTAGAGTTTTGACCTTTGCAAATTTTTGATGTTTTGCAACTATTGAGAACTTCGAGATTCTGGGGGAATTGGGTAGGGGGGATGCTTGTCCTTTTGCCAACTCTTAGCATTCTTTGGGTCATTCGCATAGGGGGATGAGCAAGATAACTGTTTCGCTTATGGTGAACTAGATTACTGTGCAGGTTTCATCTTTCGTTCACACAACTTAGGAATTTTTATGTGTTTTAAGTTGTGTTGGGATGCTACGTAACAAGGTGTATTTCAAGTAGAACTCTACCTTCTTAAAATTTGTCTGACTCTGTACATTACGTGGCTAAAGAGCAAAATGATGACTGAATTACGAAAACTCTTGATACATTACCAGACCACTGACTCTATTGTGGTAAAAAGCGGTAAATGGCGTTTGTTGTTTTGTTTTGTAAAATGAAAAAGTGTGGAACAAGATGGATTAGCAGAGCAATTACAGCCTATGGTGCCTTTGACCTGTACGACCACAAATATGCAATGTATGGGTGTGATGCTTAATGCAGCTACATATTTTTGTATTTTTGATGGATTGATTTTTGTGAATATGAAGATGAGATGTGAGAAAATCTCTCTATTGATGAATTTAAGCATGCCTAGAAATGAGATGCAATTTTTTGTTGTTTTTGATGATTTTTGTTGTTTTTGAATTTTCTTGATGGTGACCAAGCGATTGTGGAAATCCTTGGAGCATTTTTTTTTTGGGTGACCAAGCGATTGCGATAATCCTTGGAGCTTTTTGGGATTGACCAAGCGATTCTAGGGATCCTTGGAGCATTTCTAGGATTGACCAAGCGATTTTAGAGATCCTTGGAGCATTTTTGGGATTGACCAAGCAATTTTAGGGATCCTTGGAGTGTTTTTGGGGATGGACTAAGCAAATTTAGAGATCCTTGGAGCATTTTGGGATTGACCAAGCGATTGTGATAATCCTTGGAGGTTTTTGGGGATTGACCAAGTGATTTTAGAGATCCTTGGAGCATTTTGGGATTTGACCAAGAGATTTTAGGGATCCTTGGAGCATTTTTGGGATATGGCTCTCTTAGATATGAAATGGGCGCAAATGACTGATGTTCAAGGGTTCTATTTCCTTGATTCTATCAAGAGAAGCTAGCTGGTATGTCCCGGGTCCTATTTTGCTATCAATAACATATGGACCTAACCAATTTGCCGCAAACTTGTCCCTTAGGTGGGACGGCAAACTAGAATTCTGTTGGTTTTCCTTCAAAACCAAATCACCAACCCGAAAGTCTCTCAGGTGAACTTTCATGTTGTAATATTTCTTAAGTCGCTCTTGATAAATACGTAAATGCTCGAGAGCATTAACACGTCGTTCGTCAAGAAATGTAAGCTGGTCTAACCGGGCCTGCCGCGCAGTGTCATCATCGATGAACTCCTACATTGATATGCGCAGGGAAGGAATCTCCAACTCTAGAGGCATGACTGCCTCAGAGCCATACATGAGCAAAAACGGAGTGGCCCCAGTGGGTGTCTGAATGCTAGTGCGATAAGCCCATAGGGCATGTGGGATTTGGATGTGCCAATCCTTATGACTGTCTGTGACCCTCTTTTTGAGGATGGCAACTAGCGTTTTGTTTGATGCCTCTGCTTGCCCATTTGCCTGCGGATAATAGGGTGTCGAAAAGCTGTGCTGAATGTTGTACTTTGTGGTCAAAGCACGCACGTCTTTGTTCTTGAAAGGCGTCCCATTATTCAAGACTATTTTGGATGGAATACCAAAATGACATATGATGTTATGCAAAATGAACTCCACAATGCGGGGTCTTGTCGTAGAGGTAAGCGAAACTGCTTCCACCCACTTGGTAAAATACTCTGTGGCCATTATGATAAACGTGTGATGACCTGACGACACAGGGGAGATCTTTCCAATTAGATCGAAGCCCCACTACAAAAATGGGCAAGCGGACTGGACTGTCTGCAAGTCCTGGGAAGGTACGTGCATCAAATTCACATGATGTTGACACTTCACGCACTTCTTGACATATGTGCAACAATATCGCTCTAAAGATGGCCAATAATAGCCCATGCAAAGAATGCGCTTTGCGATGGCCATACCACTGAAATGGCCACCACATATACCATCGTGTGCTTGGGTGATTGCCCAAGTGGACTCTTGCTAGTCCAAGCAACGAAGAAGGATTCCTTCATAGCTGGGACGATACAAAATGTATCCTATCAAGACATACTTAGCCACTTTCTGCTTGAGTGCTCGTTTTGCGGCATGCGTCAATCCAAGCGGGAGATTACCTAACTTGAGGTAGTCTCTAATGGGTAAATACCAGTCCTGTTGATCAGAAGCCTCGATAGTATGAATAGCCAATCCCTCTTGAAGTTCATCCCTAGCAAATGCTGAATGGGATAGAACTTGTAAGAATAACGTTGTGTTGCTATTAATGGGAGTAGGGGAGAACAAGGACCCCTAGTTGGCACGTTTTAGACAATCTTGGATTCGAGAGAACTTATCTGAGGATGGTTCAATCTGGATCATGTGGATTCCTGGTGTCAAGTCTGAGCTTGCACGCTCCATCACGGATTGTGATAAGGTTTTGACTTGAATGGTTGTCATATCACCGAAAAGGTCTTGTGGAATTAGTGACCCCAGGGAGGCCATTGTGTCCGCAAAACGATTCGATGATCGAGGGAGTGTCTCGATGTCATACCACTCAAGTTTTGCCAGGAATTTGTCCATAAGGGCTTTATAAGCCTACAGAACTGGGCATTTGCATTGATATACCCCTTTGACTTGATTGACTATTAACAGCGAATCACCAAAGATGTTTAGTCGTTTGATGTTCATGGTGATTGCTGTCTGAAGACCTATGAGCAAGGCTTCATACTCTACATTATTGTTGGTGTACGAGAAGTTTAATTTAAATGACAGGGGCATTGGAGTGCCCTGCGGTGTGAAGAATACAATTCCCGTGCCACCACCTTGCTCACATTTAGAACCATCAAAGAATAAGGTTATGTCGGCTTATGACTCAGGCTCATCAAAATCGGGCGATTTTGAGACATGGAAGACACCATCATCGGGTAGTTCTATGACTAGAGGCTGATCGTCTTCAAGAGGAGCCTCCGCTAGTTGATCGGCTATGACCTGTCCTTTGATAGATTTATGTCCAATAAACTCTATGTCAAATTCCATCAACAACATGATCCATTTTGCCATGCGACTACTATGATAAGTACGACTCATCATGTATCGCAATGGATTCTCCTTAGACACAACATACGTAGTGTTTCTCAACATGTAGTGGCATAGCTTTTTGGTAGCAAACACCACTGCTGCAGCGAGTTTCTCAATGTATGCATAGTTAAGTTCATAGCTGACCAGGGTGCGGCTAAGATAATATGTAGCCTGTTCTTTGTGAAGTTCATTCTTCTAGGCCAGCATGGCGCCCAGTGCCAACTCAGTAGCTGAGATGTACAAGTAGAACGACACTCCTGGTCTAGGTGGTCCCAATACTGGCGACAAAGCCAAGTATTGTTTGATGTCGTCAAAGGCTGACTAGCACTCGTCATCCCAGTGAAATGCAACCCCCTTGTGCAATAATTTGTTCATGGGTCAGCATTTGTCAAATAATTACGCTATGAAGCGCTTAATCGACGCGACCTTTCCCTACAGGCTTCTGAGCTGCTTGATGGTAGTTGGGGGAACCATTTCAAGGATTGCCTTGACTTTCTTTGGGTCCACCTCGATTCCTCGCTTTGAGACTATGAAACCCAAGAGTTTTCTAGATGTGACGCCAAATACGCACTTCTTGGGATTTAGTCTAACTTTATGCTCCATGAGGCGATCAAGGATCTTGCTTAAGTCATCGATATGATTTGAGCGCAGCAGAGACTTGGCTAACAAATCATCCATGTAATCTTCCAAAGTTTTATGCATTTAGTTGTGGAAGATGTACGTCATGGCACATTGGTAGGTGGCACCAACATTTTTAAGGCCAAAAGGCATGACCTTATAACAAAATGTCCCCCAAGGTGTGGTGAACACCGTTTTTAGTTGGTCTTCAGGATTGATACAAATTTGATTGTATCTTGAGAAACCATCCATGAGGGAGAGCATTTTGTGACCTGCTGTAGCGTCTACCAACGCGTCGATGCTTGAAAAGGGGAAATCATCCTTAGGAATCGCTTTGTTTAGATCTCGAAAATCAGTGCATATGCGAATCCTCCCGTCGGGATTTTTGATGGGTACCATGTTGGACAGCCATGGCGGATAATCCACGTAGATGACAAACTGTGCATCCAACATCTTTTGCAATTCGTCTTTGACCATCAAGGCCACTGTTGGGTGCATCTTACGTAATTTTTGCTTTATAGGCTTGATTTTCAGATCAAGTGTTAAATTATGCATGACTAGCTACGGGTCTAGTCCTGGCATATCTTTGTATGACCATGCAAAAACCTCCTTTTCTTTGAGAAGGGCAATGTAGTCGGCTTGCTCTTCGGGGGAAATACTTACCCCTAGCTTGAGAATATGTGGATTCATTGGATCTATGTCGATATCTACGTCAGTCGTCTCCTCGACTGACATGTGGGATCCATCCTCCAACTGATGTGGAGTCGGGATCAAATGGATATCATTAGCTGAATTTAAATCTACGTTGGGAAATTTGGGTTCCGTTTCAGCCTGAAAAATATCTTGAGTTGTCCCTGGGGTAAAATGAGGCATTTTACTGAAATGCTAGTACTATGATGGTGATAAAGGTGAATTGACGTGATCCCAGTCGATGGCATCTATGTCTAGATGCAATGACCATGCTGGATCGATCGGATTGCGGATGGGTGCGATCAAATCAATGGAGATCATGTGGATGGAATGAATTTGGTCTCCATTACCACGGGTATGATACCTTGAACATTCTGGATGCTTCCTATACTCTGGATCTGGCTCTAGGGGAATGGGCACGAACAGATCTGTCCTATGTGCTGATAGGAAGACAGGGTCTTCTCTCGGCACTGATGTCATAATAGGGTCTCGAGGTAGACGGTGCTCATCGTAGATTTGGAGCCACGGATCCAACACTTGGTCCCACCCTACTGGGTCTACATACCATTCGTGCCCTAACCTTATGCCTAATTGTCCCATCAGATCTTCATGAGTTAAAGGGCGATTATGCCGTCACGCATGATTAAGATAGTTCATCTCAGTTTCATCTTTCGAATCACTGTCGGGTATCCAAAACTATTCATTTTCTTCAGCAACTGTTTGCGATGTTGAGGGTTCCCCTTGTTCCAGCAAATTAATCTGGTCCCATTGCGATTGTTCCACTCTTGGTGGAGGGACCTGATTCTCTTGACACTGTATTGGCTCAACTGGAACCTCTAAAGGGAACAGTTTCAAAAAGATTTTTGGACACCGTTTATGTTCTCTTTGGGAATTAGTGTCTGAAATTTCACCTCTCTAGCAAAGGAGAGGGATTACTGATGTTGCCAAGGGTGTTTGTTGACCATGGGAGGTAATCTCCCAATGTATATTCTGCATTTGGGTTGGCATAAGGATCTGATGCCAATCCACCCTTGTTGCCTATTTCTAGGCCTTGCATGTTGTCCACCAAGATGTCTAAGGGCAGGGGGTGGTTGAACCCTACTCTCGACTTATCATATGGAATTTGGTATCTTGGTTGGCAAAGGACACGCATCCCTTGCTCATATATGCCTAACCCGTATCCATGCCAATTGCATTGGCCGAGATATCTCAAAGCGAAGTCCGGGTTTGACAGATAGTTGATATTTTCAGCAAAAGGCTCTTCGTCTTCGTCCTTTTTCTTGCATGGTTCAACACCATGATCAAGGCCCCCATACACAAAATTCATCTGGTTTGGTGGGTAGCCTAGAGGAACAACTGTTCCTATGGGAAGGCGAGGTCTCCCCATGTCTTGTACTGATTCTAATGTGGGCGTTGCCACAACATTCTGCACTAGATACTCCCCCAGGCCCGTACTGGCCATTTCAACAGTAATTTTTGATGCTTGGGAGGGAGGGAACGGGAGGCCTTCCTGAGTCCATTCCATGTTTTGTGGGTTAGGAGTCTCAGCTTTCGTTATGCTAGGTATTTCCTCTGTTGATACCGTTGATATTGTTGGCAAGCCCTTTTCTGGGGGTTGAGCCTCTTCCAAGACCTATTTTCTTTTGTCCTATTTAGCCATGACAGGTGGCGTTGGTAGTGAAGGAGCAGATGATGAAGACTCACCTGGCTAGGATTTTGATGATTTGGTCACCAATGGTGCCTGCGGTATTGGACCCTATTTAGATGGATTTAACTGGAAATCCAAATGCATTGAAGGGAGGGTCGATTGAGGCATTAATTGCATCACATTGCAATACTTGAAGGGTTCTAAGTCCATCGAGACTACATGTATTTCTCCTTCAAATGCATACTTTAGACACTGGTGAGCGATCTAAGGGACACACTTCATGTCCCTGATCCATGGCAGCCCTAGCAGTATGTTGTAGGCCATCTCACCTTCCAGAACATGGCACAATGTAGGTATTGTCTTTTGTCCTACCTGGACAGGCAGAACAATTGTGCCGACTGTCGAGCATATTGCATCATTGAATGCTCGTAGTGTGTATGTGGAATCCATGATATGAGAGGCTGGCAGCTTCAGATTTTTTAATGCTGCAGTGGTAATGATGTTACTGGACGAGCCAGTATCTACCAACACTCTCTTGTACGAGATCCCGTTGACCCGCACGATAATGTGTAGGGGTGTATCTGCCATGTCATTCGATATTGTTTTAACTTCATCCTCTCTGAAGGTAATGATCGGCTCCGTACATCATTTCACATGTCCCACGAAGTTATTGAAAGAATTTGCTTCATGAGGCTGTAACTCGATGGCTTTCAAAATTTCTATAATAGCTTCTCTATGGGGTGTTGAATGTTGAATAAGCTCGTAAATGGAAAGCCTGGCCGATGTGGTCCACAAACTCTGCATGAGTTTGGTCCGTATCGTGACCTCGGGTCTAGGCAGAGGCAACTGCACAAGGCATTGTTGAGGTTGCGACGTTGTTGGAACTTCTCTCGTAGTTGCCTCAGGGACAACTCCTGGATACTTTTTGTTCCTGGTCACTATGCTGATCATTCCCACGAATCCTTGCATGGGAAGATTCTGTCGCACCTCATTGATCTGAAGAGGTTTTGCTTGTGCCTCGTGGGTAGGCAAAGGGTCCTTGAATACCCCCATCTGTTGATTATTTGGCGCTATGGGGTTGTCCACGACCAATGTTTTATTATCGATCAAATCTTGGATTAGTCCCTTGAATTTCCAACATCCATTCAGGTCATGTCCCCTTCGCCTATGGAACATACAATATAATTCCTCTCTGTATCCCTTAGGCTTTGGAGCGTTAGGATCTACAGTTTGGATTTCTGGAAGGGTGATTAAATTTGTCGTTGACAAGCAGTCAAATAGGGAGTCCTTGGAATCCGCATAAGGGGTGAATTGTTGCCTAGGGCGACGCTGCTGATTTTGCTCCTATTTTTTATTATCTCTTTCATAACTAGGAGGCAATGCCTGATAATTAGCCTTTTGGGGCTGTATTTCTTGCACAGGATTGGGGACATTTATCGCAACTTGATTAATCATAGAGGGTTGTGATTGCGTAGTCCTTGTCTTAGTGGTTTTGTTCCACTCTTTCTTTTTAGGCTTGGCGATTGCGCCTTCACCTATTTTGATCTCTTCTATAACTCTGGCTTGCGCCAAAGCTTCTTCTAGGCTGGCGTATGGCTGCAGCAGTAATAGCCCAGAGATTGATTTTAGACAACTCCGTGCAAACATCTGTGTGAGGTCGGACATAGGGGGAAGGTAGGGTAGCTTAGAAAGCAGAGCCCTCCATCGATTCCCGTATGCTACCATTGTCTCTTCCTCATATTGCTTGAGGCTGGCCAGATCACTCAGTGATGCCTTCTTCTTTGTGTTGAAGGCAAAGCGTTCAAGAAATGCATCTACTAATTGATCTAGGTTATTTATACTGTGTTTTGGTAACTGTGTGAAATAATCCGAGGTAGGGCCCGCGAATGTGGTTATGAATGTCCTAAGAAACAATGCATCATTATCCTGGATGCCGAAGCATTGGCTCAGGAATCTTGTGACATGTTCTTGTGCATCCTCTTCACCCTTAAAGACTGCCAATTGAGGCAACTTGAAATGCTCAAGGTAAAGAGGTGTGGGCACTGAGGGGTGCACTGGATGACTGTGGAGTTGACGTAATGTGGGCTTTTGATGCCCAGAAGCTTTTGTCTCCACAGACTCCAAAAGCTCTAATAGTTCTTTGTATGCATCAAAAGATTTGATCTCTTCCTATTTTTTTTGCTCCTGTTGTGAGTTATGGGAGACTGGAGGCCTATGGGGGGGTGGCCGAATGGCAGCCCTCCCACCTTGATAGGGCATTTTGGCCCATTCTATTTCTGGTTCATATTCCTCATGAACTTCCTGAGGAGTCTCTGGGCGAGACCTATGACCCTGAGCGAATCCCCGTTTGGGTATCCATCATTTTTTCGGGGAGTGGCCTCCCTCTCGGGTCTATAAGGTCTCGAAGGCAAAGCTTGACGAGGTCACGGAGACCTGTCCTACACCAAAGGGTTGTGCCTCTCATATTGTTTTGCTTTTTGGGTGCGAGGGGTTGGAACCCTCTCAGGTAGTTTATAACGTATCTCATCCGCTTTGCGCTGCCTGCGCTCTTTATTAAGGCGGTATAAGTACTCTAACTCCTGATGACTTTGCTCAAGCTGCGTGATTCAGGATTGGCGGGCGGCATGTCTGGCGACTGCCGGGTCAATTTGGTCTGCCATATTTTTCTCAAGAGGCTTGAATGTTTCTCTTATGTGTTTGCCTCGATCTTGATGATCTAAAATTTCAATGGGTCGCTTCCCTCTGTCGAGGTAGGCGGCATTTACTTGAGGCTCTGGCCTCGATGGGTGACCATGATATCTAGCAGGTGTAGAAACGCAAGGTTCTCATGCTGTATGTTGTTCTCGAGGAATGCAATGGTCTTCCTCATACTCCCTTTCATGGGTGTGAAAGGGGCGGGCGGAGTGAGCTCACCCTGTGTGAAGAGCCCTACGCTCTAGGTTTTGTCTTTCTGTTCTAATGGGAAGCAAAGGAGAGGTACCATATTCATGCTGTCTCTCCTCATGGACTCTATGCCTCTCTAGCACTTCATCGTGCTGTGGCCACTCAGATCTAGCCTCAAAAGGTGGTTTTCTATTTACGTCGAGTGCCACATGTAAAGCTTCTTCTCGAAAGGGGCTGTGTTGAATGGGCATACTCCACAGGGGAGGGTCCCAATAATTCCTTCTTGATGTGGCCTGATGTGGACTCTCTTATAGGCCAGAACGCCAAGGCGGTATGGCCAAGTCCTCAGGGCTAAAGCGAAGGCGACCAACGCCCTCTCTTTGTGTACCTTCTGCATCGTCCGCCCTTGATTGAGCTTGGCTACGGGTGTACACCATTGTGGTGCTTCTCTACTAGCTAAGCAGATTTTTATCTCATTTATGATGATTTTTCTTTTTGTTACACTAAGCAAAAATGAACACACACATACACAAACGAGTGATTATCTCTTTTAAGGATTAATAGTGTGTCCTAAACTGGTTTAGTGCATTTTGATGTTTTGTTTTTGTTTTTGCAAGTTTTGAAGAACGTTTAAATGCATAATGTTGGCTCATATGACTCCCATAAATGGTCGCCCCTTCAATATACCATTGTCGAACCGATATACCAACCTCTCTATATACCCGCCCTTACGAGAGGGAAACTATAGGTACGTGAGAGCAGATGGTACATGGAACATAGGTGGTATGGAAGGAGGATTGTCCTGTTAATGATACCTACCATAGAAGACTTATCCTCGCGCGCATGGGAATCACCCCAGCGACACTCGGTCAACTTTCATCAGGATTTACGCCTAACAACAGTGACAATCGGGGAAATGGATGCAAAGCTAAGCCAAGGTGGTGATGAACCCACCATTGGTCTTGCTCAAGGGCTGGGGTCTTATGACCAGCTCCTTGGTTAAACACGTGTGACGTGATGTGTGTGTGGTTTATTTTACTTAAAATTGAAACATGCAAGCAACCACTATTTTCTTTAAGCACGCAAGAATTGACAGAAAATGAAAGCAAAAAATTAGAAAATGACCAAGACAGTTTCAGAACCTTACCTCTTTTCTGCCCTGACTTGCTGTTTCTGATCCTCGGCTCTGAAAATTTACAAACAAAAATTCGTCCCTCTGTGAGACGAATTACATAACATAATTTGTCCCTGCTAGAGACGAATTTGAATTCGTCTCAGGGTCAGACGAATTACAGTAAGGTATTTGTCATAGCCAGAGACGAATAACAGTCTGCTTAAAAAAAAATTGTACCTATCAAGAACAAAACACAAAAATGGATCAGTTATTTGATCTAAAAACCAGGGGACAGTGTCCCACCGTGATCGCCACTGAAAGCACGAGATTCTGGAAATAAAATAAACACTAATTGCTGCAATGTAAACTAACTAGCTTGATGCACGAAGTAAAGCGGATGTAATCGAATCAAATACAAACATAAAAGGAGAATGCAGGAGCACAACCCTTTTTATTAATGTGATTCCAACTCGGTTACAATACATCTCCTCCCTTTTTAGGGGCTAGGAGAGTTAGCATGTTTCCATTACAAAAGTGACTTAGTCTTCCTCCTTCCGCATGCCCACATGCAAAATGGGCGGGCCAAAGTGTTGCCGCCACTGATGTTGATGAGTCCTTGGTTCTTGCTACTTCTCCTGCATACAAAGAAACAACCAAGGCGTTAATAGCACCTACTGCAAATAGGGAAAGTTTGTTCTTTGAAATTAACAAAAGATGCATGCAAAAGACTGTCAAAAACAGTGAACAAAATGAATCTAAGTCACCTGCAAATCAGACAGAGACCAAAAGACCTTACCAGAGGGCCACTGCCATTGAAACAGTCGGCCAATCTTCTTTCACCTGGAATTCGTCCTTGGGTAGGACGAATTTCGACTGTTATTCATCCTCGGGTGGGACGAATTCTACTGTGTTAGAACGCCGAGTTGATGCTGCTCCAATGTTGAACCTTGAGACCTCCAAAACACCTGTAGATAGAGGGGTTACGTAATTGGGGCCATTTTGGGACAACCCAAATGGTCGGATTCTCCCAATTTGGCCTCTATCCTCAGGAATTCGACGTCGCTACCTGCAAGTTAGTGGAACAACAAAGCGACAAAAAGCATGGTGAAATTTGATCAAAACGTTATGAAATTGAAGCTATGAGTTATCTGGACAGCATAACATAAAATGCAATATGAACAAATGATCTAGAATATTTTAGAATGAAACTTAGAAAATGCGGGGTGCCCAAGTGGGCCTCCCACCGTTGGCACTTGATTTCGGTGCCAATCCACTAGGGATGGGCCCAAAACCTCTTAGGATTGTGTTGTCGGCAAATTGGTGGTTTAAGGTGGTCAAATGTTGGATTTGGGTTCGGATCCACGCTTCCAAAGCCACCCAATAACCTCTCTTGCGAAAGAGATTAATGGATGTGAAAAGGTGAATAAAAAAGGATGCAAATGGGTGTTCAATTGGGCAGCACTTCGTTGCTTCAAAATGCCTCCAATATCCTCTCTTTTGGGTGGGAAAGACCACCATTTTATAGACCCATGGGGTCTCTTTGGAGGGGCATGCAGGGATGCCATGTGGCGGCCATGCCTTCCCAAGAGAGAGGAGACTCCTCCCTGACTTGGGCTTCCATGATCGCCTTTGTGACGGTCCTCAAACTGCCAACCTACCCACCTACATGCGCATGCACGGCAGGAGGCAATAATTGACTGTCCTTGGCTGCCACTTTGCGACATTTTTCTTTTTGCCCGTTAAACCTGGAATTCGTCCTGACCAGAGATGATTTCAGAATTTGTCCCTAGGTGAGACGAATCCCAATTAGTATTTGTCCCTGGGTGAGACGAATACTGGGAAAAGTGCCTGAATGTGCCAAATTGCTTCTTGACCTTACAAAATTGCTATGAAAGTGGTTAGGACCATTGTTTAACCTCTGAGGGCTGCCCTGGGGGCTGTGTGTGTCAAAGCGATCAGTGTTTGCAGTCACATAATCAGATTGGTGCTGTTTTGGTGTCTACACCTTATTGCTCCTCTGATGTCAAAGACCTATGTTCAAGGAAACAAAAAATATCAGTAGCACTTGCAAATAGAATAGAACATGTATTTCCCAAGGCCTATTGTCAGTGTATGCATGAAAATATTAAATCGATAACCAACTAACATCAGATCGACTTGAAATTTAATAGAAGCATGAATATGTTACTAGGAAGCCACTACAAAAGGAACAGTCGAGAAATTCCTTACAGATTTGTATTCGCTCCGGGGTAGGACGAATAAACCTGCAATAAATTGTCAAAAAGCACCCTCTTTAATGTCCTATCCAGGAAGCTCCAAATGACCTACAAAGTTGGGGTTAGCTAATTGGGGGTGTTTTGGGAAGACCTAGATGGTTAGATTTCTCCAATTTTGCCTCTAGCACCCAGATTTTGATGATGGCATCTACAACTTAGTAAAGGCGGGAAATGATAAAAACCTGGTCATAAATGCTCAGAATGAAGTGAAATTTAAACTACAGCTTATTTAAATAACCTAGAATAAGATGCAAAATAAAAATCATAGAAATATATCACAAATTTCTAATCACTCTGGGGTGGTGCGTTTAGAACTGCGACAGCTTAGGGAGCACCCAGGGGCAGGATGCCCACCGCTTGGGACTTTGTTTCAGCACCAATCCACTTGGGATGGGTCCAAAACTTCTTATGGGTGTTGTTGACAAATTTTGTGGGATATTGTGGCTAAAAATCGGGTTTTGGGTCCGGATTCGTGCTTCCAATAATCACCCAATAACCTCCCTTTCGAATGAGAGCTTAAGGATGTGAAAGGCACAAATCGCAAGTAGGTATGTAAATTGGCAGCACTTCGTTGCTCAAATGCTCCTTCTTTGTATATTTTTTGGGTGAGAAAACTCACCAATTTATAGACCTAGGGTCTCTCTGTTTGAATTGCACATGCGAGGGCGCCACTTGAATTGTTTGTCCTATTTTGAGAGAAAAGATAATTCCCTGATTTAGAATCTCCTTGCATGAGGTCTCTAAAATAAAGACATGCATGACTGAAGTTTATCTTCTTGATTTGGAGCTATTCCTCACAATTTCATGGCCTGTAGCTTTAGTTAATTGGCAGACTTGTCGAGGTTTGACTTTTTGCCAGTCAAACTTGCTATTCGCCTCATCCTGGGGTGAATTCTGATATTCGTCCCTAGGTGGGACGAATGCCAGTTTGTATTCGTCCTTGGGTGGGATGAGCAGAGAGCAAGGTGCCAAAAAGGTGCCAAATTGACCTCTGACCTCCAAACTGCTTTTGGGAGTGGTTAGGACCACTGTTTAACCTCTGGGGGCTGCCCTAGGGGCTATGTGTGTCAATGCGATCAGTGCTTGTCATCACATAATCGGATTGGTGTTGTTTTGGTGTCTACAGATGACCCTTTTTGGGAAGCGTCATGCAAGGCATAGCGCCGAGCAAAAATAGATAACCAAAGCACTAATGATTAGGGTTTCTCAGTAACCTAACCAACTCTTGATGCCCCAAGTATGGAAAGGGCACGCATTCTTGAATCTTTGCTTCTGACGAGCTAAGGAACTTAATTCAAGTGTTAACCTTGTTCGGTGAGGTGTTACTTGAGCTTGAACATTGATCAATCATGAATAGGCAAAGGGCGCAACCTTTTATCTGTGGGAACCTTGAGTTCATGATTCATGAATGCCAAGTGTTTGATCAGCTTGTGATTATTGCTTGTTTGCTACCCCAAGCAGGGGCGCGATTGTCTTTATCAATGATCCTTTGAATGCATGTCATTTCCTTGATTGGGTATGCTTTTGTTGATTGGTGACTAAGTGTGACTACCCCCTCAAGCGACGAATCGATGAGGGAATGACCGACATGAGAAAAGCGATGAGTCGCTTGACCCAAGATGACTTAGGTAAGGGTGCCTTCAGTTGTTTACCGTTGAATGCGAAAGCAATTTTCAAACATTCTGACCTATTTTTGGTGGGTGTGAACCCTTTTTGTGACGTATTTTGGAGCTAAAATTATCAAAAATCCATCCTCTCGTGGAGCGGTCCGGCTATGATAGCCTTCTTAGGGAGTAGGATAGTGACAATTTGTAACCCCAATGTCTATTTTGGATGCCAAGAATATCAGGCGCAAAAGCGCCTTCGTTCGGCAATGTTATTGCTATTTTTGGTTGGGTTTTGACCCTTTTTGCGACACCGTTTGGGGATGAAATACTCGAAAATCCGTCCTCCCGTGGAGCGGTCCGGCTATGGTAGCCTTCTTAGGGAGTAGGATAGTGAGGATTTGTGACCCCGACATCTGTTTTGCATGCCCGGAATGTCAAGTGCCGAAGCACTCTCATTGGACAGTGTTATTGCTTTTTTTTGGTGCATTTTGTGCATTTTTTGCTGTTTTTGAAATTTTTGCGGGCATTTTTGATGAGATATATACAAATGACTCTTTTTTGGTGTTTATGCACTTTTCATGGTTTGTTTTTTTGTACCTGTATTTACATTGATGTATTCATTTGATATTATGAATGCGATGTTTCTAATTTATATGATGTATGCAGATGGAATGAATGAAATGAGTTGGTGATAACTTGTCAATGGCACCATAGACTGTGCAAGACTAACTGGCTTGCTGTACTTATGGGAGGAATTTGTGGAATGACTTTGCATGTGAAAACTTTGTTTTTTTATTTTGCATATTTTTTGATGGTGATGTACAAAATGAAATGTACCAGTTGTTTTAAAATGTAGTTAAGCTTTTCTGAGAGTTAGATATTTTAACTAACTAGCCAAAACTGTACATTTATCTCGCAAGACTTTTGATCAAGGTATAAATCTGACTTGAGGTTAACCAAGTTATTTCACACCCTTGTGTGTGCAATTGAGTTCATTTATGTGGTATTTTTCAGGATACCGCCAGTTCCAGATAGGCTATCAACCAAACCTGTACTGAGGATCACCTAACTAGCTCCACTAACTCCGTTGTTGTATTTAGTAATATTAATCCACGAGACAATCTAAGGTACCATAAGCTAGCTCATCCACATGCAAACATTGGTCTGCTCACACACAAAGTTAATGTGACAGACATATCGTCATGCGGTTAGGATACCGCCATTGCCAGGTAGGTTGTCCACCAAACCTGTAATGAGGATCACCTAGATGGTTTTCGAATGCTGAGAATTCTAGGGATTCAAGTTCAGGATTTTTATTGGCTCAATGTGTTAGGATACTTGCTCGTATACATAGTGATAAAAATCACTATTTATTTTTCTCTTTGTTTTTCTTTTTGAGCAAGGATTTTGAATAGTGGTGATAACCACTGTCATTTGATTTGGCTTTTGAGCTTTGTAAGGTTAAGCTTGTATGTTTTTGGCATATGAATGGCCTTGATCCTTTTGGCCTTGGGGATGACTACCCATCCTGTTCAAGGACATGTAGTACGAATCCTTACGACTTTGGGAACCAAAGGGGATGATGGAGATTATGAAGTAAGGGCATTGATCTTTTAAGCCTTGGGGATGACTACCCATCCTGTTCAGGGACGTGTAGTACGAATCCTTACGACTTTGAGACCAAAGGTGATTGGAGATGATCGTGATGATGGCTTATGGGGATTTTTTTTTTGAATGGTCATTGATCCTTTTAGGCCTTGGGGATGACTACCCATCCTTGGCAAGGACATGTAGTATGAATCCTTACAACCGTGGGGACCAACAGTGATTGGGATTTGTGGTAGTGGTGAAAACCACTATGTATGGAGGAAAATTGATGGGGAAGAGCTCGTACTTTTGTCAATTCTCAGCACTCTTGAACCATTCGCACAGGGGGATGAATAGGCTAATCTTTCACCTATGGTACCCTAGACTGCTTTGTAGGTTTCTCTTGCATTCACACAACTTAGGAATTATTTTATGTGTTTTAACTTATGTAGGGATGTTACGTAACGAGGCTTGACCCAAGTAAAACTTTCCCTTGTAAAATCCGTTTAACTGTATATAGTTTTTGGCTAGAAATTTAAATACAGCTGAAAGGCAAAAACTCTATATACATTAGGAGACAACTGACTTTGCTAAAAAATGGGGATTGTGTTATTCTGAGGTATATGCATTTATAAAATGGATGAAATGTGGAAAATAAAGGAATTGCCGAGCAATTACAGTCTATGGTGTTGGGGACATGTATGACTAGCAAATATGCAATGTATGGATGTGATGCCTAATGCAACCTATATTTTTGTATTTTGATGTTTTATGAGTATGCATGGAATTGAAATGCAATTTTTTTTTTGTTATTTTTGATGATTTTATTGTTTTTGTTTGTTTTTTTGAATATTTATTTTGACCAAGCGGTTACGGTAACCCTTGGAGCTTTTGGTTTGACCAAAGGGTTTATGGATACCTTTGGAGTAGTTTTGGGGTTGACCAAGCGATTGCGAGAATCCTTGGAGCTTTTGGTTTGACCAAAGGGTTTATAGATACCTTTGGGGCATTTTGGGGTTGACCAAGCGATTGTGGGAATCCTTGGAGCTTTTGGTTTGACCAAAGAGTTTATGGATACCTTTGGGGCATTTTTGGGGTTGACCAAGCAATTATGGGAATCCTTGGAGCTTTTGGTTTGACCAAAGGGTTTATGGACACCTTTGGGGCATTTTGGGGTTGACCAAGTGATTGTGAAAATCCTTGGAGCTTTTGGATTGACCAAAGGGTTTATAGATACCTCTGGGGCATTTTGGGTTTGACCAAGCGATTGTGAAAATCCTTGGAGCTTTTGGTTGGACTATGCAAAAAATGCCTTCTTCTCTTTGAGAAGGGCAATGTAGTCGGCTTTCTCTTCAGGGGATAGACTTACCCCCAGCTTGATGATTTGCAAATTCATTGGATCTAAGCCGATGTCTACGTCAGTCGTCGCCTTGACCGACATGTGGGAGCCGTCCTCCAACTGGTGTGGAGTTGGGATCAAGTGGATATTGTTTATTGAATTTAGATCATCGTTCGAAACGTCGGGTTCCTCTTCAGCATGGAAGACATCCTGAGTCTGTCCTGGGGTGAAATGGAACATCCCACCACAAGGCCAGTACTTTGATGGGGATGGTGGTGTGTCAATGCGATCCCAGTCTATAGCATCTAGGTCTAGATGCAATGACCATGTCGGGTCGGCTGGATCATGGATGGGGGTAGTTAAATCAATGGAGATCATGTTAATGAAATGATTGTGGTCTCCATTACTATGGGTGTGACTGCTCGGACATCCTAGATGATATTTGTGCTCCGGATCTGGATCTATGGGTACTGGCACAAATGGATCAGCCCTATGCGTGGATATAAGGACAAGGTCTACCCTGGGTACTGACGGTTGCATAGGGTCTCTAGGCAGAAGATGCTCTCTATATACCTAGAGTGGTGGGTGCAGTAATTGCTATAACTGCGCTGGGTTGAGGTGCCACCTATGTCGTGGCCCTATGTGTAACTGTTCAAACATGTTGTCTATGTCCAAGGGATATTGTTGTTGTCGCATATGATTGAGATAAGCCATCTCAGTTTCATCTTCATAATCACTATCAGAGATCCAAAGGCCTTCGTTGGCTCCAACAACTGTTTGCGACATATGAGGCTCATCTTGCTCGAGAAGATTAATGTGGTCCCATCGGGGTTGTTCCGCTCTTTACGAGGGGACCTGATTCTCTTGAGGTAGCATATGCTCAATCGAAACATCCAAAGGGAACATTGTCAGGAAGCTCTCCTGATCATCATCCATGGGATGCACTTGTGAATGATTGCTATCAGACTCAAAAGGATCCCAAGGTGCTACCTCATATTTGGAATAATCTTCTGATGACCCTTCTTGGTCTCGTCCACATCCCTCTTGTAGGTGAGTCCTTGAATTTTCTCCCTTTTCGATCGAAGTGAAAGGGTTGTTAAGGTCAACAAGGTTAGTTGTTAGCAATGGGAGATAATCCCCCAATGTATAGGTTGTGTTAGGATTGGCATATGGATCTAATGCCAACCCATCCTTGTTGCCTATCCCTAGGCCTTGCATGTTCTCTACCAAGATGTCAAGGGGCAGGGGTGGTTGAACCCTACTCCTGACTTGTCATACGACATTTGATATCTTGGTTGGCAAAGAACACGCACTCCTTGCTCATACCTGCCCAACCCATATCCATGCCAATTGCATTGGCCAAGATATCTCAAAGCGAATTCAGGGTTGGATAGATAGTTGACATCCTCTGCAAAGGGATCTTCATCTTCGTATTCTTGCATGCAAGGTTCAATGCCATTATTCGGGCCCCCATAAACAAAGTTTGTCTGATTGGGTGGGTAGCCTAGAGGAACCATAGAGCCGATGGGGAGTCGAGGTCTCCCCATGTCCTGCATGGACTCAAGTATGGGTGTTGCTACAATGTTCCTCACTAGATACTCCCCCAAGCCCATGTTGGCCATCTCAACGGTGACCGTTGGCGGTTGAGGGGGAGCGAATGGGAGTCCTTCCTGAGTCCACTCCATGTGGGGTGAACTAGGCATCTCGACTTCCATTCGGCTAGGCATCTCTTCGATAGAGATGGTTGAGACGAGGGGTGGTTCCTCTTCTAGGGGTTTCTTTCCCTTGTCCTTTGGTGTGGCCACCGTAGGTGGCATCATTGTTGAAGGACAAGATGAGGAAGATGGACCCGACTGAGGGTTTGATGGACTTGTCAACGATGATGCCTACGAAATCGGACCCTGTTTAGATGGATTCAACTAAAAATCCAAATGCGTTGATGGAAGGGTCAATTGCGGCATGAATTGCATCGTATTGCAGTACTTGAAAGGCTCTAAGTCTATCGGGACTACATGCACCTATCCTTCAAATGTATACTTTAAGCACTAATGAGCTATTGAAGGGACACACTTCATGTCCCTGATCCAAGGTTGCCCCAACAAGATATTATAAGCCATCTCACCTTCCAAGATGTGGCACAATGTATGAATAGTCTTTTGTCCCACTTGGATGGGTAGGACAATTGTGCCAACCGTCGAGCATATTGCATCATTGAATGCTCGCAGTGTATAAGTGGAGGCCATGATGTGATATACCGACAACTTTAGATGTTTCAATGCTGCTGTTGTGATGATGTTACTGGACAAGCCAGTGTCCACCAACACCCTCTTATATGGAATCCCGTTGACCCACGAAATGACGTGTAGGGGTGGATCCGCGACATCACCAGTCACTGATTTCAATTCATATTCTCTAAAGGTGATGACTGGTTTTGTACATTGTTTTACATGTCCCATGAAGTTATTGAAAGAGTTTGCTTCATGGGGCTGCAGCTCGATGGCTTTTAATATCTCCATTAGAGCCTCCCGATGGGGCGCTGATTGTTGAATGAGCTCATATATGGAGAGCCTAGCCGACGTGGTCCGTAGACTTTGGGTAAGTCTAGTCCGAATCGTGGCCACTGGTCTAGGTGGGGGAAGTTGCGTAGGGTGTTGTTGAGGTTGTGACGTCGATGGAACCTCTCTTGTGGCTGTCGTGGGGGTAGCTCCTGGGTACCTCTTGTTCCTAGTCACTATGCTTATCATCCCTACATACCCCTGCATGGGGCAATTTTGTTGCACCTCATTGAATTGAAGGGGTTTTGCCTACACATCATGGGCAGGCAGGGGGTCTCTAAAGACTCCCATATGTTGGTTGTTTGGCACTACATGGTTGTCCACCGCTAATTTCTTATTGTCGATTAGGTCTTGCACCAAGCCTTTAAACTTCCAACATGCATTAAGATCATGTCCCTTCCATCTGTGGAACCTACAGTACAAGTCCTCCCGGTACCCCTTAGGCTTCGGTGCATTGGGGTCTATGGTTTGAATCTCTGGCAGGTTGATCAAGTTTGCCGCTAACAAGCGATAAAATAGGGAGTCTCTGGACTCTGTGTAAGGTGTAAATTGTCACCTAGGGTGACGCTACTAATTTTGTCCCTGCCTCTGGTTTTCTCTATCATAATTGTTAGGAGGCACCGCCTGATAGTTAGCCTTTTGAGGCTGTGTTGCTTGTGCAGGCTTAGGGACATTGATAGCAACCTGATTGACCACAACGGGTTTCTGTTGTGTGGTCCCTATTTTGGGGTTCTTGGTCCATTATTTCTTCTTAGGTTTGGCGATCTCGCCATCCTGTATCTTGATCTCCTCAATGATTCTGGCTTGCGCTAGAGCTTCCTCAAGAGTGGCATATTGTTGCAGCTGCAATAGCACGAAGATCGATCTCAAACAGCTCTTTGAGAACATCTGAGTCAGGTCGGACATGGGAGGGAGGTAGGGTAGCTTTGAAAGCAGCGTCCTCCATCGGTTCCCATATGTCGCCATGGTCTCTTCCTCATACTACCTGAGGCTAGCTAGGTCACTTAATGATGCCTTTTTCTTGGTGTTGAAGGCAAAGCGTTCGAGGAACGTGTCCACTAGCTGATCCAAGTTATTGATGCTATGTTTTGGTAACTGAGTGAACCAATCCGAGGCAGGGCCTATGAATGTGGTTATAAATGTTCTTAGTAACAAATCATCATTTTCTTGAATGCCAAAGCACTAGCTCAAGAATCTAGTCACATGCTCTTGGGCATCCTCCTCCCCTCTAAAGAGTGCCAACTGGGGCAGTTTAAAGTGTTCAGGGTATGGAGGTGCCGGCACTGACGGATGCACAGGATGACTATGGAGTTGGCGTAAAGTGGGCTTTTGGGGCCCATAAGTCTTGATCTCCATAGATTCTAAGTGCTCTAGCAGCGCTTTATATGCATCGGAGGATTTGATCTCTTCCTCCTTGGTTTTCTCCCACCGTGGGTTGTGGGGAGCTGGAGGCCTATGGAGGGGTAGCTGGGTAGCACCCCCTTTGCCTTGGTAGGGCATTTAAGCTCACTCTTCTTCTTGTTCATACTCCTCATAGGATTCTTGAGGAGTGCCTAGCCGAGACCTATAAGCATAGGTGGGTACCCGTAGAGGGTGCCCATCATTGTTTCTAGGAGTGGCCTCCCGCTCAGGTCTAGGAGGTCTTGGAGGCAGTACTTGATGAGGTCATGGAGACCTGTCTCACACCAAGGGGTTATGCCTCTCCTGCACTTCTACTTTATGTGTGCGAGGAGTTGGGACCTTCTCAGGCACATTGTGATGTAGCAATTCGGCTGTCTGACGCTGAATGCGCTCTTTGTTAAGGTGACACAGATGTTCTAACTATTGTTGATCTTGCCTGAGCTACGTAATCTACACTTGGCGGGTGGCATGTTTGGCAAATGCCAAGTCACTTTGTTCTATCGTCTCATGTTTAGGAAGCCTAGATGCCTCTCCTACATGTCTATCTCGATCGTGGTGATCCGAGACCCCTATGGGTTGCTTCCCTCTGTCGAGGTTAGCGGCATTTACCTGAGGCTTCGGCCTCAATGGGCGATCCTGATACATAGCGGGTGCGGAGGTGCATTGTTCTCATGCTGTGTACTACTCTTGAGGAACATAGTGGTCTTCCTCATACTCTCTTTCGTATGCATAAAAGGTGTGGGCATAATTGTATTGCCCTATCTAGAAAGCCTGATACTCTAGAGTTGGTCTAGTGTTTCTAACAGTAATACGGGGTAAAGAAGGGATGACAAAATCATGTGGCCCCTCCTTCTGGACCCTTTGTTGCTCTAACACTTCATCACTAGGCCACTCATAACGAGTGTCTAAGGGAGGCCTCTTGTCTATGTTGAGTGCCACGTGTAGGTTCTCCTCTTGAAAGGATCTATGCTGAGTGGGGGTGCCCCTCAAAGAGGTGCCTCTATAGTCCTGTTATGTTATGGCATGATGTGGACTATCTTGGGTGCCATGCCGCCAAGGCGAGATGACTAAGTCCTCAGGACTATATCGGAGGTGACTTGTCCCCCTTTGCACACTTTCTGCAGCGCTTGCCCGTGATTGGGCTCGGCTACGGGTGTACACCATGGTGATGTTTACCTAAAGATGTGTACATTTTTATCTTCTTTTAGGATTTTTTTTATGCTACACTTAAACAGAAAGGAAACACACAATCAACGCAATGGTTATCTCGTTTAAAGATTAAAAGTGTGCCCTAAAATCTGGTTTAGTGTGTTTTAAATTTGTTTTGAAAGCTTTTTGTGAAGAACATTTAAATGCAATATGATGGCTCTTGTGACTCCCAAAAATGGTTACTCCTTCGATATACCTTTTCGAGACCGATATACCAACCTCTCTATATACCCGCCCTTACGTGAGGGAAACTATTGGTACGTGAGAGCAAATGGTACGTGGAACATAGGCGGTACGAAAGGGGAATCGCTCTGTTTATGACACCTACCATAGAAGACTTATCCTCATGCATTGGGAATCACCCCCACTACACTTGGTCAACTTTCATTAGGATTTACGTCTAGCAACAGTCGCGATCGGGGTTATGTATGCAGTATCTCAAGCCAAGGTGGTGATGAAATCCATCGTTGGTCTTGCTCAAGGGTTGGGGTTTTACGACCAACTCCTTGTTGTTTCAATTACCACGTGGTGTGTGGGGTTATTTTTAAGTTGCATAAATGAAGCAAACAAGCATTCAAACTCTCCTATGCAAGAAAATAACCAGAAAATCAAAAACAAAAAACAGAAAATGCCAGAAGGTGTTTGTAACCCCTACCTCTTCTCTGCCCAAATTGGATATCTCTGAATTTCTGCCCTAAAATTGCACAGAGAGCTATTCATCCCTGGGTGAGATGAATAATAGATCTGTATTCATTCTAGGGTAGGACGAATTCCTATTCGTCCCTAGATAAGATGAATTCGAGCTCTGTACTCATCACAGACTGAAACGAACAACAGTCCAGCGTTTGAAAACTTGGTACCTGTAAGCAAAAACAAGCAACTTTGATCAAAAAATTAATCTTAAAAATCAAGGGACAGAGGTCCCACCGTGATCGCCACTAAAAGCACGAGGATACGGAAACAAAAAGGAATATGCCAAGCACGATGCGTGTAGAACCAAACTTAACGCTAAAAGCCTATGTATTGCAAAATGCATGAAAAGAAAGAACATAGACGAATCGACACAAGATAAAAGCAATATGGAATATGCTGCCCTTTTTATTGATATGCTTTCAAATTCATGTTACAATACGTCTCCTTCCTTTTTAAGGGATAGGAGCATCAAATATGTTTCTTGTCACATCCATGGATAGCAATCCTTCTTCCGCGTGCCCACATGTAAGATGGGCGGACCAAAACGTCACCACCGCTTGTGTATATGAGTGTTGAATCCTTCTTGCTCCTCTGATGTCGAAGACCTATGTTCAAGGAAACAAAAAATATTAGTAGCACCTGCAGATAGAATAGAACATGTATTTCCCAAGGCCTACTGTCAGTGTATGCATGAAAATATTAAACCGATAACCAAATAAAATTAGATCGACCTAAAAATTTAATAGAAGCATGAATATGTTACCAAGAAGCCACTACAAAAGGAATAGTCGAGAAATTCCTTACAGATTTGTATTCGCTCCAGGGCGGGACAAATAAACCTGCAATAAATTGTCAAAAAGCACCCTCTTCAATGTCCTATCCAGGAAGCTCCAAATGACCTGCAAAGTTGGGGTTAGCTAATTGGGGGTGTTTTGGGAAGACCCAGATGGTCATATTTCTCCAATTTGGCCTCTAGCACCCATATTTTGATGATGGCATCTACAACTTAGTAAAGGCGAGAAATGATAAAAACCTGGTCATAAATGCTCAGAATGAAGTGAAATTTAAACTACAGCTTATTTAAATAACCTAGAATAATATGCAAAAGAAAAATCAAAGAAATCTATCATAGATTTCTAATCACTTCGGGGTGGGGCGTTTAGAACTGCGACAGCTTGGGGAGCGCCCGAGGGCAGGACGCCCATCGTTTGGGACTCTATTTCGACACCAATCCACTTGGGATGGGTCCAAAACTTCTTATGGGGTGTTTTCAACAAATTTTGTGGGATATTGTGGCCAAAAATCATGTTTTGGGTCCGGATTCGTGCTTCCAATAATCACCCAATAACCTCCCTTTCGAATGAGAGATTAAGGATGTGAAAGGCACAAATCGCAAGTAGGTATGTAAATTGGCAGCACTTCATTGCTCAAATTCTCCTTCTCTGTGTATTTTTTGGGTGAGAAAACTCACCAATTTATAGACCTAGGGTCTCTCTGTTTGAATTACGCATGCGAGGGCGCCACTTGAGTTGTTTGTCCTATTTTGAGAGAAAAGATAATTCCCTGATTTAGAATCTCCTTGCATGAGGTCTCTAAAATAAAGACATGCATGACTGCAATTTCTCTTCTTGATTTGGAGCCATTCCTCACAATTGCATGGCCTGTAGCTTCAGTTAACTGGCAGACTTGTCGAGGTTTGACTTTTTGCCAGTCAAACTTGCTATTCGCCTCACCCTGGGGCGAATTCTGATATTCGTCCCTAGGTGGGACGAATTCCAGTTTGTATTAGTCCCTGGGTGGGACGAGCAGAGAGCAAGGTGCCAAAAAGGTGCCAAATTGACCTCTGACCTCCAAACTGCTTTTGGGAGTGGTTAGGACCACTGTTTAACCTCTGGGGGCTGCCCTAGGGGCTGTGCGTGTCAATGCGATCAGCGCTTGTCGTCACATAATCGGATTGGTGCTGTTTTGGTGTCTACAGTAAGCAAACCATTCATTCATTATTAATTAAAATATATGTTTTTTAAAGTTATTTTCAAATATATTAGATTAAATATCGTGTGAAATGCTTTTATTTATAGAAAAACACTCTACATAAATAAAATTATTCATTGATTATTAATTAAAATATATGTTTATTACAACAAGCAAGCAATGGTTGGGTGGTGTGATCGTAGGTGGAAGAATGACGATCTAAAACAGGACGAAGGTCACTGGTTCGAAACCTACGTAAAGTTGAAATAAAAAAATTAGAACCCCCAAAAACCCCAAATCATGGTTTTTAATGAGGAAACCCTAAACAAGTTGAAGAGTTTGAACACGAGAAACCTGAATGAGCCTACCAATATTGGTTGATTTATTGTTTCTTGATTGTGCTGGAAATTCGATTTTGGAGCAGACCGAGTGTTATAGCAAAAAATTGGAACCTTTGAGCGATGGTGGACTCTCAAAAATTTGAACTTCATGGGCATGGGAGCATTGCAGGAATGCATGGTCGGAATCATGGTGATGGGGATCCCTTAGGTGGTCATGCAACAGGCGGTGAGGAGTTCAATGATGACGGTACGAAGGATGTTGATGGGGATGATGGTCATGAAAAAGCCAAGAATTTTTGGGGCCCTCCTCCAAAGGACCCACCTCAAAATGTCCCACCTAACTCCTCCTTCATGGATAAAGTTCGCAATGGAATGGGTTTTGGCCCAGTTACTCAACTCTCGATTCCTTTTACTATCTCAGGTCACGAAGTTATTTTCCCTCCTGAAGCTATGGCACCTCTCATCTCTCAAGAATATTTGTCTCTCATTGGCAAATTCATTGGAGCACGGCCAGACATCGAATCCGTTCGTAAATGGGTATTCTCAAAATGGTGCCCTATCAAAAATATGGAGCTAGTGGCATGCCCTAGGGGTTTCTTCATGATCCGACTGAACAATCCCCAAGACACAAGTAAAATTCTTACTGGTGGTCCATGGTTTTTTGGTGCAGAGCCCTATTTCTCCATCGATGGGGAGAGGATTTTGATCCAGAAACACAAAGTATTAACATGGCACCAATTTGGGTCAGGCTACCAGGTTTACCCACCCACTTCTGGCACCCAAGAACTCTCAAATCCATAGCCCAATCGATTGGGGAATTGGTCGCCATTGATGCTGCCATGAAGGCAAGATCTCGGTTGAATTTTGCTTGCATCTGCATCACAACCAACCTAGAATCTCAACTTTTGACCTATGTTGACCTGGTTTTAGGTTTGTACCACAAACGATAAGCTATTGAATATGAAAACAAACCCGCTTATTGTATTGAATGTAAAAAATAGGGTCACTTAAGGGTTCAATGCCCACTACTAAAAAAAGACTCAAAGAAATATGGATATCAAGGAAGAGGAGCGACGGGCAATGGTAATGGTCAAGTCTTCCACCAGATCCAGAGAAAGAAGCAGTTTGACAAAGGCAAACAACCAATAACCACCCACCAAACAAACACTCCAAATTGGAAACACTTCAAATCCGGTAAGATCTTTATTTGCCAATTCAAATCCTTTTTTGCCATTAAATTCATCAAACACCTCCCTTGTAGAGGTTGTTATGCGTAATGAGTCAAAGCCAAATCCACCTATGGATATTTCTAAAAACCCAGAACCCCATTGAAATCTTCCTGAAGGTCTAGGGGTTACTACTACGGATGGTCATTCTCCCTCAAATTTGGGACCCTCATGTCCTCCCTTGACCACTGCTTCACCAAACCAAGCTTCTGATTCCCCATCTCAAATTGATTTAATAAACATTCCAGTTAACCTGGTAAATTCCCCTATTCTTGAGGAACTAATCAGTTCTCCAAAGTAGGCTTTATCCCCTACCTATGATGAAGCTTACTATTCCCCAAAGCAAATCACACGAAGCCAAAAGAAATCTGTAACAATTGATGTGGGCAATGGGAAAAAGAAAGGACTCTCGGGGTGTTGGGGGGAAGGAGATAGAGAATGACATTGCAAATGGCACTCAAACCACCATTCTCTTGCGGATCAAACTAGCACTGATATGCCGAAAGAAGAAGAAAAGTGACCCAAACCACCCTCATCTCAACGAGGAGGGGGGAAAAATCCTCATCAAAAAATCACAGATGAAGATCCTCTCATGGAACGTGAGAGGCCTCAATGGCCCATCCAAGCAAAGGTTGGTTAGGTCTATGAGGATGGAATTAAAACCCGACATCATTCTCCTGCAAGAAACCAAAATAGATATGGATAGTAGTGATAAAATAGCAAAATCCCTGTGGAAGGATAGTGAATTTGTGTTCAGTCTAGCCAGGGGCTCTTCAGGTGGACTTTTTTGCATGTGGGACCCAAGCAAGGTTGAAGGAAGACTAATAACTAAGACTGATAGGGTAACCAATATGTTATTTTTTTGCAAAGACACTCAAATTCAGTGGATACTGTCAAACATCTATGCCCCAAATAATCTATTGGGCCATCGTGCCTTCTGGAATGATCTAAGCCAGATGAGGAACAACTTCCAAAATGAGTCGTGGATGCTTGCTGGTGATTTCAACACTCCTCTGTTCCCGTCAGAGAAAAAAGGAGGAAACACCATCAGTTCCAGGTGTCTTGAAGACTTTGTTGATTTCATTGAACAAAATGAACTGATGGACATTCAATTGAAAGGAGAAAAATACACCTGGAGCAATAGAAGAATAGGTAATCAACTAATCCAACTGAGACTTGACAGGTTTCTATTATCCAAGGAAGCAATTCAGTTCTTTGGAGATGCAACTCTTCACACTCGTCCAAAAATTGGTTCAGACCACAGCCCCTTAGTTTTTGAATGGCAGCAACAAGGTCAAATATTTAAGATGCCATTTAGATTCGAATCAATGTGGCTTCAACATGAGGACCTCAGAAGCTGCATTTCAGATTGGTGGAGCAATCCCTTCTCAGGCTCACCATTAGTCCAAATAACTAAAAAACTTTGCTTTATCAAAGGAAATCTAAAAATATGGAACAAGGAGGTCTTCGGAAATATTTTCCAGTGCAAACAAAAAATTGTTGATCAGCTAAATGCAGTTGAAAACAACATCCAAAATGGGAATCTGGAACCTGAAATGAGGCAAAAGGAAAAAGAACTCTTATCTGAATACCACAACATCCTAGCCAGAGAAGAGGTTTTTTGGAGGTAAAAATCACGTTCTCTATGGCTAAAAGAAGGAGACTCCAACACCAAGTACTTCCACGCATCAACTCTTAGACATAGAAGTAATAACAGAATCAAAGAGCTCTTCCGAAGTGATGGTGCATCCACTTCAGATATTCTTGAGATCAGACAAGAGGTTGTCAATCACTTTGAAGACATTCTTGGCCCTTGTCATCCATGCTCATCTCAGGTGCGCAATACTCTCCTCCAAAATATTCCAAATCTGATTTCCCAAGATTTCAATGTTGGTCTCCTTAAAGAATTTACCTTCGAAGAAATTAAAGAGGCAATGTTCTCAATGCACCCTGATAAATCTCCTGGACCTGACGGCTTCCCTCCCATATTTTTCTAGCATTTTTGGGACATAGTAGGTCATGATATCTCTACAACTATCCAAGACTTCCAATACTACAAAAAAATTCCAAGGGATGTTAACTCCACATTTTTGGCCCTTGTTCCAAAAACCCACAATAATCGGTCCATGTCTGACTTTAGGCCTATCAGTTTATGCAATGTTATTTATAAGCTCATTTCTAAGGTCATTGCAAATAGATTAAAAGAAGCTCTCCCAACCATCATTGACCAATGCCAAGGCAACTCTATCCAGGGCAGATTTATAACTGACGAAATAATAAATATTCACGAAATCAGTCATTCTATCTCCAAGAGCAAAAAATCAGGAATGTTTTTGAAATTAGACATGAACAAAGCCTTTGATAGGGTATCTTGGGATTTTCTTTTTGATGTCCTTGCCAAATTTGGGTTTCATGAGGATTGGATAGCCTTAATCAAAGAATGTGTAACCTCGACATGGTTTTCTGTCCTTGTTAATGGTTCTACTGCAGGATATTTTCCAAGTTCAAGAGGAATCAGATAGGGGGATCCCCTCTCTCCTTTTCTTTTTATTATCATGGTTGAATCTCTCGGTAGATCCCTAAAAGAAGCTTGTTCACATGGTCTTATTTTTGGAATCAAACCCTCTTCTCAGTCCAGAGTTGTCACCCATCAACAATTTGTTGATGATACTATTCTAGCCTCGTTGTCCTCTGTTCTAGAAGCTAAAATTATCAAAAACATCCTCAATTACTATGAGGTAGCAACTGGTCAAAAGGTGAACTATGAGAAAAGTAAAATTTTCTTTTTGAACACACTAGTTCGAAGGTAGATAAAAATCATGAGAATTCTTGGTTGTAATATTTCCAACCTCCCTTCAATTTATCTTGGTCTTCCCTTGTTCTAGGGCAGCATGTCGAAGAATTTATGGAATAATATCATTGATAGAATTCTGAAGAAACTTGCAAGCTAGAAGAAGGTATTGTTGAGTCAAGCGGCAAAGGTAGTTCTCGTCCAAGCCTGTCTCCAAAGCATACCAATTTTTTTATGTCCATATTCAAAGTTTTGGTAACAATATACCAAAAAATCGAACAAATTCAAAGAAAATTTTTGTGGTCCAGGAATGAAAATCGGAGCAGGTTTCCTTTAGTTGCTTGGGATAAAATTTGTTGAAAAAAGAGAGTGGAGGGCTTGGTTTCAGAAGAGTTCATCAAATGAATCTAGCTCTACTGGAAAAATAGGGATGGAGAATTGCTTCAGATGCCCAATATTCATGGAGAGATATAATCAAAGGGAAATACCTCCATCAAAATACCTTCATGGATGAGGTCCCAGTTCACAATGGATCGTACTTCTGGAATTCGGTTGTCCAAACTAAAGACATTCTGAGAAGGGGTCTAAGATGGAAACTTGGCAATGGTAGAAGCATAAGGTTTTGGGAGGATCCATGGCTAAAGGATTTCCCTCTCATCAGAGACCAAAATTTAGCAATTTTAAAGCCTTTCATGGACCACCTGTTTGGCAGCCAAGTGTCTAATTTCATCACTCAAAATCCCAATGGCCAGCAATGAAAATCTATTCCGACTGACAATCTCAATCTTGCTTGCAAAAATGTGGTTGTAGCCTTAGCGAATCTTCTCAGAGTGCACGTGATCCCAAGAAACCAATCGAGAGACACCCTTGTTTGGAATCCCTGTGAAGATGGGCAATTTTTAGTCAAATCAACATATTACATCCAAGGTCCTCTTGTTTCTCGGTGGCCCCTTGCAAAGTTTGTGTGGCCCAAAAAGTTGATTCCCAAAGTCTCCTTTTTTTGTGGCTCACATCCCAGAATAAAATTTTAACTACAGATAACCTTATAAAAAAGGTATGTTCATTCCAAATCATTGTTGTCTTTGCAACTCCAATTGGGAATCTATCCAACATCTATTTTTGGAATGCCCCTTTTCTAGGTCTATCTTAAATGCCCTCTTTGAGATTGTCAATGTTGCTTGGGTCCAACCGCCTTCCATTCCTCTCCTCTTTGAGCAATGGCCCAATCCATTTGTCAACTCCCAACTCAAGTTCCTTTGGTCTATTTGCCTCCATCATTACCTTTGGCAAGTCTGGTTGGAACGTAATAACATAATTTTTAATGATTGTAGTAGAGACCATAAGTCAGTTTTTTCCCGTATCATTTCCTTTGTGTCAGAAAATGCTCAAATGGTGTCATCTGAAGAGTGTCCCAGACCTGGTCTTGAAACCCGTCTGTGTGCTTTCTTTAAACTCAGTCACATTTTGGGTAGGGCCCCCAAATCCCAAGTGGATAGATCAAGCATCAAATGGACCTCCCCTCCTCCTGGCTGGACAAAGCTCAATTTTGATGGCGCAGCAAAAGGAAACCTAGGTAGGGCGGGCAGTGGAGGTATTATCAAAAATGACAGAGGAGAAATTCTCATGGTATTTGCAGAGAATGTCAGAATCCAGATGAATAATATGGCTGAGGTGAGAGCCCTCCACCAAGGACTGATGGTGTTAAGTGATCTTGATATTGACCAACTCATTGTTGAAGGAGACTCCTTGCTTGCCATTAACTGGCTTAAGGGAAACCAACATCCATCGTGGAACATCAACAACATCATCGGTGAATGCAAGAGAATGTTGGGCAAATATTTGAATGTCACCATTCAACACGTGTACAAGGAAGGTAATAAGGCGGCTGACCTATTGGCTAACAAAGGTGTCATGGAGCAATCCTTCCATGTGTGGCAAACCAACTTTCCACTAGGGCTCACGGATGATAGCAGTGGAGGTAAAATTTATCTTCTTTAATATGGTTAATAATCTTGGTCAGTTATTTAGGCCCACCAGCCATCCAAATATGCTCCACGTCTGTCCCTTACCTCTTGGAAGGTGTGGCATCTTGGGTCTTTTTGGCAGTTTCCAGAATCGAAAAACTCCCGTCTTGGTGGCAGCGATGAAGAGGCAAATGTTAACCCTGATTAGATGGTGTAAGTAACCTGGATCTTGCTTTCAGGTCTCTGTCTTTCAATGTCTGCTTAGTTTGTGGTTGTCTATCTTTAGGAGGGTGCATTGGGAGTGCTTTTCCTTTGTTTGTTTGTTGTTCAGCTGTGTTGGTTTCCACCTGTTGGTTTCTGTTTCTTTTGGTGATCCCTTTTGGATTCTTGGTTTAGCTCTGTAAAAGGTTTTGGGTCCTTTCAAAACCCCTCCATTAATATATATATATATATATATATATATATATATATATATATATATATATATGTTTATTAAAAATTATTAGTGATATTAACTGCATTAATACCACTTGCATAAAATAAAATATAAAACATTGTATATATCATGCAATAAACTTTTTATATTTGAGTTAGATTTATTTTTTATTATATTATTACCATTCATGTACAATTATCACACTATTAGTTAGAACATTTTTTAATAAATATCAATTGACATTAATTATACCAATGTCACTTAAGTTAAAGAAAATATAAAATTTAGAACTATGTATACCATGTAAAATATCTTTCTATTGAATATTCATACATTATAGTATTAGGAAACCATTTTTATAATAATCCTTATGAATGAATATCAAATAAATGATATTAAAAATCATAATCATGAACTTTATAATTTGTAGTCAGGTCACCAATCATCTCTTGAGTAGACCAAAATCTACTATTTATCGAGGTCCTATAACCAATGTCAAAATCATGTGTCCAATGGTAGGAAATAGGCATCTGATAATCATCCACCCTACCAAGCAAACAAGATGGTCAAACTATTATGGTTAATGCCTAAGCTGATCGTGACCCCTCTAATAGGGACACAGAGGATCCTCCAAACATTCTCTAACATCACCATCATCTCCCTTGTAGGGAATTGAAATGTATTTTTCTCCAAGTGCCACTCTTTGCAATCATTGTCAACAAAATGGTATCAACTGAAACCTTAGGCATATTTTTTTTTTGTGGAAAACATCCCAAAAGGGATACCACTTTCGGGTAAGACCCAAGGAGGCAGGGGTATCCATTCCGCCAAAAACTACCAGGACTCGGACCTAGCCTACCAGATTTGACATAATCAAGGAGCAAACAAACACACAAAACCAATTTAAAAATAAGTAAATAACAACAAAAATAATAAAATAAAATAAAAAACATGCTCCTTGAGTGTGTCAAAAACAAAAGCACGACCAAACATGCACGATAAGATAAAAGAAACCACAACACAAACCACATAGAAAAACACAAGAACCACATAACAAAACACAAACAAGACAAAAAAAACAAAACACTACAAAGACATAACCCAAAAAAAAACATGAAAAATAAACACAACCAAAACCTAAAAAAATAAAATAAAATAAAATAAAAATAAAAATAAAAAATAACCAACAACAGACAATAAACAAAAACAAAAAACATAGAAAACACTCACACATAAAAACACGAATTAAAACAAACATAGAGAAACCCAAGAACAAGAACGAAATAACATAAGAACAGTAACAAAAAACATAAAAAAAAAAAACACAAAACAACAAAAACACATGAACAACAAAAAACAACACAAAGAACACAAAAACAAAACAAAACAAAAGAACCCACCCACCTTAAAAAACTAAAAAAAAAAAAGAAAAAAGAAAAAAAAAATTGAACATAACAATGACCTATCTAGACCAGAAGACTAATAAGGCAAGAATCAACAAAGGAAACAAAATAAAGAATAGAATGAGCCAGGGAACTAAAAAACTGAATGAACCAAAGAGAAGGCAAAAAAAAAACTAAGAAGAAACTAGGTACCTTCAAAACTGGAGCCATCCAAAGAAATGATAGAAAGAAGAGTTTCCCTAATTTGACAAGCCCACCATATAGGAGGGTGCCATAACAAGTAAGATCACCTTTGTCCAAAGCCCAATTAGCTAAAGCATAAACACTCTTGTTTTGATATCTGACCACATGATTGTAATCAACTTTCAAAAATACCATCTGGATTAATTGAATCTTCTCAATAATTCTTTTTATTTTCCAATCCACCTTATGATTCTTAGAAGGAGTATTCAAGATATTAATCATAAGTTGAGAGTCAAACTCAACTAACACCTTTTCCCATCCAACCTTAGTAGCCTCTTGAAGGCCTCTGAGGATACCATACCCCTCATCAAGGTTATTGGAAAGAATACCCAAATTCTCAGCAAAAGTAATAACCAGGTAGCCATATGAAAGTCTACCAATTCCTCCCACACTGGCTTTTCCAAGGTTCCCTCTAGAGGCTCCATCAGTATTGACTTTTCCAAAATCCTTAGGAGGAGGTTGCCAATTTGATGGGGGGCCAAAAATTACAGTCTGCAATAACAATTACAGAACACCACTCAGGAACTTCTCGCTCTGATACCACTTGCTCCTGCATCAGATGTCACTGGATGCTCTAGCATCAAACACCCAGGTTTGGTGGAGAAGTGACCTTCACTTCAGTGTTGTTCGGTCATCGCCTTCTACAACTTCTCCAAACATTCACCTACCTCTGCAGTCCGCTTAAACTTCGACTCTCTCCGGTAAACCCCTTCCATAAACACTGCTCGGAGTGTCAATCTCCTTCCTCTAAGGCTTCACACAGAAACCTCCTACAAGTACTGCATCGAGTACCAAATTCTTTCCTCTGAGGCTTCATGTCAGAAACCCCCTGCAAGCACTGCCCAGAGTGCCAAATTCTACCCCTTCCACAAATTCTGGTGCAAGCTGCCTCACGTTTGGCGCTCTGCTTACACGCTCAGAATATTCTGGCTCTGATACCACTTGATGGGGGGCCAAAAATTACATTATTCAACATCCAATATTTTCATTTTAAATTACAGTTTACAGCAACAGCCCGTAGGCTTTACATTCACTATGCAATCTCTGGCTCTCCATGCTCTCTCATTACATTCACTAGGTTTTTATAGAGGCCTCGACCCTCTGCAGTTCTGGAATAACAATTACAGAACAATGGCCGCAACCATTAATCTCCCGCATCTGGAAGAAATTCATGTCGCTCTCCCCATAGCCCTCAACATGCATGATCTTGGTGTAGACTACCTCACGCTCGGTGAATCTGCCTACACTACCCAGGAACTCTGAGCTTTCTCTGAAAGGAAACACAGTCCAAAACTGCCTCATGTTCGGTGCATCTATTTTGCCGTCTTCCATCTCCATGGATCCTGGTGCAAACTATCTATCTACACTACCCAGGAACCCTAAGCTCTTCTGGAAGAAAAACAATGCAGTAGGGCTAGAATGACCCTCTGGCCTTTGAATCTGTAACCCCTGCCTACAACTATTTCCCCCCCCTTGTGCATGCCTCTGCTTACCCTTTTATAATTTCTGGTGTGCCTCTTCGTCTTCCATTCGATGGCCCTTCGATTCCTTTTTGCAATCTGTCATTTCGTTTTCCTGTGCCTCTTCATTGCTCTGGCTTTCGAAACGTCTTCCCGCATGACTCTTGATCTTCACCTACTTTCACTGCTCCTGGATGCCACGTGTCGCTCAATGACCTCATTCTGTAATAGTCCCCCAAAAATGCAGCATGTCGTGAAATCACGACATCTTCTTCTGCTGGCTCCTTCGCTCGCCTTCTGGTCGCGAAAATGCGACATGTCATGAAATCGTGACATCTTCTCCTCTGGCTCCTTCGCTCGCCTTTTGGTTGCGAAAATGCGACATGTCACGAAATCACGACATCTTTCCTTTTCGTACCATTCTCTCTTCTTCGGGTCACGAAAACCCGACATGTCGTGAAATCGTGACATTTTTCCTCCTTGCACCTTTTCTCGTCCTTTGGCCACAAAAATGCGACCTATCGCAAAATCGTGACATCTTTTCCAATTGTGCCTCTTCTCATCCTTTCGATCACGATAACGTGACATGTCACGATATCGCGACATCTTCTCATCCTCTTTCTCTCCTATTTTTTATCACGATATCGCGACACTTTTCCTGTCGCGATATCGTGACAGTTTCCCTCTGCTATCTCCTCTTTCTTCTGCGGGTCACGATTTCGTGACATGTCGTGATATCGCCACATCTTCGTCCGCTACTTCTCTCTCCTCCTTTCGGTCATGATATCGCGACACTTTTTATGTCGCGATATCGTGACAGTTTTGCCCCGCTGGCTTCTCTCTCCTCTTTATGTCGCGATATCGTGACACTTTTTCTATCGCGATATCGCGACAGTTTTTTTGCTGGATCCTCTCTTCACTTTGTGTCGCGATATCATGACACTGTTTCTGTCATGATATTGCGACAGTTTTCCTCCTTCTCTTTCTCTCTCCTCTTTTGGTCATGATTTCATGACATGTCACGAAATCGCGACATCTTCCTTCCTTAGCCAATTTTTCGAAAAAGGCTCTTCTTCCACTAGATGCTTCTGCATCAGATGCCACTGGATGCTCCTGCATCAAACACCCAGGGTTGATGAAGAAGTGGCCTTCACTTCTGCATTGTTCTGTCACCTTCTTCTGCATCGGGACTCGAACGCTCTCTAATCAACCCAACTCATCCACAAACACTATATAGAGTGCCAACTTCTGCCCGTTCCATAGATCCTGGTGCAAACTACCTCACATTTGGTGCTCTGTTTGCACACTCAGGAACTTCTCGCTTTGATACCACTTGATCCTGCATCAGATGTCACGATTTCATGACATGCTACATTTTTGGAGCCTGCTACAAAGTGACGCATGGCAATTAATAGGAAAACAAAATGACAGATTGCAAAAAGGAATCGAAGGGCCACCGAATGGAAGATAAAGAGGCACACCAAAAATTATAAAAGGGCAAGCAGAGGCATGCATAAGGGGGGCAAAACAGTTGCAGGCAGGGGTTGTAGATTCGAAGGCTAGAGGGTCATTCTGGCCCTGCTGTGCTGTTTTTCTTCCATAAGAGCTTAGGGTTCCTGGGTAGTGTAGATAGGCAGTTTGCACCAAGATCCATGGAGATGGAAGACCGTAAAATAGATGTGCCAAACGTGAGGCAATTTTGGACTGTGTTTCCTTCCAGAGAAAGCTTAGAGTTCCTGGGTAGTGTAGGCAGATTCGTTGAGTGTGAGACAGTCTACACCACGATTGTGCATGTTGAGGGCTGTAGGGAGAGCGACATGAATTTCTTCCAGATGCGAGATATTAATGGTTGCAGCCATTATTCTGTAATTGTTATTCCAGAACTGCAGAGGGTCGGGGCCTCTATAAAAACCTAGTGAATGTAATGAGAGAGCATGGAGAGCCAGAGATTGCATAGTGAATGTAAAGCCTACGGGATGTTGCTGTAAATTGTAATTTAAAATGAAATTATTGGATGTTGAATAATGCAATTTTTGGCCCCCCATCAAGTGGTATCAGAGCTAGAAGATTTTGAGCATGTAAGCAGAGTGTCAAACATGAGGCAGCTTGCACCAGGATCTATGGAAGGGGTAGAATTTGGCACTCTGGGCAGTGCTTGCAGGGGGTTTCTGACATGAAGCCTCAGAGGAAAGAATTTGGTACTTGGTGTAGTACTTATAGGAGGTTTCTGTGTGAAGCCTTAGAGGAATGAGATTGACACTCCGAGCAGTGTTTATGGAAGGGGTTGACCGGAGAGAGTCAAATTTTAAGCGGACTATAGAGGCAGGTGAACGTTTGGAGAAGTTATAGAAGGCAGTGACCAAACAACACTGAAGTGAAGGTCACTTCTCCACCAACATTGGGTGTCTGATGCAGGAGCAAGTGGTATTAGAGCAGGAAGTTCCTGAGTGGTGTTCTGTAATTGTTATTGCAGACTGCAATTTTTGGCCCCCCATCAAGAACCTGGCTCTGATACCACTTGATGGGGGGCCAAAAATTGTAGTCTGCAATAACAATTACAGAACACCACTCAAGAAATTCCTGATCTGATACCACTTGCTCCTGCATCAGATGTCACTGGATGCTCCTACATCACAATTTCTAGTCCTATCCATCTTACTAATACTCACATTCCCTTTAAGATGGTTTTCCTTAGAAGATTTAATCTTCAATCTTTGCATCACTTGATACCATATTTGGTGGGAGTTTTTGGGGTGATTAAGTAGTTTATTGACTGATTCAACTAAGTTGGCTATGGTCTTTTGCCAAATATAGTGAATATCCTTCCTATCTTGATTAAAAATTTGGTTGTTCCTTTCATTCCAAATATTCCAAAGAAGAATGGTAGAACCCATCCAATCTAACTGCCTAATAAAATGATCAACACACTCTTGATTAGGCCAATCCCTCCAAAGTTGTTCAAAAGTAAAAAAATTGGACCACTTTAAGCCAAGTAAAGTGGTCATTCTCCTCCAAAGCTCAGAGGCTAAAGTACACTCAATAAAAATATGGTTGAGAGTTTCTACATTCTCTTCACACATTTCACATCTAAAAGGGCCATGAAAACCATGCTTCATAAGTTGCTCACTAGTAAGCACCCTACGATGCAATAAAACCCAATTAAAGAACCTCATATTAGGCCAGAGCTTTTGAGCCCATAATCGAGAAAATATGTCAGAAGAATGGTTGGGATTATTATGGCATAAGGTCAAATAACCTTGAGCAACTGAATACTCACCCTTAGTACTGTTGTTCCATCCAAAACAATCTTTTTCATGGGACCAAGAGAGGGATATCATATGAAGGATGCCTTGGATATCTTGTCTTTGCCTTTTTGGGATTTGAATAGGCCAGTCCTTAATAGGGATCCAATATCTACCAACCTTTGAATTACCAGTATGGTACCGAGATTAATTAACCACCTTTATCCAATAAGCTCGGTGAAGCTCCTCCATCCAAGGCCTCCAATCGGGAAATCAAGTTATCAAAGGCTTGTGACCATCCCAAGAATTTGTCCAAAAATTTACTTGTTGACCATTATGAATGATCCAAAATAATTTTTTCTTTATCAAATCCTCACCAGTCTTAAGAACTACTAAAATGGAAGAACCTTTGGTAGGAAGTTGATAGCGAACAAGGTCTTCAAGACTTTTGTTCTCAGCATATTTGGCACGAAGATTATTGGCCCAAAGAGCATTGGGGTTATGCAACATCCTCCAATATAATTTAGCAGCTAAAGCTTTGTTGTTATTAATAGAATAACAACCTTTGGGATATTTAAAACAAAAGAAACATAAATAGGAATAGCTTGAAGGACTGATTTTACTAAGGTGATTCTACCCCCAGAAGAAAGCCACCTGTTGGTCCACTTTCCAATTTTTTTCTTGACTTTGTCCAACAACCAATTCCAATATTTGTTTTTTTGCCTTTAAATATTTATGGGAATACCTAAATAAGTGATTGAAAGGGAGGTCTTCTTATATCTTAATTTATCCAAGACCATGGATTCCTGTCTAGCAGAGCAGTGAAAGAAAATAACTTTAGATTTATCTTCATTGCCCAATAGCCTTAGAAAAATAGCTAATGATTTTCTTAATATTAGAAGCTTCCTTAACTGTAGCTTTACCTAAAATAGTAGAGTCATCCACAAATTGAAGATGAGAGATAGGTCTAGCTCCATGAGCAATGGTAACTCCCTCAAGGGTTTTGTTTTCCCTCTTTTTGGTTATAGTCCTACCCAAGCATTCAACAAGAATGATGAATAAATAAGGGGATAGCGGGTCACCTTGCCTAATACCTCTAGAAGTTGGGAATGATTGAGAAGGTCTGCCATTGATAAGAACTAAGTAGGAAACTAAAGAGATACATCCCATAATCCAATCCATCCAATCCTTAGAGAAACCAAATTGCCTCAAAACTTTGATAAGAAAGTGCCAATCCACTCTGTCATAAGCTTTGGATAAGTCTAACCGAATGAACATGGAAGGAGATTTTTGCATATCCATGGATTTGACGTCCTTCCACATGATCCCCTTGCTCTGGAGAAATAATCTTATGCAAAAGAGGCTCCAACCTTTTTGCAATTATTTTAGTAATGATTTTGAGAAGAACATTACATAAAGCAATAGGTCTAAAAGCTGAGATATGATCAACCTCTTGAGATTTTGGAACAAGAGTAACATAAGTTTTATTGATAACCTTAAAAATTTATTTGGATTTCCTGGCTTCTTCCACCACCTCTAATAAATCAACATGAAGGATATCCCAAAACTCTTGGTAGAACTCAATGGGAAAACCATCAGGACCTAGGGTTTTCCTTTTTTGCATTTTAAAAACTACTTGTTGAAGCTCATTGATAGTAACAAGAGCAGTCAAAATAGAGTTCTCCTCAGAAGTGATAAGAGAAGGGACTGCTTGAAGAACATTTTGTTGTGAAGTCGAGTCAAGAGGAGTAGCAGCAAAAATATTGGAAAAGTAATCAACAACAATAGACTTCATGCCATCCCAAGTATAAACAACATCTCCAGAATCTGATTTTAAGGAAGAAATAAAATTGTGAGATCTTCGAGCTAGAAGAGATTCGTGGAAGAAATTTGTGTTTCGATCTCCTTCTTTGAGCCATTGAATTCTAGATTTTTGCTTCCATAATATTTCTTCTTTTTTTCCCATTCCTCTAACTGAGTTGTGAGTTTAATTTCATCTGCACTTCTCTTCTCTGTGAGGCCATCTAAACGAATTTTCTTATTCAAATTTTCAATATGAGCAATAACTTCATGTTTTTTTATGAACATCCCCAAATTCTTTCCAGTTCCAAGTCTTGATTTTGGATTTAATGTATTGCAGTATTTTGGTAAAATAGAACATCTTAGTCCCATGTATAGGTTTACCTTCCTTCCACCATTGTTGCACACGAGGTCTGAAGGAAATGTCTCTAAGCCACATTAATTAAAAATGAAAAGGAGAGAAAATCACATTGGTTTTCCACATTTCCACCATGACTGGCCAATGATCCGAACCAGCATTATTAAGAGTCTTCACTTTAGGAATGTGACCATAGATTAAGAAATTTTCAGAGAGCAAAAACCTATCCAATCTCTCCATTATACAAGCTAAGCCTTGCCTTTTGTTAGACCAAGTCATAAAGCCATTATCTGGTTGGATATCCACAAGATGGAGGTTTGCAATATATTCGCTCATGAGGTCAGTCCTTTTGTCCAAATTTCTATTTCCCCCCATTTTATCATCCAGAGAGAGGATAGTATTGAAATATCCTCCGATCAAGATCCAAGCTTCAGGAAAATGAGAGATAATATGAGTAATATCCTTCTAGTGTCTTCTTTTTTCCTCCAAATAAGTTGGAGCATAAACAATATTGTAGAACATAATCTAGTTGGAATGTCTAATTTGAATAGCTATAGCCAATAAACCCCAACTTCCAACCATATGGTGAATAACTACCTCTTTTGGGTCCCAAAGACAAGCAATGGCACCATAAGTCCCTTGGGAACTGAGGGAAACCACTTTTCCAGGTAGCCAAATTTTACTAGCAATTGAGTCCATATCCTCCATTGACATCTTTGTTTCTTGAAGGAAAACAAGATGTGGATGATTTATATGAATCATTCTTCTAATTTTAATTTGTTTTGAAAGACTCCCTTTGAGTCCTCTAATATTCCAAGTGATGATCTTCATTAATACAAGGGCTAAAAAAATTAGGAAGGGCATTAATCTTACCTTCCTCTACAAGCTTTTCACCTTCTTTTACCATATGATATTGATTGGTCTTGCGACCTGATTTTTTATTAGAATCCATCTTCAAATTTTTTTCCCTATTTCTTGACTTATTCCAATTGAATCTGAGATGGCTTCTAACCTTGAATAATGCTTGTACACAGCCAAAATTTTACTAGATGGTTCAACGGAGTCTATATTGGGACTTGCATTATTTGAAGTTTTGACATTTGAAAGATTATTTTTCTTGTGTAAATTTTCTCCCTTTTTTTTTTTTGTTGAAAACCTTTTATTTTTTAGTTTGTCTCTGAGTTCTTCCCTTCATATTTAAATTGTGTTTCTAAGATTTTAGTTTCCATTATTTCCTCTTCCTCACTTGGGACATCATTTGTGGAAAGGATTTCAAACATATTAGCCTATGACTTTGATTGATCCTTCATAACTGGTTTTTTTTAGTGTTCTTCTTCTTAGGTATTTGGAAACCTATTGAGTTTATATCTTCTTTCTTTTGATCAGGAATTTTATTTGGGCAAGCACTGGCCAAATGGCCATATTCATGGCAAATTCTACAACGAAAATGAATGTTCTCATAGTCCACTACTTGCTCCCAAGTGTCTTCCCCAAATTGTAATGTGATCTTTTTAGGTAGGGGTTTGTCAAAATCCATTAAAACACAAATCCGGGCATAAATAATATGTTCAAAATTTTGAGTACAATCAACAGTCATCATAAAAGTTCCTAAAGAGTTTCCAATTGAAGAAAAAATAGTAGGATTCCAAAATTAAATAAGGAGGCCAAAGAGTCTAACCCACACGAGATCTATAGAAGGCATATCTTCTTCGACTTTAAATTTCGTATGCTAGGGCTTCATGAAAAGCCCTGCCCTTACTAAAAACCAAGGACCCCCTTGAAAATTTTTCTCTCTATCTTCATTATTAGCAAATAAAACAAGAAAATAACCATTTGGATAAATAGAGATTTATAACTCACCTTTAGTCTATCTGCTCTATACAATAGGATTAATATTTTTCAAAAATTCACTATGTACCAATGATTATACACAACCAAGGGAACACATACACATCTCTTGTGTCCCTAAAACATTCAAAACATCCTACAAATACAAAACAATGCAAACAATTAGTGAGCATCCAAGGGCATAAACACTCAATTATATCATGAATAAGCATAATCATTCTTAATCATCACCATTAGAAAGAGATAGATTCCATGAGCATCCTATTATCCATAATAGACCCCTATGAGCTATTTCTTAGTGTTAAACAAAGATTATTTACCATCATTTTTAGGGACCCAACAAACAATTTTGAGGATAGTATTAATCTTTGATTCATCCCATTCAATATTAAGTTTTCATGTAAAATTTTAGTAAACCAACAATTCAAATTCTTGAGATACGAAGATATTTGTTTCTTTAGTGCATGCTTATTTGAGTCCTGTATTGTTGGCTATCTATTTTTTTACTCCATTAGATGATTTGTATTGAGAGATTTGTGTCCTCTCATACACTCCACCATTAGCTACTAATTCATATTTTATACAATAGACAATGTTCACAAAATATTCTTGTAATATATACCTTATCATAGATAAACAAATTCATTAACCAAAATTTTATTGTTGTCAGGTTTTTTCTTACCGAGTTTTTTTTTTTATATAAGCTTTGAATTGAAAATATTATGAGTCACAAACTTCTTGTATATATCTAGGATAATATTAGCCTTGGACTTGCCTAATTTGACAAATTGTATCAAAAAAATAAAATTTTAGAAGATCCTTCAGATTGTTGAGATACGAAGATATCTTTTTCTTTAGTGCATGCTTATTTGAGTCTTGTATTGTTGGCTATCTATTTTTTTACTCCATTAGATGATTTGTATTGAGAGATTTGTGTCCTCTCATACACTCCACCATTAGCTACTAATTCATATTGTATACAATAGACAATGTTCACAAAATATTCTTGTAATATATACCTTATCATAGATAAACAAATTCATTAACCAAAATTTTATTGTTGTCGGGTTTTTCTTACCGAGTTTTTTTTTTATATAAGCTTTGAATTGAAAATATTATGAGTCACAAACTTCTTGTATATATCTAGGATAATATTAGCCTTGGACTTGCCTAATTTGACAAATTGTATCAAAAAAATAAAATTTTAGAAGATCCTTCAGATTGTTGAGATACGAAGATATCTTTTTCTTTAGTGCATGCTTATTTGAGTCTTGTATTGTTGGCTATCTATTTTTTTACTCCATTAGATGATTTGTATTGAGATATTTGTGTCCTCTCATACACTCCACCATTAGCTACTAATTCATATTGTATACAATAGACAATGTTCACAAAATATTCTTGTAATATATACCTTATCATAGATAAACAAATTCATTAACCAAAAGCTTATTGTTGTCAGGTTTTTTCTTACCGAGTTTTTTTTTTATATAATATTTGAATTGAAAATATTATGAGTCACAAACTTCTTGTATATATCTAGAAGAATATTAGCCTTGGAGTTGCCTGATTTGACAAATTTTATCCAAAAAATAAAATTTTAGAAGATCCTTTACCTCTAACAGATGAAGGGAAATAAAACAAGAATAAATATTAATATCGTCTTTTCTCTTCTCATGCCATTCATATCATGTATGTTAAACTCTCTCCTACTCCTAAAATGATTAAAGGCCAAAGAAAAATGGCTATTACAAAACTTTAAACATTATATTAGTAGCAGAATCCACTCATAGAAGCATTTGCAACTTAGTCTAATTCTTGTATCAAAAGAGAAGTCTATTGTATATACACTAAACGACACTAACTAAAAAAATATTCTTTGTTTCTTGTATCAAAAATTCTTCTAAAGAACTTGATTCTCATATTAAATATGATTTTCTTTATATATATATATAAGGTTTACACATGTGTTGAGAAAGAGAGATTTCCAATGACCTACTCTAGTTATTTATGAATATAAATATAATTTTCTTCTTTCTTTCATTTTTCTTAGTCATCTACACTATGTTATAAGTACCCTATAGACCATGAATGCCTCTCATAGAGAATTGACACATTTGAGATAGCCTGCACATGCAAAATAATACATTAATTAATGTATAAAAATCAATTTATTCATAAAATACTCTAAACTATTCTCAAACATCACCATTATAATCAGTTTAGAAAATATTCTCAAACAAGTATAAACATGGCTATATTTTGATACCATTTCAAGTATCAACATTAAAGTTAGAAGGAGCAAAATGACAACTCCATCAAAATATTAAACAAAACTACCATTGGAAAGTACTCAAAATATGCTCTCCAACCAATATAAACATGACTAGGTTCCAAGGTCATTTAAGCAATAAAAATAATATATGCAAAATTATTGTATGGTGGCAAAAATGTTGTATGACTACAAAATATCGTTTATGTGCAAAAAATTCATACGAGAACAAAAAATGTCATATGGACACATAATTGATGTACGGGTGAAAAAACATCGTATGATGATATTCGTGGCTTATGGTCATGATTTTTGAAAAAAAAAAGCAAAAATAAAAAAAGTAAAATAATAATAACAAATGCAATAAATCAATTTGAACGACAAAAAAAATACCCTGGGCTATCGCTCCCCATTTTAGCAAGTAAGTATTTTATACGTCTACCATCAAAGGATGTGCATTTTAAAGATACTCAAAGCAAGTAATTTATTTTTAAAGAGTCTTATGTATTTAGGTTTTAAAAAATATTTTTATCGCTAATCATCCTAGCTAGGGTTAATGCTTATGTTTAAAGAGTTTTGAGTGTTTCGGTTTTAACAAGTATTTTAATTTTTAGTCATCCTAGATAGCCTTATGTAATTTATAGGTCTACCATCTAAGGGGTACATTCTATGTGTACTCAAAATGTTTATGTTTATAATGTCTAGGTTTTTAGGATCAGAGCATCTTTGGTAGACCTATTAGTTGAGTGGCCTCAAACATGACCAAAAATATAATACTCCTTAAGGCAGAATGTAGAGGATTTTCTCCATATTATGATATATGGAGTTTTATGGGTTAAAGATTTACCATTTTGGGTTGAATATGTTGCTCTAAAATGGTGATAGAAAGATGATATTATGCATAAGAACTATGATATAAATTTTTTGTTTTGTTTGATTTTTTTTTATTTTACATGGTGGAATCGTTATCTGCCATGAATTCGGGCAGGTTGTTCGGCTTTTTATGGCTGCCATAGTATATTATGATGTTTGTCCCGAAAGCTGCCACACAGATCTCCGCAAATTCTGTCCCTATAACCACTATGCCATAATCATTTTAAACCTTTTATGTCACTAAAAGCACCAGGAAAGGGACAAGCATTTAGTTCGACAAGGTCCGATATTTGAACCTTGGATCTCCACCCCCATTACGGGGTTTGGGAGAACCAGTTGGTCTACACCTCAGACCTAACTACGATATAAAATTTAAATCATATATTTATAGCCATTAATTGAAGTCCTAATCTCATTATCTTCATTGAAGATATAATTTAGATCAAATAAATATTTTCATATCCAAAGGTTCATCATCCTAGCTATGGTTGAGTATTTTATAGGTCTACCATCAATGCATGTACATTCTAAAGGTACTCAAATCATTTATGTTTAAAATCCTTGTTAGGGTTGAGTATTTTATAGGTCTACCATCAATGGATGTACATTCTAAAGGTGCTCAAATCATTTATGTTTAAAGAATATTTGTGTTTAAGTTTTAACAAATATTTTTTTATTGATAATCATCCTAACTAGGGTTAAGTATTTTGTAGGTCTACAATCTAAGGATGTACATTCAAACTCAAAACACTTATGTTTAAATATTTTTATGTGTTCATATTTTAACAAATATTTTTATTGTTAATTATTATAGCTAGGGTTACTGTTCATCTTTAAAGAGTTTTGTGTGTTTAGGTTTTAAGAAATATTCTTATTGTTATTCATCCTAGATAGGGTCCAATATTTTATATGTCTACCATCTATGGGGATACATTCTAAGGGTAATAAAAATATTTCTATCTAGGGTAATCATATAGCTAGGGTTTAGTATTTTATCTAAGGATTTACATTTAAAAGGTACTCAAAACACTTATGTTTAAAGAGTTTTGTGTGTTTAGGTTTTAACAAATATCCGGGTTAAGTATTTTATAGGTCTACTGGCAAGGACACCACTTGCATTATTGACAATGTGAACTGGGTTCAATCCCCATTGTGGATGTGTATAAGAAGTATTACTCTAAAAAAAGTATTTTATAGGTCTACCATCTATGGGGTACATTCTAAGGGTAATAAAAACATTTATGTTTAAAGATTTGTGTGTGTTTAGGTTTCAACAAGTATTTTTATTAGTAGTCGTCCTAGCTAGGGTTGAGTATTTTATAGGTCTACCATCTAAGGATGTACAATTAAAAGGTACTAAAAACTTTTATGTTTAAAGAGTCTTATGTGTTTAGGTTTTAACAAATATTTTTATTGTTAATTATCCTAGCTAGGTTAACATTTATTTTTAAATAGTTTAAAATGTTTAGGTTTTAATACATATTTTTATTGTTAATCATCCTAGCTAGGGTTTATAAGTCTACCATCTAAGGGTGATCAAAAAATTTATGTTTAAAGTCCTGGCTAAGGTTATATATTCTAGAGTACATTTATGTTCAAAGTCCTAACTAGGGTTATATATTTTAGAGTACATTCTAAGGATGCTCAAGATGTTTATGTTTAAAGTACCTAGGTGTATAGCATCAAAGCATTAATGGTTTGAAAATTTAGAAATTAGTTTTCAATTTTTAATTTATAAATATTTTGGTTATGGATATAGCAAGATAGTTGTAATCTAAAAAATAAGGTTTTAAAATATAATTATTTTAGACTTTATTTTACTCTAGATACTATTATGCTCTCTAGAGTGAAAATCCCAAAGCTAGTGATTATAGATGTATGAATACCTATGATTTAAAGTCTCGAGTTTTTAATTAATGTTTATAGGACTTACATTACCATTTTTAAGGTTTACAGTAAAACACACTAGCGACATTCTCAAAATTAAGGTTTTAAAATATAATTATTTTAGATGTTTTTTCGTTCTTTCGCTCTAGTTACTATTATGGTCTCTAGAGTGAAAAATATAAATCTAGTGACTATAGATATATGATAAAAAATACAAAGTTAGTAATTATAGATTTATGAATCCCTACGATTTAAAGACTTGAGTTCTATTTATTGATTATAGGATTTACATGGCCTTTTTTAATGTTTACAATCAAACATGCTATCAAGGTCTAAGTGTTTTCAATTTTTCATTTATAAATATATTGGTTCTCTGGAATATCAAATGTAAGGTTTTTATGAATCCCTACTATTTAAAGGCTTGATTTTTATTTATTGGTTATAGGACTTACATGACCCTTTTTAAGATTTATAATCAAACATGCTATCAAAATCTAATTATTTTCAATTTTTAAGTTATAAACATTTTGGTTATCTACAATATCAAATATAAGGTTTTAAAATTGGATTATTTTTAACTTTATCTTTTAAGATTATGATATAAAATGTTCAGGGACATTCAAGACTATAGTTAAAAACCCAAAGTTAGTGATTATAGTTATATGATTAAAAATAAAGAGTGAGTTATTATATTTGTATGAATATCTATGATTTAAAGGCTTAGGTCCTAGTTGCTGATTATAATACTTACATGGCCCTTTATAAAGTTTTACAATAAAACACACCACCATAACATCTTAAAGGATTAATGTGTTTTGCATCTAGTTTTAAGGTTTCCAATCAAACACCCTAAGAAGGTTTTAAAATCTAGTTATTTTGTTCTTTCTTTTTCTATGGATACTATTATAATATTTATCTTTTAAGGTTATATCTACAAGGTTTAGGGATTTTTCCATGACACTATCAAGACTAAATAAAAAAAAACAAACTTAGAGACTACAGTTATATAATTACAAATTCAAAGTGAGTGATTATTATACGAGTACCTATGATTTGAAGGCTTAAAATTTGGCTAGTGATTATAGTAATTACATGTCCCTTTTAAATGTTTACAATCAAACACCACTATAATATCCTAGAGGATTAAGACGCTTTGCATCAAATTTTTTAAGGTTTACAATCTAACAAACTATCAAATTACAATGTTATCTACAACTAGGTTTATAGTTTCACTTTTAGTTGTCATAATTGTTAAGGTCTTAAGATCATAGGTTTATAAACCTTCATTGATGATCTATGCTCCTTATCTCAAATCAAAACTCATAAGCTATTCTCTTTATCTCAAATTAAAACTCATAATTTATGTTTGGAAAATTATTTTTTATATCCAAAGGTTCATCATACTAGCTAGAGTTAAGTACTTTACAAGTCTACCATCTAAGGGTGTACATTCTAAAGGTACTCAAAACGTTTATGTTTAAACTGTCTAGGTTTTAACAAATACATTTATTGTTCATCATCCTAGATAGTGTTAAATATTTTATAGCTCTACCATTGAAGGGTGTACATTCTAAGTGTAGGTAAAATATTTGTGTTTAAAGTGTCTACGTATATATAATCAAAGCATTTAAGGCTTTAAAATTTAGGAATCCAAGGTCTAGTATTTTTCAATTTTTACTTTATAAACATTTTGCTTCTAAAATAACTCAAATCTTAAATATAAGATTTTAAAATCTAATTATTTCAAACTCCCTCTTACTAAAAGATTTCGCTTTTAATGTTATGATCTACAAGGGTTAAGGATTTGCCCAAGACTTTAAAAAATGACTTTCCACCCTAATCATCTAATATATTATAAAAGCTTTTAAAAAACATCCCATCTTAATTCATGTTTTAGCATATAATGTTCACAATTTATATAAAAAGCATTATCTCATCATTTTAGACTTCCTTTTGTTGTTACGGTGTTTTGCATCAAATTGTTTAAGGTTTACAATCTCACACACTACCAATTTACAATGTTATATACAACTAGGTTTATAGTTTCACTTTTAGCTGTCATAATAACTAAGGTCTCAAGATCATAGGTTTATAGCCCTTCATTGATGAGCTAAGCTCCTTATCTCAAATCAAAACTCATAATTTAAGTTTCAAAAATTATTTTTTATAACCAAAGGTTCATCATCCTAGCTAGGGTTAAGTACTTTACAAGTCTACCATCTAAGGGCGCACATTATAAATATACAAAAAAAAATTATGTTTAAACTATCTATATTTTAACAAATATTTTTATTGTTCATCATCCTAGCTAGTGTTAAATATTTTATAGCTCTACTATCAAAGGGTGTATATTCTAAGTGTAGTCAAAATATTTTTGTTTAAAGTGTTTGGGCATCTACAATCAAAATATTTAAGGCTTGATAATTTAGGAATCCAAGGTCTCGTATTTTCAACGTTTTGCTTCTGAAAATAACTGAAATCTTAAATATAAGGTTTTAAACTCTTATTATTATTTCAAACTCCCTCTTGCTAAAATATTTCTCTTTTAAGGTTATTATCTACAAGATTTAGGTATTTGTTGAAGACTTTAACAATGACTTTCCACCCTAATCATCTAATATCTTATAAAATATCTTAAAAAAACAACCCATATTAATTCATGTTTTAACATATAATGTTTACTATTTATATAGAAAGCTTTATCCCATCATTTTAGACTTCCTTTTGCTATGGACTATATTATGATGTTTTTAAGGTTATGATCTACAAGTGTTAGGGACTTTTCCAAGCCTTTAACAATAACATTCAACCTTAATCATCTAATATCTTATAAAATCTTATATTTTAAGATATAATGTTTACTACATATATACATCATGTAATATACAAAGTTAAGTATAAAAAAAAAGTTAAAGACATGATATAAAGTGTGTAGATGTCAATATTAAATATATAACGTTATATTTTATAGAATGAGGTTTTTATTCATAGGTTAGATTTACAAATATAGGAGTAAAGGCTAAAAAACTTTCTTTGTTTAGAATTCCATTTTAAGGATCCCATTTTCCTACGACTTATTTAATCACCTCTATCATCGCTTGGATAATTTCTTTTAAATTCTCTGACACCTTAGGAGGTCACCGTGGGTTAAGGCCAGGAGCAAATTTAAACACTCTTGACGTAATTGACCTCTCATTGCTTGGAAGTTAGATGGAATGTTTGCCAATACTGACCTTTAAAGTAAAAATAAAACCCCATCTCTATCTCGAGGCCAACACAATCTAACATAGGCCCGCTCATTATCATGGTCTCTAGATTTTTAAAATGATTAAATAAGAGTCATGGTATGCTCATTGTCACAATGATCACATGTGTCCCATGTCATGTGGCGATGGATGTGTCATCCTTACCTCTTGCATAAAATCCTCAATAAATTACTATAAGTGGTAAATGGCAATAGGGCAATAGGTTTCTTAGTAATGCACTAATGGTTTAAACATTTACAAAACCCTCCTATTTATTATTTTCAACTAGTATAGTACATAGTCCACAGTACATCTAACCTAATCTTAAACCACTACATAGTCTAAATTAGATTCAACACATCAAGACAAAACAATCACACCAAAAAATAATCACAAACCCAATTTAAATCCACCCTAATTTAGGAATTCCAATTCACATACCCTAAATCAATGTATCAAAACAAAAATAAAGGAATAAAACATACCAGAGATACTTGAACATGGCTCGCCTTACTTTGAAATGTGCACCTGAGTATCACAAATGCAAGGTCTTTGCCCAACAATGTTACCTGCACTTATGTCATCATTAGGAAATACTTGGACAAAGGAAGACCAAACAACATATCAGGATGACATTACTTTATATTATGAAGGATAGCTATGTTGCTTCAAATACAAGCAAGCTAGTTGTGTACAGTAAAAATAAGCCAAGGTTCAGTTTAAATACCAGTGTTTCCATCCCAAAGATCTGCCCACTTGAAAATCAAAGTCTTCTTCCTATGGAGCAATTGTACAAGCTTTCCAATGGTCTTGTAGGTCCTATTTGGAAGGATTGGAGGTGGAAATATGGAAAACAAATTTGTTGTTTTAAAGCCTCTAATATTTATCAGTTGATGGTTCTTGGAATCCCGTTTGGTGACATTCTGAACATCAGATGGGGTTTGAGTTGTTATTGCAAAAAATGGAAGAAGCGTCTCGCTCGAGTGTGGATGTTTCAGGTTTCTATGAAGTTGAAGGTGTTTTCTTGGTTAGTTATTATGCAGGGTCTTCATAGTAAGGCTCTTCTAGCCAAATAGATGCTTACATCGAATGCTTGTTCTACCTGTGGAAAAAGTGAAACAATTAAGCATATTTTTTGGGAATGTCCGAGAATGAGAAAGGTATGGAGAAAGGTAGTATGGTTGTATGACAATGTTGTTCAGGGGCAGCTAAGGTGGAAGACAGTGTTGTTTGGAGACTCCATTGACTGTGCAAGTCACAAAAGGATATTTTGGCATATTATCAAACTCTCTATCTTGTTCAGTATTTGGAAAGATAGATGTAGTCTGATTTTTAAAAATGAGGAGGTGCCTGTTGATGTTACTGTTAGCAAAGCTGTTGAGCTTGATTCTAGTCAACTTAAGGTGTTTAGTTCTGAGATTATTCAGGACTATATTAGAATTGATAAAAGTGTTAGATTTGATTGTTTGCTGCTCATTTGAAAACTACTATAGTGTTTTTATGATGATGATTTCTCTTATTATTCATTAATATGAAGTATTTTTTCAATAAAAAAATAAGCCAAGGTTGAAAGTTGATTGCATGGCATGAAAACGTTGTCATGCCATAATATTATACAAGGGTAGAGGGGTCCATCATAATATTATAAAATGATATAGATATCCTCATACTAATAAATTATACCCACTAGTTCCATTCCCTAGGATGGACACTTATAACCCTTTTATAATATTATGAAAAACCCCTCTACCCTTGTATAATATTATGGCATGCCATTATTTAATTCATACCAAGCAATCAACCTTAGTTTATTTTATCGTCTTAAGATGCACATCCCAAACATACGCATATTCATCTATTTCATTTTATTTTATTTTTACCATACGCAACTAGCTTTCTTGCCTCTGAAATAATGTAGATATCCCTGATAATAAAAGGTAATGTCATCCTCAAGATATGTTGTTTGTAGTCTTGCCCTGATAAAGTCTTTCCCAACGATGACCCAAATGAAAGTAACTTTGGTTAAGCACTTGGAGTTGCACTGGAATTTATATTCTATTCTTGTCTACTGAAGGTGAAAGCAATATACCCAGGTGTTATAGGTGAGTTGGAGAGGAGAGGGCAATCCTCCAAGGGAGGTCCCAGGTTCGAATCTCCACCCTACCAAAAAGTTGAATTGGGTACCTAAAATCCAATTGATAATGTTGGTGCGGCCAGGTCGGGTGCGACCCCGGGTTACTTTGACGGTGTAGAACCCCCTGTTCGTGGTCTCTTAGACCAAGGTGACCCCGTAAGGGGTTTTTCGCTAAAAAAAAAGGCGAAAGCAATATAGTAAGTAATAAGATCAAAATTACATTACATCAAAAATAAGTTAAATATGTACATATCTTCTATCATATGCAAAGCTTTATCTCTTCAACATAAAAGATCTACTATGCATATGCAAAGCTTTATCTCATAAAATACTAATAGAATAAGTAATTATTCTCTTAAGTTCTACTAGGATAGACATACTTGAGTTTCCACTGCTCCATGAGTCAGGTGAACTCTTAGTATAGTCTAGATCAGATTTGATGAGTTGTTGTAATCTAACGGACCTCAATGATCAACTTTGCTATTCATACAAAGTTGATCCATGAAATAAATCAATCAGTTCTATTTTGTTCCTTCAAATCTTGTAATACTTTGTAGTTCTACTCTTGGAAAATTCTAACATGGTACCAGAGCAAGATAGATTCTGCTAGTCATTCTCTCTTGATTAAAGGCCAAAGAAAAATGGCTATTAAAAAATATTAAACATTATCTTCGTAGCATAAACCACTCATAGAAGCATTTGCAACTTAGTCTCATTCTTGTATCAAAAGGGAAGTCTATTGTACATACACTAAACTACACTAACTTAAAAAATATTCTTTGTTTCTTGTATCAAAAACTCCGCAAAAAAAATTGATTCTTATATCAATATATATATATATATATATATATATATATATATATATATATATATATATATATATATATATATATATATATATATATATATATAAACCTTTCACACATGTGTAGAGAAAGAGAGAGTTCCAATGACCTACTCTAGTTATTTATGAATATAAATACAATTTTCTTCTTCCTTTCATTTTTCTTAGTCATATACACTATGTTATAAGTATCCTATAGACCTAAACATGCAAAATAATACATTAATTAATGTATAAAGATCGATTTAATCATAAAAGACTCTAAACTATTCTCAAACATCACCATTATAATCAGTTTAGAAAAGTATCTTAGGCATTGGCATATTTGAGATAGCCTGCACATGCAAAATAATACATTAATTAATGTATAAAGATCGATTTAATCATAAAAGACTCTAAACTATTCTCAAACATCACCATTATAATCAGTTTAGAAAATGTTCTCAAACAAGTATAAAGATGGCTATATTTTGATACCGTTTCAAGTACCAACAGTAAAGTTAGAAAGAGCAAAATGACAACTCCATCAAAATATTAAACAAAACTACCATTGGAAAGTACTCAACATATGCTCTCCAACCAATATAAACATAACTATGTTCCAAGGTCATTTAAGCAATAAAAATAATATATGCAAAATTATTGTAAGATGGCAAAAATGTCGTATGACTAAAAAATATTGTTTTTGTGCAAAAACTTCATACGAGAACAAAAAATGCCATACGGACACATAATTGTTGTATGAGTGCAATTTTTTTGTATGTGCTTATAATTGATGTACAGGTGAAAAAACATCGTATGATGATATTCGTGGCTTATGGTCACGATTTTTGAAGAAAACAAAAGCAAAAAAAAAAAAAGTAAAATAATAATAACAAATGCAATAAATCAATTTGAATGACAAAAAAAAATACCTTGGGATTTGGCTCCCCTTATTTAGATTTTAAAAAGTAAGTATTTTATACGTCTACCATCAAAGGATGTACATTCTAAAGATACTCAAAGAAAGTAATTTATGTTTAACAAATATTTTAATTTTTAATCATCCTAGATAGCCTTATGTAATTTATAGTTCTACCATCTAAGGGGTACATTCTATGTGTACTCAAGATGCTTATGTTTATAATGTCTAGGTGTTTAGGATCAGAGCATATTTGGTAGACCTATTACTTGAGTGGCCTCAAACATGACCAAAGATATAATACTCCTTAAGGGAGAATGTAGAGGATTTTCTCTATCTTAGGATATATGGAGTTTTACGGGTGAAATATCTACCATTTTTTATTGAATACGTAGATTGTATAAAGCAATCATCTATCATCCAATCAACTAGAGCAATGAAAATAAAATAAATATTCTAAAAACATCTCTTTAGATCAAAGTACAATTGCTTCAAGTCAAAATAAAATGTATTACTTCAAATTCACTACAGAAGTCTAACATTACTAAGCTATCCACACATAAAACTCCAGTTGGCTAAATATTTAAAATTCAAATTCTTGAAGATTCAAATATTGAAGAACGATTAAAAGAAAAATGTTATTTAGGAAAAATACATTTAAAAGTCCAAAATTTCAATACAACCTAACAAACAATAAAAGATAAATCTACATATCTCAAAGTTCATACTTTAAGAAACGTATACAAGGTATCCCAAAAATGTCATACGGACACATAATTGTTGTATGAGTGCAAATTTTTTGTATATGCTTATAATTGTTGTACAGGTGAAAAAACATCGTATGATGATATTCGTGGCTTATGGTCACAATTTTTTAAGAAAACAAAAGCAAAAATAAAAAAATTAAAATAATAATAACAAATACAATAAATCAATTTGAATGACAAAAAAAATACCTTGGGCTTTGGCTCCCCTTATTTAGGTTTTAGCAAGTAAGTATTTTATATGTCTACCATCAAAGGATGTACATTCTAAAGATACTCAAAAAAAGTAATTTATGTTTAAAAATTCTTATGTATTTAGGTTTTAAAAAAAAAAATTATCGTTAATCATCCTAGCTAGGGTTAATGCTTATGTTTAAAGAGTTTTAAGTGTTTAGGTTTTAACAAATATTTTAATTTTTAATCATCCTAGATAGCCTTATGTAATTTATAGGTCTACCATCTAAGAGGTAATGTCTAGGTGTTTAGGATTAGAGCATATTTGGTAGACCTATTAGTTGAGTGGCCTCAAACATGACCAAAGATATAATACTCCTTAAGGAGGAATATAGAGGATTTTATCCATATTAGGATATATGGAGTTTTACGGGTGAGAGATCTACCATTTTGGGTTGAATACGTAGATTATATAAATGAATCATCTATCATCCAATCAACTAGAGCGATGAAAATAAAATAAATATTCTATAAACTTCTAAAAACATCTCTTTAGATCAAAGTACAATTGCTTCAAGACAAAATAAAATGTATTACTTCAAATTCTCTACATAAGTCTAACATTACTAAGCTATCCACACATAAAACTCCAGTTAGCTAAATATTTAAAATTCAAATTCTTGAAGATTCAAATACTGAAGAACGATGAAAAGAAAAATGTTATTTAGGAAAAATACATTTAAAAGCTATAAATTTCTAAAAACTCATTATCTAACCAATTAGACGAGTAAAATGAATAATTTAGGATGGACATTCCAACTTACCATGTATTCCTTTCCATTTACCAAGTATAAAAAGTATTTTTTTGAAATTTATCAATTGTATTTCATGTATTATGAAAAGCATAGTTGGTTAGTAAAACTTTTGACAATTCAATATAATTTTTTGTCTATAAAAAGAAATGCAAGATATATACCCCTATAGCAACAAGTAGAGCTCATTGGATGCCATTTAGAGTTTATGAAAGCTAGTCCATTATTGGGGCACTAAAAAAATCATTTTCCTTATATAAGGATAATGCTAAGCCAAAATTTCAATACAACCTAACAAATAATAAAAGATAAATCTACATATCTCAAAGTGCATACTTATTTAAGAAACTTATACAAGGTATCCCATGAAAATACATCAAATTTAAATATACAATCCTATTCATCATTTAAAATGGATAACATCTTTGTCTTGGCTAAAGAAGAAAACTAGCTCCATGTAATCGTTGACACATTTGTACCTATAAAAGCAAAATACATAAATAGCATTAGCATTATCATCTAGTTAGTTCTTTGCCTATTCTTAGGGTGATATAGCCTAGTATTAAGAAGATACCACATTCATAAGACTTTTTGGCACTCAAATATTTGCATAAGAATATTCCACTCAATGTGATCCCCCCTAGGCAATAAAATGTATTCACATGAGGAATATGTTTACTAGTGATATCATCTACAATCACCTAAATATCAATACGCTCTTCAAACTAAGCATATACTTTATTGAGATAGGTAAACTTAAATCCCCCCTCTAAAAACCGTACATGAGAATTTCCTTTATTATGGCTCAAACAAGAACACCCAAATACCTTTTTGAACAAATATATTAATTGTAAATTCTTGAGATGCTTTATACTTCGTTCCCTAGGGATATGAATGAATAAAATTAGTAATAATCTAGAATCTCCTACGACAAGAAAGAAGACTTTGTAATGCTCAAATTTCAATTTGGTTCATTCTTATGTACACTACAAGAAATATCTAAGAAGATATGAGAGGATATAACATTGTATCCATTACTCCTACTTTATATAGTCAAAGATGCATCTCTCTTTATATAAAAATTTATGTTTAAAATATGTCATATTGAATATGGAACGTTACCCATATGGAAATATGGAGGTTCATGTTTCATGGGTTAGAATGTCACTCATACGGAAATGTGATGATTCACCTTCCATAAGTTATAGAGTATATATTAAATGAAAAATTGCATACATATAACTTTTTCCTAGCTAAACATAAATATTTAAACCATTAGTCCTGGCCTTTAATCTTAGATCCTTAAATATCATAGCTAAACATAATTATTTAAACCATTTTCCTTCAAAATAAAATCTCAAACAAAGTAAACATTTTATCCTTTAATCTTATATCCTTAAACCTTATAGCTAAACATAAATATTTAAACCATCTTATGAACCAAAGAACCATGGACTTAGTTGGAAATCATACTTAAATACGTAGAACCTTAATTTGTTTTTTATAAATTGTTATAAAACACATGCCTACAAAGGCCTATAACCTTTGATATCAAATGCAAACCCTAAATATATGAACAATTAAAATCTTTAGGACTAACCCCCAAACCCGTAAACCTATGAAATTAAAGCCTTCAGTTCAACTCAAGCAAATAGAACCTTTATAACTTAAAATATAGAATCCTAAACAAAGTAAACATTTTATCCTTTAATATTAGATCCTTAAACCTTATAGCTAAACATAAATATTTAAACCGTCTTATGAACCAAGGAACATGGACTTAATTGGAAATCATACTTCAATACGTAGAACCTTAATTTGTTTTTTATAATTTTTTATACAATACATGCCACAAAGGCCTATAACCTTTGATATCAAATACAAACCCTATGATCTTAGAATCTATATATTAAATATCATAAAATTTGAAATATGAATCTAAATTAAGGTTTGAAAAATTCATAAAATTTTTATACTAAGTCATAAATCTAAATTGTAAACCAAGGTTTGAAAACCCTAATACTTTAAAACCTTATAAACTAGTGCTTGTCCCTCAATTAAACCCATACATTGAAATCCAACTTTGGGCATGGGTATCTATTTCAAGCCTAGGATATTTTTTCCTATATCTTATATCATTAATTCCTTGACCATACTCCTATGACCCTAGAACCCTTATTAAACTTCAAAAATCTTAAAGAGAAAAATTAACCTTTATAGTTTAATAGCTAGATATCTATATCATTAGCATTATTCCGTAGCCTATAAACCATAAATCTAAGTGCATTATCTCTAGATCTATAAACTTTATATCATGTCTTTAACTTACACCATGAAACACCTAACTTATATCATAACATTGGGATACCAAACTTCAAACATTTATATTTAAAAACTGCATAATCATCCTTTTCCATACAAAATAAATCCCAAACAAAGGAAATAGTGTAGAATTTAATCTTACATCCTTAAACCTTATAGTGAAAAAAAATTATTTAAGCCATTTCATGAACCAAAGAATCATAGAGTTAATTGGAACTCATACACAAATAGATAAAACCTTAATTTGTTCTTATAAATTATTATAAAATACATGCTCATTATGCCCTAGAACCTTTGATATAAACATTTGATATAAAATCCAAACTCTAAAATATAGGAACAATAAAAACCTTCATGAATTAAACCCCCAACAGCTTCAAGCTTTGTATTCAACTCAAACAAGTAGAACCTTTACAACTGAAAACTTTAAATCTTATACATCTAGATCTCATCCTTTTATCTTCCTTGATAATATATATACCATCGTAATAAAGCTTATATACCATTGCTTTAGACAATGTTTTTGTTGGTCAAATTGAACAACAGTTTATTCATTTTCATAGAATATATAAAAGGACTGGTCGAGATTAGCCAATAATATTCTCTAACCTTGGTATAAATTTTCAAATGTAATATAAATATCTTTATCTCATCAACATTTCTCTTAGTATAATGTTTATTATGTGTATACAAAGCTTTAACTCATCAACATTGCCCATCACATTCTAGACCATGAAAATATTTAAAATAAAAAATTCTCCATACTCTTTGTACAAGTTTTCACATATAATTACGTAAAAACAAGCATATAAAAATCAACTCATCTTAGTAAATAGTTTATAATACAATCTTAATTTATCCCAAGATTAAGATAGCATATAAAAAAAAACACATATCCTAATATCTTCTAAAACCTAAACATCCATTTAATTCATGTTTTAAGATATAATTATCTATTATTGTGCATATACAAAGTTTGATCTCATCAACATTGGCCATTACTTTACAGATAAACGTTACATCAAAAATAATTTGTATATCTACTATCATATGCAAAGCTTTATCTCTTCAAAATAAGATATCTACTATGCATATGCAAAGCTTTATATCATCAGCATTGGCCATCACTTTCTAGATCAAGATTACATCAAAAAAAAAAAAAAAATCTTCACTTCCTTTTGTAAGAATTTTTACCTCTACTTACATTAAAAAAAAGAAGTGAAAAACCAACTAGTTTTAATAAATAAGCATAAACCTTTGGCTTGATTTATGTTTTAAGATATAATTATCTATTATAGGAATCACTTTCTAGATGGATTTATTGTGCATATCAAGATAGGAATCACTTTCTAGATGGACATTACATCAAAAATAAGTTGAATATCTACATATCTCATATCACATCCAAAGCTTTATCTCTTCGACATTGGCCATCACTTTCTAGATCAAGATTACATCAAAAATAAATTGAATCTTCACTTATCTTAATATATCATTTAGCCACTACTTACCGTTGTCACATTTTGCATAGGGGTGCCATGTTTTTGGTTTCTACAAGTGAGCTGCTCTTTTTCCTTTCCCTTTCTCCTTCTCTCCCTTTCTTCCTCTCCCTCACAACTTCATTCCCTCTTCTTTTTTCCCCATTTCTTCCCCCAGCAAACTTCATCAAGTGTACCTTGAAAAGTTTCTAAGTGTTGGGGTGCAACCCGACTTCACAGCAAAGTCGGAGTGTGCCCCTCAGTTGTAGTGCAATAGGTATCCTGTGCGCAGTAGGACAAGAAACAATTGAAAATCTGACTAAGTGTCAGGGGCACAACCCGACTTCACAACGAAGTCGGACTGTGCCCTTCTTCCTGGGCACACTGTGGGGATAGCCTGCCAGAAGGTCAGCCAAGTTTTGGGGTGCAACTCGACTTCGTAACGAAGTCAGAGTGCGCCCTTGTTCCAGTGCAAAGTCTGTACAACGGATGAAGACAGCCAAGCACCGGTGCACAAACCGAATTCGCAGCGAAGTCGGAGGGCGCCCTTTGATCGATGCACAGTTTGGTGAAGTCAACTCAGAAAATGCCAAGGCAAGGAGGCCTTCCAACTGCACTGTCTTACTCCTACGCAATCTGATGGCACCCGAATTCCTGGAGAAGTTGGATAAACTGCATTTCAAGGCAGACACGTGTCATGCTTCAGCATCTGACAAGTATCCACCTTCGGGATTCGAGTCAAGATTTGACCGCGTAGGGACAGAGCATGGGTTTCACTACCGACGCCAGTTGTTAACATTTAAAGCCGATGTGAAGTGCCATCTTCCACACCTACCCACATTCCTGCTGATCGAAGACTTAACCCAATGCGTTGCCATGTAGCTGTATCGCCTTCAGGGACACCATGCTGCAAGGACAATCTTGCTCGACAAAAGTCAGCATCAGCAGCTCCTCAGCCGCTCGTGTCAGTTACAGTCTCATCTGGGACTTCGTGCCCATGAATGTAATCGGGGGGAGTTTTGGGCTATAAATACCCACCACATTTTCATTGTAAGTGGTGGAAGGGGAATATATTGCTAGGGGACAATTGTAGCTATGTGTTTGCCTCAAATACAGACATATACTTGGCTCTGCTTACTGTCTTTTATCTTGTATGCTGCCTCTCCTTGTCATTTCTGCCTCATGTTTCTTGTGTCATTGGTTGCTATTGTACTGAACTCTGGACTCCGGCATTTGGTGGCCAGGTATTCCTGGAATGCATGGATAGAGGATACATAGGATCGCTGATAGTTGCAGTTTCAATGTATGTTTGTAGATGAATGTTGTTAGTAGTGGTGATTGATTCGTCGCTGTGCTGCTTATTTCCCCCACCCAACTCCAATCACATTTGGAATTTCTTTCTGCACTTTTATCTCTTTCCTGCACCTTTTTATCTCTTTCCTGCACTCTTATCTTATCACAACCCCATAGGAGCCGACCTTCTCCGGAGATTGGCACGGAAGGCATTCCTTCCTTCCGGCATTTCAATCTGGTGGGCGAATCTAGGCGCATTAACAACAAATCCTTTCCTCATGGAAGATTCGTAACCAACAGTTTCTCTGGCACGCCCGGTGGGACCAAGGTCCCATATTTTACGAGAATTTCTAACCCGTCTCCACCTGGCACCAGCAATTTCCTGGTCTTAACCGGTGGGACATGGTAGTTTCCCGCCCCCAAACAGAATCGAAGCACGAGTGCTCGCTTCATTGTTGTTACAAATCAGAGCACCTGGCGACTCTGCATGAACCGAAATACTCTCTGAGTCCGTGAAGACTGGTCTTGATGCCTTCATGCAAACAAGAAGGTGGCGAGCAAGGAATCTGGAGAACCAGCCCGACTTTTACAAACTTGACCTTGATGCTCTAGGCGAGCGCGTCAAGTTGGCTGATTACCAATCTCACGAAGAAGAAATCCAAGAAGAGGCCGAGGCTGAAATCCAAGAAGCCGAAGCCGAGATTGAACAAGTTGAGGCCGAAGAAGAATCTACCTCTTCGGATAGTTTTGATACTGAATACACTACCAGATCAAAAGCAAAAATGGTTGATCATCTGGATGAAGAAAACCTCTTCCCGACGGTGGATTCTACGGGGCCCTTGGCCCTGGTCGGACAGCAAGTTGTGCCCCCTACTGCCTTAAAATCTATCCCTACATATGATGGCTATGGCAAGACGGCGTATGAACACATCCAAGACCCGTTTACTACATCAGTTCTAAAGTATTCAGAGACACCCCCAAGAGGAGGTGTCAGACTTCAATATCAGGTTTGCAAGATCTTGGAAACGAGTCCCTCGTGAACTTTGACCATCAGCAGATCAGGCTGCCTACTACTATCTGAGGTCTTTCAACTCAAACATTTGCCTACTGCTGAAGGTTGCCAGAGTCAACACATTCCCTGCTCTGTATGAAGCTGCCCAACAAGCTGAAATGGACATCATCTCCATTGGTAGGCTTCCACACAGAGTGCAACCGCCCATCTACCCTAATTTTCCCTGATCATAGTATCCATCAGCTTCTGGTTCAGAGCCGTCCACTTTAGGACAACTACCCCAACAATAATGGAACCCGACACCGACCGTGAACCCTTACGGCCTGCCTCAAATTCATTATCCACCTCCTCGTCCTCCATGTTTCCCAGCACTTCATGCTCCCCCACAACATGCACAATGTTCCACTCCTCCTCCATTATCCGCATTGCCTCCCCCAGCTCAATTGTCATCGCCTCCTGACCATGATATTTAGAATCAAATCCTACAGGAGGTACGGGCTCTGGCCTCTGGCTATCATACCATGTCTAACGACATGAATGTTCTAAAAATGAAGCAGGCCCATATGGACCTGGCTCCAAGGAGGCCATATCCACCCTCGACATTGACAAAAGATCGGCCCCCCAAGCAACATCTGCAACGGTGGCCCCCTCCAAGGAATGCTGCCATAGAGGATGAACCTGGTACTTTCGACCAGGTCAACTGGTGCACCACGTGCAACGACCCGCATGATGAAGATGATTGTACACTTCACCAGCACTACCTCCAGACCTTGGCCGGCAGCGCCATTGAGGACGAAGAACTTTACATGATCCTGGGCGACGAGAGCAATTTCACCATCTCAGATGAAGTTCCAATGTCGCCTCTCGCCAAGGAAAATAAGAAGTCTGCCGAAGCTACAGCCAAACCCCTAAAGGTGTATGCCAGAAGAGACAAGGCGCAACCCGAGGAGATACCACCGTACAAAAGGCTGTGGCCCTACACAGCCAAAGACAAAACTCCTCCGGTGAAGACTCTCACTGTCAAGCCGCCCATAGCCAAAGCTCTTCCGGCTAAAGCTCCCGCTGCTCAGCCTCCAACTGAAACAAAAGAACAAGATCAGGAGAGGCTGAGGTATTCGTCTCTAACCAAGAGGCAGAGAGTTGAGGCCACTCAACAGTACCGGACAAAGTACGAGCCGACGAGAGAAGCGGAAGGAGCCAACACTTCTGGCTATAGCATAGTAGACGAGTTGAAGAGAACTCCTGCAAGAATCAACATGTATGATGCTCTTCAGCTCCCAGGCCAGGTTGATCTGCTGCAAGAATCCCTAAAAATCATGAAGAATGGCAAGCAGATACAGCCCGCTGTCCTGGTGCAACCCCTGACAGTATCAGCTACTGGGAAGAACAGACCACCTCTCTTTTATCTGTCTTTACGGATGCAAGGGTATATAGTACACAACTGCATGGTGGATTCTGGTGCTTCCACAACCGTGATGTTGAGAGTTGTCTGCGATGAAATCGCGATGGAGTACACAAGGAGCATCCAAGGCGTGCTGCAACTAAACGACACCCCTGTCAAGACAGTCGATGTCATAAAAGACATCCCCATTCAGCTGCACAAAGCCCTCGACATTGTGGTTATTCAAGAGGTTGTGATCGTCGACTTGGAACCCTACTTCGGCATGTGTCTCTCCGGGGAGTTCACTGCGAAGTTGGGAGGATATCTCTCTCTAGACTACTCGCACATGGAAGTGCCCTTCAAAGGAAGGAGACTAAAAATTTTCAATGAAAAGCCTTCCACTTACCTAGTAGAGAAGATACTCGGAGAAGAGCCTGAGGATTGCATGGTTCAGCTGGTAGAGGAAGAACTGGTGACAGTGGACATGACGGAGCAAGATCTCAAGTAGCTGCAAGTAGAAGATGAGTTCTCCTTACGGGACTTGTCTGCGATGAAATCGCGATGGAGTACACAAGGAGCATCCAAGGCGTGCTGCAACTAAACGGCACCCCTGTCAAGACAGTCGATGTCATAAAAGACATCCCCATTCAGCTGCATAAAGCCCTCGACATTGTGGTTATTCAAGAGGTTGTGATCGTCGACTTGGAACCCTACTTCGACATGTGTCTCTCCAGGGAGTTCACTGCGAAGTTGGGAGGATATCTCTCTCTAGACTACTCGCACATGGAAGTGCCCTTCAAAGGAAGGAGACTAAAAATTTTCAATGAAAAGCCTTCCACTTACCTAGTAGAGAAGATACTCGAAGAAGAGCCTGAGGATTGCATGGTTCAGCTGGTAGAGGAAGAACTGGTGACAGTGGACATGACGGAGCAAGCTCTCAAGTAGCTGCAAGTAGAAGATGAGTTCTCCTTGCGGGACTTCAACGCCGTGATTGAAACAGAACAAGGTTGTTACACCATTGTTCAGCCTGAGAGAGTTGACAAGTCGGCAAGGAGAGAAGTGGGACCAACACCTGAGAAGCTGTGGAAGCTTTTCTTCGACGACGCACGATGCAGAAATGGTGCCGATGATAGAGTTATTTTGGTTTCCCCAATCGAGATCTAGAAGGATTACACCTACAGGCTAGCTTGGAGTTGTACCAACAACACGGCGGAGTACGAAGCCCTATGCTTAGGACTGTGAAAGGCAGAGAGGTTGGGAATCAAACATCTACAGATCTACGGAGATTCAGAGTTAGTGTGCCACCAGATCATGAATAAGTGCGCCTCCAAAAAGCACTATATTAAGGCATACCAAAATCGGGTCTAGTATCTGATGGAGTCTTTTGACTCATTGAATGTCAAGGCTATTTCACGAGATAAAAACAAGCTTGCTGACATTCTGGCATCTGTTGGAGCCAGGTACGTTTCGACTGATGACACTATCCAGAAGCTGAAACCGGTCCGTACCATTTACAGGCCTTCTGTGCCTGATAAGGACACCCATTGGCAGGTGTTCAACTGTGACGAGGAAATCATCACATTTTTGGTAAATGAAGCCTGTTCAATCGAAGGTAGAGACCCTGATGACGGGCAATATGAGGGGTTGATACAACTGAAGAATAATCATGTCTCGAAAGGACTGATTACCTTAGAGAGCCTATTTGATCAGAATGACAGAGTCATATCTCATCAAATCAAAGTAGACCCAAAGCAGTATGCCGACCTAGAGCTAGAACCTGGTAAATCAATCAAGGTCGGGACAGACTGCACCACAGAGGAACTTGAGCAAATCCGATTATTATGTCAAGAGTTCCCTGACATAGTAGCCTAGAGCTACCAAGACTTGAAGGGGTATGACAGAGAAATAATTCAGCATACCATCGAGCTAGAAGATGGCGCCAAGCCATTCAGGCAAAAACAGAGGGTCATCAATCCAAAAATCGAGGTCATGATGAAAGCCAAACTTTTGAAGATGTTCGAGGCCAAGATCATCTACCCCATCAAGCATTCACCCTGGGTTGCGAATTTGGTTCCTATGAGGAAGAAGAACGGAGACATTCGTCTCTATGTGGATTTCATAAATCTAAACCAAGCCTCCTTCAAGGACCATTACCCGCTTCCTCAGATCGATCAGATCCTCCATATAGTTGCTGGAGCCCAAAGATTTTCCCTCCTAGATGGCTTTTCTTTCTACAACCAGATATGGGTCAAGGATGAGGACCAGAACAAGACGACGTTCACCACCAAATGGGGGACGTTCGCCTATCAACGCATGTCATTCGGCTTATCCAATGCTGGCACCACATTCCAAAGAGCCATGGACCTGGCCTTCCGAGAGCTGCTTAACAAAGTGATCGTCATCTACTTGGATGACATGACTATTTTCTCTCACAAGCGGGAATATCATGTTCCCCACCTACAGCAAATATTCAAAAGGTGTCGTGAATTCGACATCTCCATAAACCCGAAGAAGTCTGTCTTCGTGGTGAAAGAAGGAAAGCTACTGGGGCATGTCATCTCTGAGAAAGGCCTGGCTATAGATCCTGACAGATCAGAGGCTCTTCTCCGCTTGCTCACCCCAATCAACAAGAAAGGGCTACAGTCCTTCTTCAGCCAAACCAAATTCGTGCAGAAGTTCATACCGGACTTCACACAAGTAATCAAGCCTATGTCCGAGTTGCTGAAGAAGAACACAAAATTTCTGTGGACTGTAGAAAGGGAGCAAGCCTTCGAAGAAATCAAAGCTCGCATTGCATAAGCATCGGTGTTGATAAACACTGACTACTCCAAGGATTTCATCCTGTACGCGGTGGGAGAACCAGAGAGTTACGCCGCAGTCCTGACCCAAAAGGGAGAAGATGGCGAGGAGCGCCCCATAGCGTTCCTGAGCCAAGTGATCTAGCCGCACGAAGAAAAGTACAACTTTATAGAGCGACAGGTACATGCTGTCATGAAATCTCTTCATAAGTTCAGGCACTTTGTCTCCTAGAGCAAGATCACCGTCTTCGTGATCCACCCGGACGTTCGAAGCTTTATCATACAAGGAGAACCGGGTCACTAGAGGAAAGGATGGATTGCCAAAATCCAGGAGTTCGACATCGAAGTACAGCCAACCAAGCTAATCAGAGGCCGAGCCTTGTGCTAGGAGCTAGCTCGAAGTGCGGCAGCCGAGATATCCGCCTGTGAGTGGGAGGATCCCGCAACACGCATCAACCTAGCTAACTCCTTACCCGAGGAGTGCGACTGGACAGATGAACTGGTGAGATACTTCTGCACCGGGAGATGTCCAGACCACATGAGCGCCTCACAAAGAAGGAGGTTTTGGCTAGGTGCTTTGAAGTACACTCTTCGCCCCGAGGGGCTTTACTTTAAAAACATCGACGACATCCTGTTGCGGTGCGTCAAAAAAGCAGACCAATCCAAGGTCCTCGGAGAGTTTCATTCCGGGATGCCTGGAGGTCATCATTCGGCAAGGCCCACGACCTTGAAAATAATCAGAGCTGGGTACTACTGGCCCACTCTGTTTACAGACGCTCATGCAGTCTGTAGCAAATGTGATCAATGTCAGAGATTTGCTGGCAGGAACAGAAAAGCACCCCTACCCCTTCAACCGATCCAAGCCGAGACTCCGTTTCAGCAATGGGGTCTAGACTTCATTGGGGTGATTTCGCCTAACTCTGCAGTAGGCCACAAGTTTATCTTAACCGCCATCGATTACTTCACACGGTGGGCAGAGGCGATCCCTACAAAGAACACCGACCAAGAGACGGTCATCAGGTTCCTCGAAAGCTTGATCACCCATTTCGAGGTCCAGGAATCAATAGTGACGGACAATGGTCTGGGGTTCACAGGCACAGTACTCACGGAGTACACCAGCAAATTTGGCATCTATCACAAGATGTCTTCCAACTACTACCCGCAGGGGAACGGTCTCGCCGAGTCCACCAACAAGAACCTACTGAAGATCATCCGAAGGACAGTGGGGAAAAATAGGACTTGGCACCTACTCCTGAATCGGGCGCTATGGGCGAACATAATTTCATTCAAGAAGTCCATCAAAATGTCTCCCTATGCGCTCGTGTATGACAAAGAAGTTGTCTTGCCAATGCACATTGAGATGCCCGCCCTTTGGATGCTCGATGAGGAAAGAAGCAGTGGGGATCCGGTAGCCGTTGATGATGAGTTTTCGGCATTATATGATCAACACGTCGACACGTGGCAGCCCTTTGAATTTTGCATTTGCGTTCCCCGAGGCACGAACATAAGGTATAAAAGGAGGTCTACCCCCCAGTCATCATCAACCCCGATGACTTCCATCGCGACTCCATCCGGCAGTCAAGTGGGCCCAACTCCTTCCAGCAGTCAAGTAGGCCCAATGCAGCCTGTTGCTTCCGTGGCAGCGCCCGAAGTGGCGCAAGGTTCAGAGCGGTCAACTCCTGAGCTGGCCCCTCCATCAACAAAGAAGACGCTCACACCGCCAGCCAGTGAACCAAGTGCGGCAGGTATTTTACCAGCGCGACCCAGGTACAAATTTACCGTGGGCACCTCAGCGCTTCCCGCCCCTTTATTGCCGCTTCCTTCTGGACCAGCCACGGCGTCAGGAGAAAAGAAAAAGAAAAGGGTCGAAAGGACCAAGCGACCGCTGGAGCCAGTGCAGCAGACACCTGCAGAGTAGCCACAAGCAGCGGCGTCGGAGGTTGTCTCTTTAGAAAACCCCGAACCAGTAGCAGACATCCAGGCTGTGACCATTCCTTCAGCATCGACTCAGGCGGAGCCCGTAGGTACGTCCTCTGTGGCATTTGCCCAAGACCATGTCGGCCCTGCAAAAACCCCAACTCCCACTTCATCAGGGCAAGCCATAGCCGCATCCTCCGCATCGCAAGCCACCCCGCCGTCCAGCGACTTTCACTCTTTTGATCAGTTTGCCCAGGACCCCAATGCTTTCCAATCCCTGGGACAAACCCAAGAGCCTTCACCCGCGGTTAGTGCTAAAGTTGCTCCTTCATACCCACATCTTTCACCCCAGCCAACTAAAACCCTACTAGCGTCGTCTGGCCAAACCCCTGTCACTCCTAGGACCCGATCGCCCTCGAAAGATACTACCCCCGCCGGTATCCCACCTACTTCATTGTTCATGGGAAAGATGCCACAGCAGGCCCAGGAGCTGGAAGACCTTGATTTCATAAGCATCACTGAGGACCAGCCTCTGGCAGTAAGAGCCACGGGGGGATCTGCCTCCTTTCATCAAGGAGTTAAGCATAGAAGGGCCGAATGGATAGCTGCCCTGGTCAAACGCACAAAGTTTGACCTGAATCAGAGAGTGCTTACAACAAAAAAGTTGATTCCTAAGGTGAAAAAGCCTCTCCACGATATGACCGAGGCAGACTACGAGCTTTAGACAAAGGAGAAGAACTTCGATGATATCAACGAAGAGTATGAGATCCGCGGTATTCATCGCAGAATAGACAACCTCCTTGTCAAGCATCTCGAAACCCAGGAGGTGCTTTTCCAGCTACAAAATACAACCAGGCAGCTCGAAGAAGACTTGGCGAGGGCTACAGCGCAGCTGGGGGCAGCACAGCAAGAAGTTGAAAACCTCAAAGCCCAGGTGGCCGCCGCTCAGCAGACAGCCGAACAAGAGAGGAAAGAAGTGCTAGAGCAGATTTCGCAACTGCAAGGTTCACTGAAACATGCGCAGTCACAGCTAGCAGAGCAAGCATTACAAACGATGGCCTTTTCAAAGAGCAAGGCGAAGGAGATGCGCGCAAGTCTGCTACAAGGTTGCAAGCCCAACCTTGTCAAGTCCTTCACAGTTCTAGATTTCTTATCCAAAATTGAAGAAATATCTGCCTAGGGCAAGCCTGTGGTAGAGGAAGCCGAACACCAAGCGAGACGACTGCTAGACCTGGCTATGAAACTTGATAACATAGAGCACGATGGTTTTCGAATCTCCCCTACATCCTACCTTGCCTCAAAGTGGGCAAATGCAAGCGTAACCTTGCACACTTACTTTGCCCGGACGTAAAGGATTAGAGCAGCCAGGCAGGCGCTGGACGCCTTAGAACAGGAAAGACAAATTCTCCTAGCTCCTTTTCGCATTTTGTTTGAGCATGGGTATCCGAGCTATGTCAAAGATGACGAGCTCCTCACCCTTGAACAGGTAAAAGAGAACTAGCTGTCCTTTGAGGCAGATACAACAGAAATTGACAGCTGGACAGAGCCAGTTCAAGAAGCACAGGTCACTCGAATGGTGGCCAAGTACTGCAAAATCAACTCTTCTCTTGAAGAGTTGGGCAAAGATTTCACACCATTGACCTACACGCGATCGCTGCATTCCATGCAGTACTTAGAGAAATCAACGACCCCTCTCCTTTCCAAGCCGCAGTCTGGGACCAAACTAAGACTGTGGTTGAACGCATCAGCAAGTGAGAGGCTAGAAGTGGAGAACCTTCTGATTCAGGAGGCGAGACTAAGGAGGCAACTGGAGAAAGCGAAAACAAAGAAGAACAGTTGCCCCAAGGGAAACGACCAGAGCAGCAAAAGACAGGGGAAGGAAGTTCCTCTGCACCCAAAGGATAAATGCATGGTTCTTTGTGTTGAGGCGAGCTCGACACCCCGCAAGCCGCCAGGAATGTTGTCACATTTTGCACAAGGGTGCCATGTTTTTGGTTTCTACAAGTGAGCTGCTCTTTTTCCTTTCCCTCTCCTCATTTTCCCTTTCTTCTTCTCTCCCTTTCTTCCTCTCCCTCACAGCTTCATTCCCTCTTCTTCTTTCCCCCTTTCTTCCCCCAGCAAACTTCAACAGGTGTACCTTGAAAAGTTTCTAAGTGTTGGGGCACAACCCGACTTCACGGCTGCCATGTTTTTGGTTTCTACAAGTGAGCTGCTCTTTTTCCTTTCCCTCTCCTCATTTTACCTTTCTCCTTCTCTCCCTTTCTTCCTCTCCCTCACAGCTTCATTCCCTCTTCTTCTTTCCCCCTTTCTTCCCCCAGCAAACTTTAGTAGGTGTACCTTGAAAAGTTTCTAAGTGTTGGGGTGCAACCTGACTTCACGGCAAAGTCGAAGTGTGCCCCTCAGTTGTAGCATAGTAGGTATCCCGTGCGCAGCAGGACAGGAAACAATTGAAAATCTGACTAAGTGTCAGGGGCGCAACCCGACTTTGCAGCGAAGTCGGACTGTGCCCTTCTTCCTGGGCGCACTGTGGGGATAGCCTGCCAGAAGGTCAGCCAAGTGTTGGGGTGCAACCCGACTTCGCAGCGAAGTCGGGTTGCACCCCTGTTCGAATGCGAAGTCTGTATAGTGGACGAAGACAACCAAGCACCGATGCGCAACCCAAATTCGTAGCGATGTCAGAGTGTGCCCTTTGACCAATGCGTAGTTCAGTGAGGTCAACTCAGAAAATGCCAAGGCAAGGAGGCCTTCCAAGTGTACTGTCTTCCTTCTACGCAATCCGATGGTGCCCGAATTCCTGGCGAAGTTGGATAAACTGCCTTTCAAGGCAGACACGTGTCACGCTTTAGCATCTGACAAGTATCCACCTTCGGGATTCGAGTCAATATTTGACCGCGCAGGGATAGAGTATGGACTTCACTACCGGCGCCAGTTGTTAACATTTAAAGCCGATGTGAAGTTGCATCTACCGCACCTACCCACATTCCTGCTGATCGAAGACTTAACCCAACGCGCTACCACATAGCTATACCGCCTTTAGGGACACCATGCTGCAAGGACAGTCCTACCCGACAGAAGTCAGCATCAGCAGCTCCTCAGCCGCTCGTGTCAGCTACTGTCTCGTCTGGGACTCCGTGCCCATGAATGTAATCGAAGGGAGTTTTGGGCTATAAATACCCATCACATTTTCATTGTAAGTGGTGGAAGGGGAATATATTGCTAAGGGACAATCGTAGTTGTGCATTTGCCTTAAATACAGACATATACTTGGCTCTGCTTACTATCTTTTATCTTGTATGCTGCCTCTCCTTGTCATTTCTGCCTCATGTTTCTTGTGTCATTGCTTGCTGTTGTACTGAACTCTGGACTCCGGCATTTGGTGGTCGGGTATTCTTGGAATGCATAGATAGAGGATACATAGGATCGCTGATAGCTGCATTTTCAATGTATGTTTGTAGATGAATGTTGTTAGTAGTGGTGATTGATTCGTCGTTGTGCTGCTTATTTCCCCAACCCAACTCCAATCACATTTGGAATTTCTTTCTGCACTTTTATCTCTTTCTTGCACCTTTTTATCTCTTTCCTGCACTCTTATCTTATCACAACCCCATAGGAGCCGGCCTTCTCCGAAGATTGGCACGAAAGACATTCCTTCCTTTCGGCCTTTCAATCTGGTGGGCGAATCTGGGCGCATTAACAACAAATCCTTTCCTCATGGCAGATTCATAACCAACACTTACATAAAAATAAAAGTCCCAAAATGGACTAGTATTAATAAGTAGTTGACTATAACTATAATCTTAAGACTTTAATTTACCTCCAATATACCATATAAAATTCAAATACCATGTCTTAATTCATGTTTTAAGATAGAATATTTGCTATACATATGCAAATCTTTATCCCATCAACATTCGCACTCTATATTAAGATAACATAAAAAAAAAATTGAATCTACAGCTTATGAAAAGCCAGAAAATCTTTGTAAATAGCAAATTAAGATTAACCCAATTTTTTTTATATAAATCAAATACCAAATGACATAAAACAATGCAATATTTAATTGATAACAATTCAAATGTTTCTTAGAAATCCCATAATGAATAAATATTAATTACAAAAATAAATTCAATGAAAAGGAACCTCTTCTAAATACAAAACTTCGCATATATACCAAATCCAAATATAACCATTAACAATTCAAATATTGTTTTCAACAATGAAAATAAATTAAATATTTAATTAAAATTCAATACAAAAGAACCTGTTCTAAACGCAAAACTAGAAATTCTTGGAGTAAAGCAAACAATTTTTTTTTTTCAAATCATAAAACTGTTCCACACTACTAAATTATTTTGCACATAATACTGCAACTTAAGCTTGTAGTTTATTCAAATAAAAGAAAAAATGTGAACTTGAGGATTATATTTTTGAAATAATAACAGAAAATTTTCCCTCACAACTTCAAAGTTATATGGAACTTCAACTTACCGCCGGCTAAAACGTTTGAAGAGGGATCAATATTGCAATGAAAAAGAATGCAAATATATTTCAATTGATGGAGATCATAATCAATTGCAATGAAAAAGAATGCAAATATATTTCAATTGATGGGGATCATAATGCTATGAACAAAACTGATATGTAGATTGTATAAAGGAATCATCTATCATCCAATAAACTAGAGCAATGAAAATAAAATAAATATCCTATAAATTTGGAAAAACACATCTCTAGATCAAAGTACAATTGCTTCAAATGAAAAAATAAAAAAAAATCTTTATTTCAAACCCACTACAAAACATAAAACTACAGTTGGCTAAATATTTAAAATTCCAATTCTTGAAGATTCAAATACTAAAGAACCATGAAAAGAATGAAAATAAAATAAATATTCTATAAATTTGGAAAAACACATCTCTAGATCAAAGTACAATTGCTTCAAATGAAAATAAAAAAAAATATTTACTTCAAATTCACTACAGAATTCTAACATTACTAAGCTATCCACACATAAAACTACAGTTGGCTAAATATTTAATATTCCAATTCTTGAAGATTCAAATACTAAAAAACGATGAAAATAAAAATTTTATTTAGGAAAAACACATTTAAAAGCTATAAATTTCTAACCTCCTAACAAATAATAAAAGATAAATCAACATATAAAATACATCAAATTTAAATATACAATCCTATTCATCATTTAAAATGGATAACATCTTTGTCTTGGCTAATGACGAAAGAAAACCCGCTCCATGTAATAGTTGACACATTTGTACCTATAAAAGAAAAATAGGCAAATAGCATTAGCATTATCATCTCGTTAGTTCTTTGCCTATTTTTAGGCAAAGAACTATAGCCTGGTATTAAGAAGATACCACATTCATAATACTTTTTGGCACTCAAAACATTTAAGTAAGAATATTTGATCCAAAGAAAACATCATTATTAACTACGGGATGATTCATAGAGGTGCACTTCAAAAATTTGAAAACCATAGAACTTCAATACATAAATGTTCTAAACTATGGGAGTTTTTCTAAACCACCTTAGATGAAACCGTAGTATTTTCTAGTTTTTATTGATCTTATCAAAATAAGACAATTTCTAAGTAGCTTGGGCCCATTTTTAAATGTTTTAAACTATGGAAGTTGTTCTAAACCACCTTAGATGAAACCGTAGTATTTTCTAGTTTTTATTGATCATCTCAAAATAAAAAGACAATTTCTAAGTAGCTTGGGCCCGAGGGCTTCAACATAATCTCATTCTTCGAGGGCTGATTGTAGTCACTAGGTTTAGGCTTAGTATCTGTGAAAAATAATATATAGTAAAAGGACGAAACTAAATAAATAATAAACCTTTTTTTTCAATATATTTTTAAAAATACAACTCAAAAATAAATTATAGTAAATAGTTCAATCCTGCATCCCATATATATGGGAGAGTGGAGATGTAAAAATAATTTTGTTTCTTTCCATCGTGCAGAATAACCCAATCTATACCATAAAAAATTCTACAAGAAAATCACAAAAAACAAAACAATAGAATAGAAGCATACCCAAATTGCAAAAACAAAATTTAGATACATATGTAGTATGAAACATAGTTTCACATGTTTACTCTTAAAGTTTCTTTAGATACATATGTAATTCCTTCTTATTAAAACCCAACTTCTCATGTTATTTAATCCAGTGTTTTACAAATTCTATGTGATTCTACGGTACAATATGGAATATTTCCAGTAAAGAGACAAAACTAAAGCTCCACTTTTAACAAAAGAAGCATGTTACCAATTGTGTTTAAGAATATTATGATCCTTTTAGTTGTCCGTATAATTTGCACACAAACCAACATAGGCCCATAAAATATAAAGCAGGAGTCTTTGTATTAAGATAAATACACAAACCATCAAATAATCAAAAGTAGAGGCAGCTAACTTGAAAAATATAATAACATATAAAAAGTAGAATTGAAAAATATAACAACATATGAAAAGTAGAACTATTACAACATATGAAAAGTAGAACACAAACAGTAGCCTTTGAGCTGGACAATTTGTATCCTTTACATTTTGTACTTATTATTTACATTGTTATTTGCCACAGTTTAAAGAGTACATATTCCTTTACTAGGGCCTACACACTCCACTAAAGAACAACAAATCTATTATATACATGGTGACAAATCTGTAAAATAATTCTTCTGAGTAAAAAACAATCCAAACGAGAATTTACCTCATCTCTACCTTAACTTCAATAAGCCTATCCAAATAAAATTCTCATCTCTACCTTAACTTCAAAAAATGACAAGTAATTAAATTACGAAGAACACTAATGAAAATACTACAACCAAAAAAAAAAACAAAAACAAAAACAAAAAACAAGAATCAAGCCAACTTTGATTCTAATAGATATATCCTGAAATGAATTATAGACCTACTTTTATACCTTAATATTCTGCAATGCTAAAAAAACAAACTTGGTCCCAAATTTTTCACAGCTTGGTTTATACCTTAATATTCTGCAATGCTAAAAAACAAACTTGGTTCCAAATTTTTCACAGCTTGGTTTGGTCTTTAGGGAAATACTACCTCAGATGAAACCGTAGTATTTACTTGTTTTTGTTGATCATCTCAAAATAAAAAGACAATTTCTAAGTAGCTTGCGCCCTCTTCAACATAATTTTATTCTTCGGCGGTTGATTGTAGTCATTAGGTTTACGCTTAGCATGGTTATTTGTGAAAAATAATATACAGTAAAATATGAAACTCAATAGACAATCAATCACAGTAAATAGTTGAATCCCATACCTGCATCCTATATCCTATATCCATGGTAGAGTGGAGATGTAAAAATGATTTGTCTCCTAACATCTTGTTTTTCCATTGAAGGATATCCCAATCTATATCATAAAAGGATATCCCAATCTATATCATAAAATATTCTACAAGAAAATCATAAAAAAATAGAACACTAAAATAGAAAAAGACTAAAGAAGGACATAAATAGAACAATAGAATAGAAAGAAAAAATTTAGAACATAAATAAACAACGAAACAGATAATAGGAGCGCTCCAAATCCACAGATCAAAGAAGAAAAAAACATACAAGATAATGAAAGAAATTATGCAAGCAAACAAATATGCTTTGCTTCAATTGGAGCAGGAAAAATAAACAAAAATCTAAATCATCCACAAGACACAAAGACATTCAATTAAAAATAACATTACAAATAACAATATGAAGAGCATAGTTGAGATAGTATGAAGAGCATAGTTGAGATGGTGCTTCCTTGTGTGCGCTCTAAAATAAGTCCAATACTGTGAATAAAAGTTTTCTTTAGTTGTTTTCTTCTTATTTTTTCAAAAGTTGTTTTCTACTAGATTGTATATCCACAACTGTATGTAAATTTGCATGCATCTACAACGGCTAGCTTTTTGCCTTTCTAAAAAAGAATATCTTTTTGGTAACCGTTCATGAAAACTTTTTCCGTACCTCTTGGTTGTTTATTGTCCAACGTGGACACTTTTATGGTTGCCAACGGAAATTTGACGCGTATGAAATTGCAACGGAAAAAATTTGATGGTTGTTTTTTTTCCCTTCAACGGACAGGGAATTGCAACCGAAATTTGATGGTTGTTTTTTTTTACTTCAAAAAACTATGCAATTCAATTACATCTACTTGGCCCCTGTATTGCTTTGATTTTATATATATAATCTCATAAGCCTTTTAATTTTCCAATGCTATAAGGACACTCTTAACAGTCACAATAAATATATTCTTTTAAATATTTTGCATTTGCTAAAGTCTTAATAATTTTGAGCATAATATATTCATAAACTTCTAGCCAAATCAAAATAACTTGCATAAAATAATGAGTTTACTACTCCAGTTTCCATATGTATAATCTCTATAAATCAAATATGGCAGCCACTATCCACGGCAGGAGCATAAATAATGTGCATTCTACACTTAATACCTGACATGTCCCACAATCTGAAAATCAAAGAATATTTATCATTATTGCCTCAATTCTAAGCAACTTGGTGGACAAATGTTATAGTAAATTTATTGAAACACATAATTATGTAGACTATTATAAACCTGCCATAAGTTTATTGACAACATTTAGTTTTAGGATTCATAAGAATGTAAAAGCTATGATATGAACCAAACAAGTAAACTAATCAAATAAAATAAAAAAGCATATAATTTTGTAAACCTATAACACTTGTACAACAAACATTTAGATGCGACATTCTTAACTATATATGGATAATGGCTTTTGCATATAAGGAAAGCATAAACTTTAGCTATACATTCAACATCACGCTTAGCCTTAACAAATTACAAAATCCATGATGCAATTAACCAAATGATCATTTTAGAAAATAAAATATAAAAGTAGTTTTTAAATATATATGAGTAACGGCTTTTGCATTTGAAATATGGAAACCACAAACTTCCACTATACACTCAACATAATGCTTGGCCTTGATCCATTATGACATTGACCAAACGAAAATTTCAGAAAATTACATTTAAAAATAATACATACAACAACACTTCGTAAATACCAAGATGGCATCTTCCAATAGAAGCCACTCAAAGGAATTTCACATCTCAGGCCCTCCAAAGGAATAAGATAACTTAGAAGGTAAGCAAAAAAAAATAGTTTTCAAAGGACATTCTTAAATACATATGGGTAACGGCTTTTGCAATTGAAATCTGGATACCACAATCATTCACTATACACTCAATATCAATATCATGCTTGACCTTAACAAAATACCCGATCATGCTTTTAAGAGATAATATTTAGAAATAGTAAATACAACAACACTTTCTAATAATACCAAGCTGGCTTCTTCTAAAATAGTCACCACTCAAAGGAAACTTATATCTCAGGGCCATTCAAAGGAATAAGATCACTTAGAAGGCAAGCAATTAGTAATAAATTCTTTTGCAAAAGTATCATTTCCAAACTCAATAACTCCATTCTACATGACCAGGGTGATACATGCCCCTGTGGTCAACACAATCATGGAAAAGTTCAAAATTACTCAATCTATCACATGAAGACAAGTAAAATAGTAACATTATCTACATGTAAAAATATACTTTCTAGTCAAAACATTCCCAAAAAGAGAATGCTACAATATTTATACATATTAATGATGTTTATTCTACAGCAATATGCTAACATTGTCTTCTATTATTTCTAATAATAACAACTTTCTTCTTTTCGAGGTGTCTACATAACTCTATTCCTCATACCCAAATTGCAAAAACAAAATTTAGATACATATGCAGTTCCTTCTTATTAAAACCCAACTTCTCATGTTATTTAATCCAATGTTTTACATGTGCCATGTGATTCTACTGTACAAAATGGAATATTTCTAGAGAGATAAAACTAAAGCTCTACATGTAACAGAAGAAGCATGTTACCAATTGTGTTTAAGAATCTTATGATCCTTTTAGTTAGAAGTATAATTTGCACCAAACAAACCAACATAAGCCCATAAAATATATGGCATGAGTCTTTGTATTAAGATAAATACACAAACCATCAAATAATCAAAAGTGGAGGCAACTAACTTGAAAAATATAACAGCATATGAAAAGTATAACACAAACATTAGCCTTTGAGCTGGCCAAATTGAGGTTTCGGCTCAAATGTATCCTTTACAATTTGTACTTATTAGTTGCCACAGTTTAAAGAGTACATAATCCTTTACTAAGGCCTACACACTCTGCTAAAGAACAACAAGTCTATTATATGCATGGTGAAAAACCTGCAAAATAGTTCTTAAATCTACAATTTTGAATAAAATAAGAATCCAAAAGAGAATTTACCTTATCTTAACTTCAATAAACCTATCCAAAAATGACAAGTAATTAAATTACAAAGAACACTGATGAAAATACTACAACAACCCAAAACACAAAAACAAAAAAAAGCCGAAAAATCAAGCCAACTTTGATTCTAATAGATATATCCTAAAATGAATTATAGACCTACTTTTATACCTAAATATTCTGCAATGCTAAAAAGCAAAATTGGTTCCAAATTTTTCCCAACTTGGTTTGGTCCTTAGGGAAATACAACCTTAGATGAAACCGTAGTATTTTCTAGTTTTTGTTGATCATCTCAAAATAAAAAGACAATTTCTAAGTAGCTTGGACCCGAGGGCTTCAACATAATATCATTCCTCGAGGTCTGATTGTAGTCACTAGGCTTAGGCTTAGCATCTGTGGAAAACATAGATTGTAGTCACTAGGCTTAGGCTTAGTAGCTGTGAAAAATAATTTATAAGAAAAGGACGAAACTAAATAAATAACAAACCTTTTTTTCCATATTTTTTTAAAAACACAACTTAAAAATAAATTATAGTAAATAGTTCAATCACGTACCTGCATCCCATATCCATGGTAGAGTGGAGATGTAAAAATGATTTGTCTCCTAAAATCTTGTTTCTTTCCATCGTGAAGGATAACCCAATCTTTACCATAAAAAAATCTACAAGAAAATCACAAAAAACAGAAGCATACCCAAATTGCAAAAACAAAATTTAGATACATATGTAGTATCAAACATAGTTCACATGTTTACTCTTAAAGTTTCTTTAAATACACATGTAGTTCCTTCTTATTAGAACCCAGCTTCTCGTTATTTAATCCAATGTTTTACAAGTTCAAAGTGATTCTACTGTACAACATGGAATATTTCAACGTGGAATATTTCCAGTAGAGAGACAATAAAAGAAGAAGCATGTTACCAATTGCGTTCAAGAATCTTATGATCCTTTTAGTTAGCCGTATAATTTGCACACAAACCAACATAGACCCATAAAATATATGGAACCAGTCTCTGTATTAAGATAAATACACAAACCATCAAATAATCAAAATTAGAAACAGCAAACTTGAAAAATTTAACGAAAAGTAGATTTGAAAAATATAACAACATATGAAAAATAGAACACAAACAGAAGCATTTGAGCTGGACAAAATTGACGCTTGGGTTCAAATGTATCCTTTACAATTTGTACATATTAGTTGCCACAATTTAAAGAGTACATATTCCTTTACTAAGGCCTACACACTCTACTAAAGAACAACAAGTCTATTATATGCATGATAAAAAACCTGCAAAATAGTTCTTAAATCTACAATTATGAATTAAAAAAAATCCAAACCTGCAAAATAGTTCTTAAATCTACAATTATGAATAAAAAAAAATCCAAACCAGAATTTACCTTATCTTAACTTCAATAAGCCTATCCAAAAATGACAAGTAATTAAATTACAAAGAACACTGATGAAAATACTACAACACAAAAACAAAAAAGAAAGGCGAAAAATCAAGCCAACTTTGATTCTAATAGATATATCCTGAAATGAATTATAGACCTACTTTTATACCTTAATATTCTGCAATGCTAAAAAGTAAGCTTGGACCCGAGGGCTTCAACATAATCTCATTCTTCGAGGGCTGATTGTAATCACTAGGCTTGGACCCGAAGGCTTCAACATAATCTCATTCTTCGAGGGCTGATTGTAGTCACTAGGCTTAGGCTTAGTATCTGTGAAAAATAATATATAGTAAAAGAACGAAACTAAATAAATAATAAACATTTTTTTCAATATATTTTTAAAAAACAACTCAAAAATCAATTATAGTAAATAGTTCAATCGCGTACCTGCATCCCACATCCATGGTAAAGTAAAGATGTAAAAATGATTTGTCTCCTAACATCCTGTTTCTTTCCATAGTGAAGGATAACCCAATCTATACCATAAAAAAGTTTACAAGAAAATAAAAAAAAACAGACCAATAGCATAGAAACATACCGAAATTGCAAAACAAAATTTAGATACATATGTAGTATCAAACATAGTTCACATGTTTACTCTTAAAGTTTCCTGAAATACACATGTAGTTCCTTCTTATTAAAACCCAACTTCTCATTATTTAATCCAATGTTTTACAACTTCAATGTGATTCTACTGTACAACATGGAATATTTCCAGCTCTACTTGTAACAGAAGAAGCATGTTACCAATTACGTTTAAGAATCTTACGATCCTTTTAGTTAGCCGTATGATTTGCACACAAACCAACATCAGCCCATAAAATATATGGAACGAGTCTTTGTATTATGACAAATACACAAAACATCAAATAATCAAAAGTAGAGACAGCTAACTTGAAAAATTTAACAACATATCAAAATAGATTTGAAAAATATAATAACATATGAAAAGTAGAACTCAAACAGTAGCATTTAAGCTGGACAAAATTGACACTTCGGCTCAAATGTATCATTTACAATTTGTACATATTAGTTGTACACAGTTGAAGGAGTACATATTCCTTTACTAAGGCCTACACACTCCACTAAAGAACAACAAATCTATTATATGCATGGTGAAAAACCTGTAAAATAATTCTTCTCAAATTTACAATTATGGATAAAAAAAAAATCCAAACCAGAATCTACCTTATCTAAACTTCAATAAGCCTATTCAAAAATGACAAGTAATTAAATTACAAAGAACACTGATAAAAATACTACAACAACCAAAAAAAACAAAAACAAAAAAGAGGCGAGAATCAAGCCAACTATGATTCTAATAGATATACCCTGAAATGAATTATAGACCTACTTTTATACCTTAATATTTTGCAATGCTAAAAAGCAAACTTGGTTCCAAATTTTCCACAGCTTGGTTTGGTCGTTAGGGTAGCTTGCGCCCGAGTGCTTCAACATAATTTCATTCTTCGAGGGCTGATTGTAGTCACTAGGTTTAGGCTTAGCATGGTTGTCTGTGAAAAATATTATACAGTAAAAGGACGAAACTAAAGAAATAATAAACCATTTTTATCCATATCTTTTTAAAAATACAACTCGAAAATCAATCATAGTATATAGTTGAATCACGTACCTGCATCTTATATCTATGGTAGAGTGTAAATGTAAAAAATGATTTGTCTCCGAACATCTTGGTTCTTTCCATTGTGAAGGATAACCCAATCTATACCATAAAAATTTCTCTAAAAAAAAACAGAACAATAAAATAGAAAGAGACTAGAGAAGGACATAAACAGAACAATAGAATAGAAAGAAAAAATTTAGAACACAATTAAACAGCGAAACAGATAATAGGAGCGCTCCAAATCCACAAATGAAAAAAGAAAAAAACATACAAGATAATGAAAGAAATCATGTAAGCAAACAGTTATACTTTACTTCAATTGGAATAGGAAAAATAAACAAAATCTAAATCATCCACAAGATAACAATATGAAGAGCATAGTTGAGATGGTGATTCCTTGTGCGCGCTCTTAAATAAGGCAAACACTGTGAATAAAAGCTTTGTTTAGCTGTTTTTTTTTTTTTTTTTTCAAAAGTTGTTTTCTACTGGGTTGTACATTTAGGTAAATTTGGATGCATCTACAACGGCTAGCTTTTTTGCCTTTCTAAAAAAAAATATCTTTTGGGTAACCGTCGATGAAAAGTTTTTCCGTACCTTTTGGTTGTTTATAGTCCAACGTGGACACTTTTATGGTTGCAACGGAAAATTGATGGTTGTTATTTTTCTTCAACGGAAAAAAATTGATGGTTGTTTTTTTTCCCTTCAACGGACATGAAATTGCAACCGAAATTTTATGGTTGTTTTTTTATCTTCAACAAATATGCAATTCAACTAAATCTGCTTGGCCCTTGTTTTGCTTTGATTATTATATACATAATCTCATAGGCCGTGCAATTTTCCAATGGTATAAGGACACTCTTAACTGTCACAATAAATATATAAAGTTTTACAGTAAGATTATAAGCTTAACATTGATTTTTAGGGTAAAACGGTCAATTTATTATAGTTCATTTTCTCCATCCATAGCATCTACATTTTCTCCATCCATCATCCATTTTCGGGTGAAATCACGTCTCCAAGAAATCACTACTTCTGGAGTCAAATTCGTTTGATGATAACATTGACTGATTTGGTGCATATATACATCCCTTATATGTATTTTTAGGATTTGACGTTTTATTTGTTGTGTAGTGCTACAAGTTGTTTTTGTATCCAGAAATTATAATATTACAGCTATAATTTTCAGCAATGTCTATGTCTATGAACAATTCATATGATTTATGATTGTTATTCTTAACTATAAAATTACTACTACAAGATTGTAAGAAAATTTTACCATAGTCTTCATCGTAAGCACAAGCCTTCGTAGTCAATCATGTTTCGATTGCCACAGAACATCCCACTGCCATGAGAAGAAATCCCAGTCACTCTTGGAACAGGGCCACTGCCATAAGAAGAATCCCCAGTCACTCTTGGAGCAGCACAGCAATAGCCAAAAATCATGGTGCCCATTTTGGCCCTGTCGCCTCGCAGGGAGAGGTCTCAGCACCGACCCCATTAGCAGAGAGATAGACAGAAAATGCGGGAAGAAGAGGGGAATGACTTGTGTAGAATTGACAGTGTTCTGCAGCAAATGCCAAAAATCGTCGTGCCCATTTCGGCCGTGTCGCCTTTGCAAGGAGAGGTCTCAGCGTCGACCCGACCCCAATAGCAATTAGCAGAGAGAGACAATGTGGTAAGAAGAGGGGAATGATTATCATGCATGGAAATGGTAAAGGGTAGCTGCGCTTAATACCTCGTATTGTACATTCTGTATATGTATCTGTATTTTAAAAAAATAAATACTCTGCCAAGGCCTTACGTGGACGATATGGTCATCATTCCACAACCGCCATACGTTGAAACATCGAGGCGACTAAAATTATGACAAATCACCATAAAAAGCAAAAAGCCACTCGGGGCAGTTATGTCCTAACCGAAATCCCATATGGTAATTGTGTGTTTGTGTCATAAATTTATTATTACCAACGGGTCCCTCAATAATCTTCTTGTGATTTGGAGCGATTTCATTGAACCTTGTGCTTTTCGAAACTCTTCATTGAAAGAACCTTTTGTGCTTTTCGAAACTCTTCATTTTCTTTTCACACATCCCCGATAATATTTGACTTCATTTCGCTGCATCATCATGATTGCGACTTCTCTTGTCAAGTCACATCCACTTTTATCATTTAACAGATCACTTTCCGTAAGCCGTCGGGACTAGGACTTTTGGCCACACGCTTTTATTCGGACACGTCACGTCACGTCGCATGTAAGAATTTTATAATTTATTTATTTTTTAAAATAATATTAAAACTTAAGTTCTAATCTCTTTTTTACACAATAATGACTTTAATTTTTATTTTTATTTTTTGAGTAGAGTTTTAAGAGGGTTATTCTTAACCACGACAAACTATATAGTTTGTTTGGTCTAGTCGGGATTTGAACACTCGTCCATTTGATCTTAGTCGGGATTTGAACACTCATCCATTTGATCTTAGTAGGGATTTGAACCTTTAGTACGAACTACTTCATCTATGTGTCTCATCAATTGAATCATAACCCTCTTAACAATCTTAAAAAAATATTTAAATGTTCATAATTTATTAATAATTTCTTTAAATAAAATTTATTTTTATAGTTAAATAGAATTTAATTTATTTTGTTTTCTTCAATATTTTTCCACGAGAAAAAGACAAATAATTAATACAAAATAATTAAATAAGTAAAATATTTTATAATTGTATAAATCTCATAAAATTAAATTAAAAAATAATAATTATAATTATGTAGAGAAGTAGATTTTTTAACAATAATTATAATTATGTAGAGAGAGGTAGATTTTTTAAAACTGATACAAAGTAAAACTAAAGGCCCTAATTTTAGTTTTTGTTCAACATTTCTTCATAAGAAAGACAAATAATTATATTAATTAAAGGTTTATTAAAAATTATTAAATAAATACAATATTTTATAGTTTTATAAATCTAGTAATATTTAATTAATTATAATTTTTTATTTGGTTAATGTGATAAACCCCTACTATCAATGGACAAGGTTGAGCAGTCTCCTCCCAACCACGACCCCTCGTAAAGTCGAGAGATATCGTAATGTTGAGAGATATGCTTACCAGCAGGGAATTTAACACACACCCACCCTCTCACACACTAGCCCACACATCCACAAGACTGAGCAATCTCCTCCCAACCATGACCCCTCGTAAAGCCCACAACTATGCCTATCAATAAGAAATTTAACACACTCACCTCCTCACACACTCACCTACCTTACGTTGTGGTTTAAACCTTGAACCTCTAGAAGAAGAATCGAAATGTTGTGTTGTACCCTGGGACTATTTAATTAAAAATAATAATTACAAAGAGAAAGATTTTATTTTTATTTTAAAAGTAATGCAAAGTAGAGATGGGTGCATAACGACTCTTTGGGTTGAGAAAAGATTCACCCTCCTTCGAATTAGAATTTGGGCATTTTGGATGAGAGCTCAACAATATACCACTACCATTGGTAGAATTTTATTTATTTGGTTTTCTTCAACATTTTTTTGAAAATTCAAACATTTGTATTAATCAAAAGTTTATAAAAAAATATCTTATGGTATTAGCTCAATCGCTTCCTGAATATTCGAGGAGACCAAGGTTTGAATCTTGCCAAATGATAAATACATAGTACACAAGCTTTGTTGATATATATATAATAATTATATTTTTTAATTGATTTTAAATATTAAATAGGTTTCCCATGTGGGTACATCGCAATTGCAATGGTTAGGGCTTTGGTTTCATTTTTGTGTGCTAAAAATATATATTAAATAGGTTATCCCATGCATCATAATTTAAATTCCATAAAAAAAATTAAAGGTTTTTTTTTTTTTTTTTAAATTTTCGTTGTTATTAAGTTCATGTCTTTTGATATAATAATAATTATATCAAAAAGGAAAATGCCAAGTACGATGCATTTAAAACCAAACTTAACGCTAAAAGCCTATATATTGAAAATGCATGTAAGGAAAGAACATTAACGAATCGACACAAGATAAAAGCAATATGGAATACGACCCTCTTTATTGATATGCTTTTAAATTCATGTTACAATGCGTCTCCTTCCATTTTAGGGGATAGGAGCGTCAAATATGTTTCTTGTCACATTCATGGATAACAATCCTTCTTTCGCGTGCCCACATGTAAGATGGGCGGACCAAAACGTCGTCGCCGCTTGTGTATATGAGTGTTGACTCCTTACTACTCCTCTGATGTCGAAGACCTGCATTCAAGGAAACAAAAAATATCAGTAGCACCTGCAGATAGAATAGAACATGTGTTTCCCAAGGCCTACTGTTAGTGTATGCATGAAAATATTAAAACGATAACCAACTAACATCAGAACGACCTAAAAATTTGACAGAAGCAATAAAACCTTACCAGGAATCCACTGCAAAAGGAACAGTCGGGAAATTCCTTACAGATTTGTATTCGCTCTGGGGCGGGACGAATAAACCTACAATAAATTGTAAGAAAGCACCCTCTTCAATGTCCTATCCAAGAAGCTCCAAATGACCTACAAAGTTGGGGTTAGCTAATTGGGGGTATTTTGGGACAACCCAAATGGTTAGATTTCTCCAATTTGGCCTCTGTCACCCAGATTTTGATGATGCCATCTACAGGTTAGTAAAGGCGGGAAATGATAAAAACATGGTAAAAAATGCTCAGAATGAAGTGAAATTTAAACTACAGCCTATTTAAATAACCTAGAATAATATGCAAAAGAAAAATTGGATAAATCTATCACAGATTTCAAATCACTCCGGGGCGGGACGTTTAGAACTGTAACAGTTTAGAGGGCGCCCGGGGGCAGGACACCCGCCGTTTGGGACTCTGTTTCGGCACCAATCCACTTGGGATGGGTCCAAAACCTCTTATGGGGTGTTTTCAACAAATTTAGTGGGATATTGTGGCCAAATGTTCGGGTTTGGGTCCGGATTTGTGCTTCCAATAACCACCCTATGACCTCTCTTCCAAAAGAGATCAAAGATGTGAAAGGCACAAATCAAAAAGGTGTATGTGTGGATGTAAAATGGCAGCACTTCGTTGCTCAAAATGCTACCTCTCTCTCTATATTTTGGGTGAGAAGACTCACCAATTTATAGACCTAGGGTCTCTTTGTTTGAATGCGCATGCGAGGGCGCCACTGGAGTTGCATGTCCTATTTTGGGAAAAAGATTATTCCCTGATTTAGAGTCTCCTTGCATGAGGCCTCAAAAAATCCAAGAAATGCATGAATGAAGTCTTTCTCCTTGATTTGAAGTCGCTCCTCGCAATTGCATGGCCTGAAGCTGCAGTTAACTGACAGACTTGTCGAGGTTTGACTTTTTTGTCAGTCAAACCTTCTATTCGCTTCTCCCTAGGGCGAATGCTAATAATTATCCCTGGGTGGGATGAATACCAGTTTGTATTCGTTTCAGGGTGGGACGAGTAGGGAGTAAGGTGCCAAATTGACCTTTGACCTTCCAAACTGCTTTTGGGAGTGGTGAGGACCACTATTTAACCTCTGGAGGCTACCCTATGGGTTGTGTGTGTCAATGCGATAAGCGTTGGTTGTCACATAATCGGATTGGTGCTATTTTGGTGTCTAAAGATGCCCCTTTTTGGGAAGCGTAGTGCAAGGCACAGCGTCAAGCAAAAATAGATAACCAAAGCACTAATGATTAGGGTTTCTCGATAACCTAACCAACTTTTGGTGCCCCAAGTATGGAAAGGGCACGCATTCTTGAATCTTTGCTTTTGACGAGCTAAGGAACTTAATTCAAGTGTTAACCTTGTTTAGTGAGGTGTTACTTGAGCTTGGACATTGTTCAGTCATGAATAAACAAAGGGCGTAACCTTTTGTCTATGGGAACCTTGAGTTCATGATTCACGAATGCCAAGTGTTTGATCAGCTTGTGATTATTACTTATTTGCTACCCCAAGTAGGGGCGTGATTGTATTTATCAATGATCCTTTGAATGCATGTTATTTCCTTGATTGGGTGTGTTTTTGTTGATTGGTGACAAAGTGTGACTACCCCCTCGAGCAATGAATCGATGAGGGAATGACCAACATGAGAAAAGCGACGAGTCGCTTGACCCAAGATGACTTAGGTAAGGGTGCCTTCAAGTGTTTATTGTTGAATGCTTAAGCAGTTTCTAAAAATTCTGACCTATTTTTGGTGGGTTTTAACCCTTTTTGTGATGCATTTTGGAGTTGAAATTGTCAAAAATTTGTCCTCCCGTGGAGCGGTCCGGCTATGGTAGCCTTCTTAGGGAGTAGGATAGTGACAATTTGTGACCCCAATGTCTGTTTTGGATGCCAAGAATGTCAAGCGCAAAGGCACCTTTGTTCGACAATGTTATTGCTATTTTTGGTTGGGTTTTGACCCTTTTGGTGACGCCGTTTGGGGATGAAATTCTTGAAAATTCGTCCTCTCGTGGAGCAGTCCGGTTATGGTAGCCTTTTTAGGGAGTAGGATAGTGAGGATTTGTGACCCCGATGTCTGTTTTGCATGCCCAGAATGTCAAGTGCAAAAGCACTCTCATTGGACACGTTTATTGCTTGTTTTTGGTGCATGTTGTGCAGTTTTTGATGTGTTTGAAATTTTTGCTCTGTATTCATTCCTGGGTGGGAGGAATACCACATTAGTAATTGTCATTGGGCAGGACGAGCGCTAACCAGAGTGCTCATCCCAAGGAGGAACGATTACAGGCTCAAAAAGCCTATTTAAGGGTCAAAACTGGGTTTTGGGCTCATTTGCTTTTGTTTCCTGGCGATTTGGAGCTTTGAGGAGGAGGAGGTCAATTCTGTGAAGCAAAATGCTGCCAAATTTTTTCCCGCTACCATGAGTTCACAGACCGGATCATCAAGAGACGGAGCTGAAGCGAGACCAGTGAGTGTTCTCCCTCTTTATTGTTTATTTGTTACAGTTTGGAAAACCGTAAGTTGTGATATTTTTTGTCTTTTGTATTTTGTTTTTCAAATTAAAATGAAACCCTAGACTATCAAAAATTAACACTTAGCTGAAAACTTAGTTGAACCCTAGTTAAACAAAGATCAAAAGTTTAGTTTAAAACTTAGCTGAAAAACTTAGTTTAGAACGTAACTTAAAAACTTCGCTTAACCCTAATTTAACAAAAAATGAAACTTAGGTTAGAAACGTAGGGTAAAACTGAGCATAAAAACGTAGCTTAACCCTAGTTTATTTGTGTGGTTGTGTTTTGTGTTTGTAATTGATCAGTTAACCTTTAGAGTTAAAAACCCGAGGACTGACAAATTATTATGATTTTTTTTTTGAATTTTTTAATTTGTTTGTAATTTATCAGTTTTGAGGGTTTAAAACCCTAGAACTGAAAATTGTTTTTGAATTTTTTAATTTGTTTGTAATTTATCATTTTTGAGGGTTTAAAACCTTATAACTAAAAATTGTTTTTGAATTTTTGAATTTGTTTGTAATTTATCAGTTTTTAGAGTTAAAAACCCTAGAACTAAAAATTGTTTTTGAATTTTTTAATTTGTTTGTAATTTATCAGTTTTTAGAGTTAAAAACCCTAAAACTGAAAATTGTTTTTGAATTTTTTAATTTGTTTGTAATTTATCAGTTTTTAGAGTTAAAAACCTTAGGACTGACAAATTATTATTGTTTTGAATTTTTTTTTTTTTTTGTGTTTGTTTTGATTAATTTATCAGTTACAGTTAAAAACCCTAGGTTGACAAATTATTGTTTTGAAAATTAATTTATCAGTTAGAGTTAAAAACCCTAGGTTGACAAATTATTATTTTGGATTTTTTTTTTTGTTATTGTTTTTGTTAATTTATCAGTTTTTAGAGTTTAAAACCCTAGAACTGAAAATTGTTTTTGAAGTTTTTAATTTGTTTGTAATTTATCAATTTTTAGAGTTAAAAACCCTAGAACTAAAAATTGTTTTTGAAGTTTTTAATTTGTTTGTAATTTATCAGTTTTTAGAGTTAAAAACCCTAGAGCTGACAAATTATTTTGTTTTTGTTTAATTGTTGTATATCCATATTTTTGTTGTATAGTTTTTTTATGGTGTTTAATGTTGTTTATGTTGTTTTCTTTTGTAGGTTGTGAAGAGCCGGTACTGGGTACCTACAATTTTCATGAAAGCGCGTGAGGCGCTGACTTTGGCTGACTGGGAGTGGCTTGATGCCCTTGGGCTCAAGCAGGTGACCCGACTAGAGCCTATGGTTAGGGATCGGACCTATTTGACGGCCCTGATCAACTTGTGGGAACCCTGGACCAATACCTTCCATCTCCCAACAGGGGAGATGACAGTGACCTTGGAGGATGTCTATCAGATTTTGCGGATTTTGATAGACGGACTACCGATCAAGATGATGTCACGTGATTAGCGGACAACTATACTGACGTGATGCTTTGGGCATGGGGAGGAGGTGGGTGTGGACAGCCCAGTGGAGAGGGCAAAGAGCGACTGCCTGATTAGCGGTATATTGGTTCGATGGTGGCTTGAGATGGGTGTGTTGGGAGTGAGGCACGTCGTATTGATGGGCCTCATTTCCAACATGCTGCTACCCAACTCTTCGGGTGCGAGGTTCCCATGGAACCTACTGGAGGTGGTGTTTAGGTTGGTGGTGTGCCCTACGGATGCACCGATGATCATGAGATGGGGACAGACTCTACTGGCATAGCTCTATGATGAGTTGTACGAGGTCCGCTACTAGAGGCAGAAGGGGATTGGATGTAGCTACTTGTTGTAGTGTTGGGCTTGGTAGCACATAGCAGTGGAGAGGCCATTTGGGTTGCCATGGACGACACGGGTGGAGATGGTAGACCGAGATATTGGTTATAGGACACTATGGCGAAGATCTGTGGGCAGGTGTCGTAGGGCACTATGTCGATGCCTTCACTCGGCTTACTCCAGGGGAGGTGTTCTGACACCCCTATCAGGACTGTCCGGCCTGGCCTTAGGCGGGAGAGTGGCTCCAGCGGGTATGGAGGAGGTGGTGGTTGATTGGGCGACATGGGATTGAGCAGGAGTTCTTCCCTTATGGTTGAGTTACACGACAGTTCGGGGTGTGCCAAGGGTTGCCTGGTGAGCCCGTGGTCTATCAGCGTCAGGGGGACGAGAGGACTCTAGCTTGGCCAGTCATTGTGTCGTTGGGTGAGGATTCAGATATCGTGATTGATGCCCCAGACATGGGTGACATCGAGGTTACCGCTGAGTATGAGCAGTGGTGGACTCTACGGTGATGGCGAGGTGAGGGGCCTCTAGGTGGTGTAGAGGCAGCAGTAGCAGGGGATGAGGGTGTAGAGGCACCAGGTGAGGGTTGGGGTGTTCCCCTAGATGATGTGGATATGGTGGAGGTTGAGGATGCGAACATGGATTATGAGGTTCCAGATCAGCCGAAGATGCAGGACATTTTAGAGCAGTGGGAGCCAGAGCAGGCTGCTGTTCCAGAGATGTCAATGCCTCAGGCAGTTGTGGAGGACACAGAGGTAGGGGTGCACATTGAGAATGCATGATTAGCGGGGCTACTTCGAAGGCGAGATGAGGAGCTGGGGGAGGCTCTGCAGGAGAGGGATCTTCTGTGAACTCAGTTGGCTGAGCAGGAGAACGCATTTGCTACGTACTATCGACAGGATGGGGATACTGATGTGACATGAGAGAGGGATCTCCTATGGACACAACTGGTGCAACACGATGATGTAGTAGCGATGTATCATCGATGGGAGGCGGAGTGGTGTTGGCACCAGATGGATCTAGAGGGAGAGATCATCTGCCTCAGGGGGCGGGTACCTGAGCCCTTTGGAGGTGGGTCTTCACGTCGAACAAGGGAGAGTGATACTGAGCAGTCAACATCGTATTATCACAGGCAATTGGATGAGGGGGGCTCTAGTAGGCGTGATGCAGGGGCTGGCAACAACCACCCTGAGGGGTCCCATAGGACCCACACCACAGGGGGTAGTTCCCGTCGAACTGATCCTGCGTGATCATGGTGGCCGACACCCTAGGCTTGGGGGTTTTTGAGTTTTTGGTTGGTTGCGAGGTCAAAGGACCGGTTCATTGTAGCCTGCGGGTATTTTTGATGATATATATACAGATGACTTTCTTTGTTTTTTTTATACACTTTTCATGGTTTGTTTTTCTGTTTATGCATAGTTATTTATGATGATGTATGCATGTGGTATTATGAATGTGATGTTTCTAATTATATGATGTATGCATATGGAATGAATGAAATGAGTTGTTGTTAACTTGTCGATGGCACCATAGACTGTACAAGATTTACTGGCTTGCTGTACTTATGGGATGGTGTTGTGGAATGACTCTACATGTGAGGACTTTGTTTTTGTATTTTTTTTTTTGATGGGGATGGATGTAATGAAATGTACCAGTTGTTTAAAAATATAGTTAAGCTGTTATGAGATTCAGATATTTTAACTAACTAGCCAAAACTGTACATTTATCTCGCAAGACTTTTGAACAAGGTATAAATCATACTTGAGTTTGACCAAGTTATTTCACATCCCTATGTGTGCAATGGAGTTCATTTATGTGGTATTTTTCAGGATACCGCCAGTGCCAGATAGGTTGTCAACCAAAATTGTACTGAGGATCACCTAATTAGCTCCACTAACTCTGTTGTTGTATTTAGAAAGAGTAATCCATGGGATAATCTAAGGTACCATAAGCTAGCTCATCCACATGCAAACAGTGGTCTGCTCACACGCAAAGCTAATGTGATAGACATATCGTCATGCATTTAGGATACCGCCATTGCCAGGTAGGCTATCCACCAAACCCGTAATGAGGATCACCTAGATGGTTTTCGAATGCTGAGAATTCCAAGGATTCAAGCTCAGTCTTTTTATTTACTCAATGTGTTAGGATACTTGCTCGTATACATAGTGATGAAAATCACTGTTTATTTTTCTTTTTTTTGTGTTTCTTTTTTAGCAAGGATGTTGAATAGTGGTGATAACCACTGTTATTTGATTTTGCATTTTGAGCGTCGTAAGGTTGAACTTGTAGGTTTTTGGCTTATGAATGACCTTGATCCTTTTGGCCTTGGGGATGACTACCCATCCTGTTCAGGGACGTGTAGTACAAATCCTTACGACTTTGGGAACCAAAGGGGATTATGGAGATTTATGAAGGAAGGGCATTGATCTTTTAGGCCTTGGGGATGACTACCCATCCTTGGTAGGGGCATGTAGTACGAATCCTTACGACTTTGGAGACCAAAGGTGATTGGAGATGATCATGATGATGGCTTGTGGAGATTTTGTTTTTGAATGGTCATTGATCCTTTTAGGCCTTGGGGATGACTACCCATCCTTGGCAGGGACGTGTAGGACGAATCCTTACAACTTTGGAAACCAAAGGGGATTATGGAGATTTATGAAGGAAGGGCATTGATCTTTTAGGCCTTGGGGATGACTACCCATCCTTAGTAGGGGCGTGTAGTACGAATACTTACAACTTTGGGGACCAACGAGGATTGGGATTTTTGGTAGTGGTGACAACCACTGTTTATTAGGGGGAATTGATGGGGAATAGCTTGTCCTTTTGTCAATTCTTAGCACTCTTGAACCATTCACACAGGGGGATGAACAGGCTAATATTTCACCTATGGTATCCTAGACTTTTTTGTAGGTGTCTCTTGCGTTCACACAACTTAGGAATTATTTTATGTGTTTTAACTTGTGTAGGGATGTTACATAACGAGGCATGACCCAAGTAAAAATTTCCCTTGTAAAATCCTTTTAACTTTGTACTATTTTTGGCTAGAAAGTTAAAGACAGCTGAATGACGAAAACCCTACATACATTAGGATGCAACTGATTATGCGAACAATGGGAATGCTGCTATTCGGGATGTATGTGTGTATAAAATGGATGGAATGTGGAAAATGAAGGAATTGCCTAGCAATTACAGTCTATGGTGCTTTTGACATGTATAACCTAGCAATTATGCAATGTATGGATGCGATGCCTAATGCAACCTATATTTTTGTATTTTGATTTTTACAAGTATGCATGGAATGGAGATGCAATTTTTTTGTTATTTTTGATGATTTTATTGTTTTTACTTGTTTTTTTTTAATATGTATTTTGACCAAGCGGTTATGGTTACCCTTGGAGCTTTTGGTTTGACCAAAGGGTTTATGGATACCTTTGGGGCATTTTTGGGGTTGACCAAGTGATTGTGGAAATCCTTGGAGCTTTTGGTTTGACCAAAGAGTTTATGGACACCTTTGGGGCATTTTGGGGGTTGACCAAGTGATTGTGGAAATCCTTGGAGCTTTTGGTTTGACCAAAGGGGTTATAGATACCTTTGGGGCATTTTGGGTTGACCAAGCGATTGTGGGAATCCTTGGAGCTTTTGGTTTGACCAAAGAGTTTATGGACACATTTGGGACATTTTGGGGGTTGACCAAGCGATTGTGGAAATCCTTGGAGCTTTTGGTTTGACCAAAGGGTTTATAGATACCTTTGGGGCATTTTGGGTTGACCAAGCGATTGTGGGAATCCTTGGAGCTTTTGGGTGGGCCTATGGCTCTCTAAATGTGGAATGGCCTCAAATGACTGATGTTCAAGGGTTCTAGTTCCTTGATTCCTTCAAGAGAGGCAATCCGGTATGTTCCAGGTCCTATTTTACTGTCAATCACATAAGGACCTAACCATTTTGCCACGAACTTGTCCCTTAGATGGGACGATAAATTAGAATTATGTTGGTTCTCTTTTAAGACCAAGTCACCAACCTGAAAGTCCCTTAGGTGAACCTTCATGTTGTATGTTTTCTTAAGTTGCTCTTGATAGATATGCAAATGCTCGAGAGCATTGGCGCGTCGTTCATCGAGCAACGTCAGTTGGTCTAATCGGGCCTGCCATGCAGTGTCATCATCGATGAACTCTTGCATTGAAATGCATAGGGAAGGGATTTCCAACTCGAGAGGCATGACTACCTCGAAGACATACACCAGCAAAAATGGAGTTGCCCTAGTGGGCGTCCGAATGCTAGTGCAATAAGCCCATAGGGCAAGCAGGATTTGAATGTGCCAATCCTTATGACTATCTACGACTGTCCTTTTGAGGATGACAACTAGCATTTTGTTTGACACTTCTTCTTGCCCATTTTCCTTATGGATAATAGGGTGTTGAAAAACTATGCTAAATTTTGTACTTTGTTGTCAAAGCATGCACATATTTATTCTTAAATGACGTCCCATTATCCGATATGATCTTGGATGGAATACCAAAATGACATATGATGTTATGTAAAATAAACTCTACAATGCGAGTTCCAGTCGTAGAGGTTAGCGAAATTGCTTCCACCCACTTGGTGAAGTACTTTGTGGCCGTTATGATGAACGTGTGATGACCCGACGATGCAGGGGAGATCTTTCTGATTAGATCGAAGCCCCACTACAAAAAATGCCAAGCCAATTGAATCTTTGCAAGGCCTGAGAAGGTACGTGTGTCAAATTGGCATGGTGTTGACACTTCACATACTTCTTTACATATGCGTAATAATCTCGCTCTAAAGATGGCCAATAATAGCCCATGCAGAGAATGCGCTTTGCGATGGCCATACCACTGAAGTGGCCACCGCATGTACCATCGTGGACTTGGGTGATCACCCAAGCGGACTCCTACTGGTCCAAGCAACGAAGGAGGATTCCTTCATAGCTCTGACGATACAAAATGTCTCCTAGCAAGACATGTTTTACCGCTTTCTGTTTAAATGATATTTTTGCGGCTTGTGTCAATCCAAGTGGGAGGTTACCTAACTTGAGGTAATCCCTTATGGGTGTGTACCAATCCTGCTGATCAGAAACCTCGATGGTATGAACAACCAATCCCTCTTGAATTTCATCCCTAGCAAAATTTGAACGGGAAAGAACTTGTAAAAACAACGTTGTGTTGCTATTAAGAGGGGCCGGGGAGAATAAGGACCCCTAGTTGGCCTGAATCAGATAATCTTGGATTCGAGAGAACCTATCCTGAGATGGTTCAATCTGGATCAAGTGGATTCCTGGAATTAGGTCAGAGCTTGCTCGCTCCATTACGGATTGCGATAATGTTTTGACCTGAATGGTTGTCATCTCACATTAAGGGTATTGTGGGATTAGTGACCCCAAGGAGGCCATAGTATCCGCAAAACGATTCAATGATCGAGGGAGTGCCTTGATGTTGTACCATTCAAGTTGTGCCAGGAATTTGTCCACAAGGGCTTTGTAGGCATGCAGAACTGGACATTTACATTGTAATACCCCTTTGACTTGATTGACAATTAACAAAAAATCACCAAAGATGTTTAAATGTTTAATGTTCATGGTGACTATTGTTTGAAGACCTATGAGCAAGGCTTCGTATTCTGCATTGTTGTTGGTGCACGGGAAGTCTAATTTAAATGATAGAGACATTGGAGCCCCTTGCAGTGTGAAGAATAAAATTCCCACGCCACCTCCTTGTTCACATTTAGAACCATCGAAGAATACGGTCATGTCAGCCTGTGACTCAGGCTAATTAGAATTTGGCGATTCTCAAACATGGAAGACCCCATCATCAGGTAGTTCTATGGTTAGAGGCTGATTGTCTTCAAGAGGAGCCTCTGCCAGTTGATCGGTAATGACTTGACCTTTTATGGATTTTTGTCCAATGAATTCTATGTCAAACTTCGTCAACAACATGATCCATTTTGCCATGCGACTACTATGATAAGTACGACTCATCATGTATCGCAATGGATTCTCCTTAGACACAACATACGTCGTGTTGCTGAGCATGTAGTGGCGTAGCTTTTTGGTAGCAAACACCACTGCAAAGCAGAGCTTCTCAACGTATGCATAGTTAAGTTCATAACTAACCAGGGTGTGGCTAAGATAGTAAGTAGCCTATTCTTTGTGTAGTTCATTTTTCTGGGACAGCATGGCACCCAGTTCCACCTCAGTAGCTAAGATGTATAAGTAGAACAACACTCCTAGTCTAGGTGGTGCCAATATTGGCGACGAAGCCAAGTATTGTTTAATATTGTCAAAGGCTGACTGGCACTCGTCATCCTAGTGAAATTCTACCCCCTTGTGCAATAATTTATTCATGGGTTGACACTTGTTAGATAACTACGCTATGAAGTGCTTGATTGACACGACCTTTCCATGTGGGCTTCTAAGCTGCTTGATGGTAGTTGGGGGAAGCATTTCAAGGATTGCCTTGACTTTGTTTGGATACACCTCGATTCCTCGTTTGGAGACTATGAAACCCAAGAGCTTTCCAGATGTGATGCCAAATACACACTTCTTGAGGTTTAGTCTGACTTTATGTTCAATGAGGCGATCAAGGATCTTGCTTAAGTCATCGAGATAATCTGGACGCAAAAGAGATTTGGCCAACAAATCATCCATGTAATCTTCCAAATTTTTGTGCATGTAATCGTGGAAGATGTACGTCATGGCACATTGGTAGGTGGTGCCAGCATTTTTAAGGCCAAAGGGCATGACCTTATAACAAAATGTCCCCCAAGGCGTTGTGAACGCCATTTTTAGTTGGTCTTTAGGATTAATACAAATTTGATTGTATCTTGAGAAACCATCCATGAGGGAAAGCATTTCATGGCCCGCTATAGCGTCTACCAATGCGTCGATACTCGATAAGGGGAAATCATCCTTAGGAATCGCTTTGTTTAGATCTCAAAAATCGGTGCATATGCGAATCCTCCCATTGAGCTTTTTGATGGGCACCATGTTAGACAACCATGGTGGGTAATCCACGCAGATGACAAACTATGCATCCAATAGCTTTTGTAGCTCGTATTTGACCATTAAGGCTACTGTTGGATGCATCTTATGTAGTTTTTGCTTTACTAGCTTTACTGTCGGATCAAGCGTTAAATTATGCGTGACTAGCTATGGATCTAGCCCCGACATGTCTTTGTAGGACCATGCAAAAACCTCCTTCTTCTCTTTGAGAAGGGCAATGTAGTTGGCTTGCTCTTTGGGGGATAGACTTACCCCCAGCTTGATGATTTGCAAATTCATTGGATCTAAGCCGATGTCTACGTCAGTCGTCTCCTCGATTGACATGTGGGACCCATCCTCCAACTGATGTGGAGTTGGGATCAAGTGGATATCATTTGTTGAGTTGAGATCATCATTTGGAATGTTAGGTTCCTCTTTAGCATGGAAGACATCCTGAGTCTATCTAGGGGTGAAATGGAACATCCCACCACAAGGCCAATACTATGATGGGGATGGTGGTGTGTCAATGTGATCCCAGTCTATAGCATCTAGGTCTAGGTGCCATGACCATGTTGGGTCAGCTAGATTATGGATGGGGGTGGCTAAATCAATGGAGATCATGTTGATGAAATGATTTTGGTCTCCATTACCGTGGGTGTGGTTGCTCGAAAATCCTAGATGATCTTTGTGCTCTGAATCTAGCTCTGTGGGTACTGACACAAATGGATCGGCCCTATGCATAGATAAGAGGACAGGGTCCGCCCTAGGAACTGATGGCTCTTTAGGGTCTCCAGGTGGAAAATATTCTCTGTATACCTGGAGTGGCGGGTGTAGTAATTGCTATAACTGTGCCTGGTTGAGGTGCCACCTATGTCTTGGCCCCATGTGTAGTTGTTCAAACATGTCATCTATGTCCAAAGGATATTTTTGATGTCGCATATGATTGAGATAGGCCATCTCAGTTTCATATTCATAATCACTGTCAAAAATCCAAAGGCCTTCATTGGCTCCAATAGCTGTTTGCAACATAAGAGGTTCATCTTGCTCGAGCAAATTAATGTGATCCCATCGGGGTTGTTCCGCTCTCTATGAGGGGACCTAATGCTCTTGAGGTGGCATATGCTCAATTGGAGCATTCAAAGGGAACATTGTCAGGAAGCTCTCCTGATAATCATCCATGGGATGCACTTGTGAATGATTGCTATCAGATTTGAAAGGATCCCAAGGTGCTACCTTGTATTCTGACTTGTCTTTTGAAGACCCCTCTTGGTCTTGTCTATATCCCTCTTGTAGGTGAGTCCTCGAAATTTCTCCCTTTGCGACTGAAGGGAAATGGTTGTTAAGGTCAACAAGGTTGGTTGTTAGCAATGGGTGATAATCCCCCAATGTATATGTTGTGTTAGGATTGGCATATGGATCTAATGCCAACCCATCCTTGTTGCCTATCCCTAGGGCCTGCATGTTCTCTACCAAGATGTCCAGGGGCAAGGGGTGGTTAAACCCTAATCTTGACTTGTCATAAGGCATTTGATATATCGGTTGGAAAAGAACACGCACTCCTTGCTCATACCTGCCCAACCCATATCCATGCTAATTGCATTGGCCAAGATATATCAAAGCGAAATATGGGTTGGAAAAATAGTTGACGTCCTCAGCAAAGGGTTCCTCATCTTCGTCTTCTTGCATGTAAGGTTCAACGCCATTATCCAGGCCCCCATAAAAAAAGTTTATCTGATTGGGTGGGTAGCCTAGAGGAACCACAAAATCGATGGGAAGGCGGGGTCTCCCCATGTCCTGCATGGACTCAAGTGCGGGTGTTGCTACAATGTTTCACACTATATACTCCCCCAGGCCTGTGTTGGCCATCTCAACGGTGATCATTGGTGGTTTAGGGGGAGCAAATGGGAGTCCTTCTGGAGTCCACTCCATGGAGGGCAAACCAGTCATCTCAACTTCCATTCTTCTAGGCATCTCTTCGATAGAGATGGTTGAGACTAGGGGTGGTTCCTCTTCTAGGGGTTTCTTTCCCTTGTCTATTGGTGTGGCCACCGTAGGTGGTGTCATTGTTGAAGGACTAGAAGAGGAATATGGATCCGACTAGGGATTTGATGGACTTGTCAATGGGGACGCCTGTGGAATCGGACCCTATTTATATGGATTCAACTGAAAATCCAAATGCATTGATGGAAGGGTCGATTACGGCATGAATTGCACCGTATTGCAGTACTTGAAGGGCTCTAAGTCTATCGGGACTACATGCACCTGTCCTTCAAATGTGTACTTTAAGCACTAATGAGCTATAAAAGGGACACACTTCATGTCCCTGATCCAAGGCCGGCCCAACAAGATATTATAGGCCATCTCACCTTCCAAGATGTGGCACAATGTATGAATAGTATTTTGTCCCACTTGGATGGGTAGGACAATTGTGCCAACCGTCGAGCATATCGCATCATTGAATGCTCGAAGAGTATAGGTGGAGGCCACGATGTGAGATGTCGGCAACTTCAGATGTTTCAATGTTGTTGTTGTAATTATATCACTGGACGAGCCAGTGTCCCCCAACACTCTCTTATACAGAATCCTGTTGACCCGTGCAATGATGTGCAGGGGTGGATCTACCACATCACCAGTCACTGATTTCAATTCATCTTCTCTAGAGGTGATGACTATTTCTATACATTATTTTACATGTCCTACGAAGTTATTAAAAGAATTTTCTTCATGGGGTTGCAACTCGATGGCTTTTAATATCTCCATTAGAGCCTCCCGATGGGGTGCTAATTGTTGAATGAGCTCGTATATGGAGATCCTAGCTGACGTGGTTCGTAGACTTTGGGTAAGTATGGTTTGAATCGTGGCCACTGGTCTAGGCGGGGGAAGTTGCGTAGGGTGCTGTTGAGGTTGTGACGTCGATGGAACCTCTCTTGTGGCTACCACGGGGGCAGCTCCTAGGTACCTCTTGTTCCTAGTCACTATGCTTATCATCCCTACATACCCCTGCATGGGGAAATTTTGTTGCACCTTATTGAATTGAAGGGGTTTTGCCTGCGCCTCATGGGCAGGCAAGGGGTCTCTGAAGACTCCTATCTGTTGGTTGTTTTGTGCTACGGGGTTGTCTACTGCCAACATCTTTTTGTCGATTAGGTCTTGCACCAAGCTTTTAAACTTCCAACATGCATTAAGATCATGTCCTTTTCATCTGTGGAACCTACAATACAAGTCCTCCCTGTACCCCTTAGGCTTTGGTGCATTGGGGTCTATGGTTTGAATCTCTGGCAGGTTGATCAAGTTTGCCACTGACAAGCAGTCAAATAGGGAGTCCCTAGACTCTGTGTAAGGTGTGAATTGTTGCCTAGGGTGACGCTGCTGATTTTGTTCTTGCCTTTGGTTTTCTCTTTCATTATTTTTAGGAGGCACCGCTTGATAGTTAGCCTTTTGGGGTTGTGTTGCTTGTGTAGGCTTAGGGACGTTTATAGCAACCTGATTGACCGCAATGGGTTTCTGTTGCGTGGTCACTGTTTTGGTGTTCTTAGACCATTATTTCTTCTTAGGCTTGGCAATTTCACCATCCTATATCTTGATCTCCTCAATGATTCTGGCTTACGCCAGAGCTTCCTCTAAAGTAGCATATTGCTGCAACTACAATAGCACAAAGATCGATCTCAAACAGCTCTTTGAGAACATTTGGGTCAGGTCAAACATGGGAGGGAGGTAGGGTAGCTTTGAAAGCAACATACTCCATCGGTTCCCATATGCCACCATGGTTTCTTCCTCATACTGCATGAGGCTAGCTAGGTCGCTTAGTGACGCCTTCTTGATGTTGAAGGCGAAGCGTTCGAGGAACGCATCCACTAGCTGATCCAAGTTACTGATGCTATGTTTTGGTAACTGAGTGAACCAATCAGAGGTAGGGCCTACGAATGTGGTTATAAATGTTCTTAGCAACAAAGCATCATTATACTGAATGCCAAAGCATTGGCTTAGGAATCTAGTCACGTGCTCTTGGGTATCCTCTTCTCCTCTAAATAGTGCCAACTGGGGCAATTTAAAGTGTTTAGGGTATAAAGGTGTCGACACTGACGGATGCACAAGGTGACTGCGGAGTTGGTGTAAAGTGGGATTTTGGGGCCCAGAAGTCTTGGTCTCCATATAATTTAAGCGCTCGAGCAACGCTTTATATGCATCGAAAGATTTAATATCTTCCTCCTTAGTTTGCTCCCGTTGTGGGTTGCGGGGAACTTGATGCCTATAGAGGGGTGGCCGGATAGTAGCCCCTCTACCTTGATAGGGTGTTTTAGCCCACTCTTCTTCTTGCTCATACTCCTCATAGGATTCTTGAGGAGTTTTTGGATGAGACCTATAACCATGGGTGGGTCCCCGTGGGGGGCGCCCATCGTTGTTCCTGGGAGTGGCCTCCCGCTCAGGTCTAGGAGGTCTTAGAGGCAACACTTGGTAAGGTCACAAGGACCTGTCTCGCACCAAGGGGTTGCGCCTCTCATACACTTCTACCTTATGCACACGAGGGGTTGGGACCTTCTCAGGCACAGTGTTATGAAGCAATTTGGTTGTCTGACACTAAATGCGCTCTTTGCTAATGTGGTACAGATGATCTAACTGTTGTTGATCTTGCTTGAGCTGCGTGATTTGCGCTTGGTGGATGGCATGTCTGGAAAATGCATAGTCAATTTGTTCCATCGTATCATGTTTAGGAAGCCTAGATGCCTCTCCTACATGTATATCTCAGTCATGGTGATCCAAGACCCCTATGGGTTGCTTTCCTCTATCGAGGTTAGCGGTATTCACCCGAGGAATTGGCCTCAATGGGTTATCCCGATACATAGCAGGTGCGGAGGTGCATCACTCTCGCACTATGTACTGCTCTTGAGGAACATGGTGGTCTTCCTCGTACTCCCTTTCGTATATGTGAAGGGTGTGGGGAGAATTGTCTTGCCTTGTCTGGAGAGCCTTGTGCTCTGGATTTTGTCTAGTGTTTCTAACAGTAATAAGGAGTAAAGGAGGGATGACGAAATCATGTGGCCCCTCCTTATGGACCCTATATTGCTCTAGCACTTCATCACTAGGCCACTCATAATGAGCGTCTAAGGGAGGCCTCCTTTCTATTTTGAGTGCCACGTGTAGGTTTTCCTCTTGAAAGGATCTATGCTGAGTGGGGGTGCCCCTCAAAGAGGTGCCTCTATAGTCCTATTCTGTGGTGGCATGATGTGGACTATCTTGGGTGTCAAGCCACCAGGGCGGGATGACCAAGTCCTCAGGACTATATCGGAGGCGACTTGTCACCCTTTATGCACTCTTTGCAGCTCCTACCCGTGATTGGGTTTGGCTATGGGTGTACACCATGGTGATGTTTTCCTACAAGATGCATAGGTTTTTATCTCTTTTTATGATTTTTATGCTACACTAAACATAAGGGAAACACACAATCAAAGCAATGATTATCTTGTTTAAAGATTAAAAGTGTGCCCTAAATCTGGTTTAGTGTGTTTTGATTTTTGTTTTGAAAGCTTTTGTAAAGAACATTTAAATGCAATATGATGGCTCTTATGACTCCCAAAAATGGTCGCCCCTTCGATATACCATTGCCAGGGTGATATACCAACCTCTCTATATACCCGCCCTTACGTGAGGGAAACTATTGGTATGTGAGAGCAGATGGTATGTGGAACATAGGCGGTACGAAAGGGGAATCACTCTGTTTATGACACCTACCATAGAAGACTTATCCTCATGTGTTGGAAATCACTCCCGCTACACTTGGTCAGCTTTCATCAGGATTTACATCTAGCAACGGTCACGATCGGGTTAATGTATGAAATATCTCAAGCCAAGGTGGTGATGAAATCCATCGTTGGTCTTGCTCAAGGGTTGGGGTTTTACGACCAACTCCTTGTTGTTTTAAATTACCATGTGGTGTGTGGGGTTCTTTTTAAGTTGCATGAATGAAGGAAACAAACATTCAAACTCTCCTATGCAAGCAAATAACTAGAAAATAGAAAACAAAAAGCAAAAATTTGACAGAAGGTGTTTTAAGACCCCTACCTCTTCTCTGCCCAAATCGGATGTCTCTGAATTTCTGCCCTAAAACTGCATAGAGAGCTATTTGTCCCTGGGTGAAAATAATAACAAAACAATATTTGTCATAGGGTGGGGCAAATGTCCATTCGTCCCTGGGTAAGACGAATTCCAGCTATGTGTTTGTCACAGACCGAAATGAATAGCAGTCCAGCATTTGAAAAATTGGTACCTACAAGCAAAAATAAGCAACTTTTGATTAGAAATTTAATCTTAAAATCAAGGGATAGACGTCCCACCATGATCGCCACTGAAAGCACAAGGATACAAAAACAAAAAAGAAAATGCCAAGTACGATGCGTTTAAAACCAAACTTAACGCTAAAAGCCTATATATTGAAAATGCATGTAAGGAAAGAACATAAACGAATCTTCACAAGATAAAAGCAATATGGAATATGACCCTCTTTATTGATATGCTTTTAAAGTCATGTTACAATACGTCTCCTTCCCTTTTAGGGGATAGGAGCATCAAATATGTTTCTTGTCACATTCATGGATAACAATCCTTCTTCCGCGTGCCCACATGTAAGATGGGCGGACAAAAACGTCACCGCCACTTGTGTATATGATTTTTGACTCCTTATTGCTCCTATGATGTTGAAGACCTACATTCAAGGAAACATAAAAGATCAGTAGCACCTGCAGATAGAATAGAACATGTGTTTCCCAAGGCCTACTATTAGTGTATGCATGAAAATATTAAAATGATAACCAAATAACATCAAAACGACCTAAAAATTTGACAAAAGCAATAAAACCTTACCAGGAAGCCACTGCAAAAGGAACAGTCAGGAAATTCCTCACAAATTTGTATTCACTCCAGGGCGGGACGAATAAACCTACAACAAATTGTTAGAAAGCACCCTCTTCAATGTCCTATCTAGGAAGCTCCAAATGACCTGCAAATTTGGGGTTAGCTAATTGGGGGTATTTTGGGATGACCCAGATGGTCAGATTTCTCCAATTTGTCCTCTATCACCCATATTTTGATGATGCCATCTACAGGTTAGTAAAGGCGGGAAATGATAAAAACATGGTCAAAAATGCTCAGAATGAAGTGAAATTTAAAATATAGCCTATTTAAATAACCTAGAATAATATAAAAAAGAAAAATTAGAGAAATATTCCATATATTTCTAATCACTCCGGGGCGGGGCGTTTAGAACTGCGACAGTTTGGGGGGCACCCGGGGGCAGGATGCCCGTCGTTTGGGACTCTGTTTCGGCACCAATCCACTTGGGATGGGTCCAAAACCTCTTATGGGGTGTTTTAGGAAAATTTTGTGGGATATTGTGGCCAAATTTTTGGGTTTGGGTTTGGGTCCGGATTTGCGCTTCCAATAACCACCCTATGACCTCTCTTCCAAAAGAGATCAAAGATATGAAAGACACAAATAAAAAAGGTGTGTGTGTGGATGTAAAATGGCAGCACTTCATTGCTCAAAATGCTACCTCTCTCTATCTTTTGGGTGAGAAGACTCACCAATTTATAGACCTAGGGTCTCTTTGTTTGAATGCGCATGCGAGGGCGCCACTGGAGTTGCATGTCCTATTTTGGGAAAAATATTATTCCCTAATTTAGAGTCTCCTTGCATGAGGCCTCCAAAAATCCAAGACATGCATGACTAAAGTATTTCTCCTTGATTTGAAGTCGTTCCTCGTAATTGCATGGCCTGAAGCTACAGTTAACTGGCATACTTGTCGAGGTTTGACTTTTTTGCCAGTCAAACCTTCTATTCACCTCTCCCTGGGGCGAATGCTGATAATCGTCCCTGGGTGGGATGAATACCAGTTTGTATTCGTCCCAGGGTGGGACAAGTAGGGAGCAAGGTGCCAAAAAGGTGCCAAATTGACCTTTGACCTTCCAAACTGCTTTTGGGAGTGGTTAGGACCACTGTTTAACCTCTGGGGGCTGCCCTAGGGGCTGTGTGTGTCAATGTGATCAGCGTTTGTTGTCACATAATCGGATTGGTGCTGTTTTGGTGTCTACAAGTTGAGAAAAGGATCACCCTCCTTCAAATTAGAATTTGGGAATTTTGGATGAGAGCTCAACAATATACCACTACCATTGGTAGAATTTTATTTATTTGGTTTTCTTCAACATTTTTTTGAAAATTCAAACATTTGTATTAATCAAAAGTTTATAAAAAAATATCTTATGGTATTAGCTCAATCGCTTCCTGAATATTCGAGGAGACCAAGGTTTGAATCTTGCCAAATGATAAATACATAGTACACAAGCTTTGTTGATATATATATATATATATATATATATATATAATAATTATATTTTTTAATTGATTTTAAATATTAAATAGGTTATCCCATGCATCATAATTTAAATTCCATAAAAAAATTAAAGGTTTTTATTTTTATTTTTATTTTTTGTTGTTATTAAGTTCATGTCTTTTGATATAATAATAATTATAAAAATATTTAAAAACAAACACATAGTGAGATTATTAATTCCCCATGATAAGAACTAAAAACCATGGCCATAATACATGTAGACATAACTTGTCATGGTTTGAACTTGGATCTTCCAAATAAGATCATAAAGACATACCATTATGATGTTCCAACTATTTTAATTGATAGTAGATATTAAATAGATTATACCATGTATTGTTTAAGTAATTTAAAGTACAACTAAGGGTCACCCTCCCCATGATTCCAACTTAGGTATCTTGGATGAGATTCCAATGATATACCACTGGAGTGTCTTAACAAAGACATCATGTATCGTAATTTACATTTCAAATTGTTTTAAATATTATTATTTTAATTAGAATACAAGCAAACACCAATAGAAGAGGAGGATCCTTATATTTAGTATTGTTTATCCAAGATGGGTGGTTTGCTCTTCTAAAATAGGCTCCATCCATAAGGGGAATCAAAAGGTAGTAATATTAGGATGCCATCGATATGATTTGCCAATGCTCAACCAGTAGAAGAAGGACATTCCTTAAAGCTCCAACCCTGCTCTTGACTAGAAGTTCCCTGACCCAAAACCTAAGAGGAAGTATCCCACCCTCATATGTGCATCTAAGGAGAAGAGGGTGAAGCAGAAAACCAACATCTAGTTCTAGCAAGAGACTGGAGTTGTGCTGGGCTATGAGATCTTCTATTGATATACAAGCTATGAGTTTGTTGTGACTGGGAACTATGACCTCATAGAAACTCCCTTTGGGAAGGTTAACCCTGGTTAGATGTCACATAAGGTAGGACCCTAGCCATAAAATAGGGTGCATTAGCCTAGTGATCCAACAAGGTCTATAAGTGTTCAACTTCAAGTACCACCTTGTTGGTTTGTGCTTGAATTTATACCATGACATTAGAACAAATCATGACTTTAGCATAAGTAGAAAAATCTAAAGAAGCAATAAAGCTAGATAAAATAGCACTACTACGATCCTTTCAAATGTTAAATAAAATTTTTTATTTAAAAAAGTGCTAGATTTATTCAATTTTAGTAGGCATGCCTATCTTGTCCCTAAGAAGAACCATATTCCAAGAGAAACATCTAAGGTAAAATGGCTAAAAGAAATCACATTACTCCTAGTCTAGACTACTTGGGCTCTTGAAAAAAATCAAAATAAGTGTTTGATGGTCTCTTGACATTGATAGAAGAGGCATATGGGGTTTCTTACCCCTAAGTGAACCAATAAATCACCAATTGGTAAGCATTGGAAAATAAAACACCAAGAAAAGTGCACCAATTTGGGTTGTAGAGTTGTATCCCAAATAGAAAAAATATATATTGTCAAACCTTATAAGAGGACTGAAGATGTTAATGATCATTGAGTGTGGGAACCAAGGGCAAATGAGAGAAAAGCCAATGATATCCATTTATAGGTTTTGTAATTTTTGAAAGCGGTATTAGAAAACTACTTCTAATATTTCTACCATGGGCACATGGATTATTGAGTAAAGGCTAAAAAGCTTGCTTTGTTTATAATTTCATTTTTTAGGATCCCATTTTCCTACGACTTGTTTAATCACCTCTGTCATCACCTAGATAATTTCTTTTAAATTCTCCGACACCTGAGGAGGTCACCGTGGGTTAAGGCTAGGAGCAAATTTAAACGCTCTTGATGTAATTGACCTCTCATTACTTGGAAGTTAGATGGAATGTTTGCCAATACTAGCCTTTAATTAAAAATAAAACCCCATCTCTATCTCGGGACAAACACAATCTAACATGGGTCCGCTCATTATCATGGTCTATAATTTTTTAAAATGATTAAATAAGAGTCATGGTCTTCTCGTTGTCACAATGATCACGTGTGTCCCATGTCAGGTGGCTATGGATGTGCCATCCTTAGATCTTGCATAAAATTCTCAATACATTACTATAAGTGGTAGATGACAATAGGGCAATAGGTTTCTTAGTAATGCACTAATGGTTTAAACATTTATAAAACCCTCCTATTTATTGTTTTCAACTAGTATAGTACATAGTCCGCAATACATATAACCTAATGTTAAACCACTACATAGTCCAAATTAAATTCAACACATCAAGCCAAAACAATCATACCAAAAAATAATCACAAACCCAATTTAAATCCACCCTAATTTAGGAATTCCAATTCACATACCCTAAATCAATGTATCAAAACAAAAGTAAAGGAATAAAACATACCAGAGATACTTGAACATGGCTTGCCTTACTTTTAAATGTGCACCTGAGTATCGCAAACGCAAAGGCTTTGCCCAAAAATGTTACCAGCACTCATGTCATCACTAGGAAAGACTTGGCCAAAGGAAGACCAAACAACATATCAGGATGACATTACTTTATATTATGAAGGACAGTTATGTTGCTTCAAAGACAAGCAATCTAGTTGTGTACAATAAAAATAAAATAAAATAAATGAATATTTATATGTCTAGGAGGTACATCTTAAAACGATAAAATAAGCCAAGGTTGAAAGTTGATTGTATGGCATGAAAAACGTTATGTCATGCCATAATATTATACAAGGGTAGAGGGTTCCATCATAATATTAGAAAAGGATATAGATATCCCCATCCTAAGAAATTATACCCATTAGTTCCATTCCCTGGGATGGACACTTATACCCATTTTATAACATACGCAACTAGCTTTCTTGCCTCTGAAATAATGTAGCTATCCCTGATAATAAAAGGTAATGTCATCCTCAGGATATGTTGTTTGTAGTCTTGCCCTGACCAAGTCTTCCCCAACGATGACCCAAATGAATGTAACTTTGGCTAAGCACTTGGAGTTGCACTGGAATTTATATTCTATTCTTGTGTACTGAAGGCGAAAGCAATATAGTAAGTAATAAGATCAAAATTACATTACATCAAAAATAAGTTAAATATCTACATATCTTCTATCATATGCAAATCTTTATATCTTCAACATAAAATATCTACTACGCATATGCAAAGCTTTATCTAATAAAATACTGTTAGAATAAGTAATTATTCTCTTAAGTTCTACTAGGATAGACATACTTGAGTTTCCACTCCTCCATGAGTCAGGTGAACTCTTAGTATAGTCTAGATCAGATTTGATGAGTTGTTGTAATCCAACGGCTCTCAATGATCAACTTTCCTATTTATACAAAGATGATCCATGGAATAAATCAATCAGTTCTATTTTTTTCCTTCAAATCTTGTAATACTTTGCAGTTCTACTCTTGGGAAATTCTAACATGGTACCAAAGTAGTATAGATTCCGCTAGGCATTCTCTCTTGAAGGTAGTTTCACGAATTGGTTCATTATCTCTTATCTTTTGTTTTTTAAAAAAGGGAAAGAGGTTTTTATATCTATTGTAGATTGCTCATTTTATATCTACAATTTTTTTAGAGAAATTTGTTTATGGTAATATCTAAATAGTTTGTCTAGATTTATTTTACCATATTATGCAAATATTCTCCTCAATTTTATTATATTTTCCATCTCAAGTTATCTCGAAGCTTCTCCTCTTTTTTGTCCCTCGACGCTTCAGAATATATATTCATCAAGTTAATGCTTAAAATATTATTCTCCTCTGCAAATACTCAAAATACTTTTATTTACCTGTGTTTGCATATTGGTTCTTCAATATAGAGCATTAATATTGATAGTATATGGTGTGGTGCCTTCAATAAGGTCTTTCGTAGCCTTCGCTGCACTTTCAAAGCTAGTGGTGCATTCATTGACGTATTTTTGGGAGCCTCTATACATAGTGCCATCACTGACCTCTTTCGTGTGTGCCAAAACCTGATGTCTTCTACATCAAGTGGTGCAATCACTGACATCTTTTCGAAAACCTCCCTGAATAGCGCCATCCCTGACATCTTTCGTGTGCACCAAAACCTGAAGTCTTTGGAAACAACTAGTATTCTAGTGCACCTCCTTATCATCTTTGACAACAACTAGGATTGTGATGCACCTCCCTAACATATTTTGTGTGCACCAAACCCCTATGAGTTTGAAGCCTTTGAAGGCTTTCAAATATTTCTCACTGCCCCTTGATGTCTCTTCTGAAGTCTCTCATTAAATCAGGTATAAATTTTAATATTTTTTTTGGTTTTGAGCTAATCATTCCTTGGTACAATGAAGTTCGTAGCCTTTGAAGACTTTAAAATATTACCTTGCTGCCTCTTCTCTCGTGACGTCTCTTTTCTAAAATCCTTGGTAAATAATGTTATATTTACTTTAAGTTTCAAATCTTAGGGTTTCAAATTTTTTTCTCAAGCAAGAATAATACTTTTGCTCATTGTATAAATGTGTAACCCTCTAAAAATTCTTATATCCTTTTATTTTAGTGTCTTTCCTTGGCCACTATAAGAAATCAAAAGGATAAAATTGTAATCTCAATAAAAAATATTTTTTTGGGGGGGGTTTGTTGTTGTTTTGGTCATTGCCTCTATAATTTTTATTTTGATCTTATTCCTATTACTATGTTCTTTAATAGAATTAATATTAAAATCTAATTACTTTTGTTTTGATATAATTACTAGTTAAGTTAAAGATTGAGGAGCAACTTCAAAGGATCCTTTTATTAAGAAAGTATTCATTTTTTAATTAATAGGATATTTCTTTTAAGTTAGACTTTTTAATAAAAAAAAATTTAATCCTTCCATATTGTTACTTAATTTTTTTTTAATAACCTTAACAAGATCATTAAAAATTTATTAATCACCTATCTTCCTAGTATTGGACTTCTAATAACTTATAGTTTTCCTCGCGTAAGGGCGGGTTATTACAAATATTATATTAAGATCTGGATGATTCAAATTCTATGTTCCAAGTATCAATTCTCCTCTTTACTTATAGTTTCCCTCATGTAAGGGCAAGTAATTGAGAAGAAAAAATATATAGGGCTGACATTATACAATTGGCCTATTTAGCTTTATTAAAAATCCTTATTTACTTATAGTTTTCCTCTTGTTAGGCCGGATAATTTGAGGAGTTTGGTATTTCTTAAAGGCTTTTGTTTCCTTCTTTAATTAAATCCATTGCATTCTCTAAATAATATAATTGAAGTTAAAGTGGGCAATTATTGGCTCACTTCAATTTTCTTTGGCAAAATGAATACAATTGATCCACTCACCCCTCACAACTATCATACATGGAAGCATAAAATATTAAATCTCATTTGTCAAAAAGGGCACACACACCTTCTAGAAGAGAAGCAACCTGAATTTGAAAAAGAATATGAATTTTTTGTTCATAAAGGGAAGATGTATGAAACAATGGGTATTATAAGCACCAATATAAATGAAAGCTTATGGTTTCACATTATGGATTGTAAAACTCCATATGAAAGTTGGCAAAAACTAAAGAACCTATTTGGAAAAGTAGATCAAATAATGTCAATGCAGCTAGAGGCATAATTAACATCATTATCTCCTGAATACTTCAACAATATTGTTGAATTTCTCACCAAATTTAAATAAGTCCTTACTCAATTCAATGGCAGTTGCAAGAACAAAACTAGATGATAACTGAACTATACCCCAAGTGATACCTCATAATAATTAGCAACCCCAAGTGATTCCTCATATTAGCAACCCTAAGTGATTCCTCATAATAATTAGAAGCCCCAAGTGATTCCTCATATTAGAAATCCTAAGTGAATCCTCATATTCTTCTTGATGATAACTAAACTAGACCCCACCATTAATAACACTTCATGAGCCATTTTGATGATAACTACAATGACTCTACCATTGGCAGAGGTTCAACCCAAACAATGACTATGGATAAGCTAACAAACCTAGTTGTAGTCTACATCTATTTGGGTTCCTATATCCTTACCATGCATCCATCATATCTCCACTGCACACATAGGGTATCATTAGAAGATATAATAGAGAGAAAATCAATATCTATGTGAGGTAGGTGAAGACTCATAGGAGCTCATTATGAAGATATCCTATTAAATATTTACTCTATTACATTGGTCAAGGGAGCCATTGGATTGAGCTTCTATGTACCAATGATTCCTTTAGAAAGGATATTAACACTTAAAGGCAACAATGTTATAAGAGGTATATTGGAGCACTTCAAATCAAAGGCCTCTTGAACTAATAAAATGCCATCATCTGTAGTTTGCATTCTGTTGATAAAATTTTTGGGAGAGCTTTGCATTAAAAATACTTGGGAAAATGCTAAGAACTAAGAGGTAAATATTGGCAAAAAGCAAGAAAAAGAGGTTCAAACCCATACAGGAAAAACATTTTTGACCTATGCATTGACATTACTTTACAAAAGTTTTGATAGCCTGTGTTGGCCAAAGGTTCAAAAAATTGGAAGTTTTATTAAATATACAAAAAAAAAACAAAATGACCTAAGATTAAAAGTATTATAAGTTTCAAAGGATAGAGAACGAAAAGTTTTAAAAGTAGACTATGTGATGCAATAAGATTTCAAATGGTAGAAATTTTAAAAGGTCCAATGATAGTGTAGAAGATAAGACTTCTCCAATACTTTTGAAAAATAATACACCTTGATCTCAATAGTTTTAAAGTTTCTATGTTATAGGATGAGAAAAAAATTCCAATAAACATTCCATAAATCACATTATATTAGAAGATAAAGTGAAGTAGAAGAGATAACAAGAGCGCTCGAGGAGGTAAAATGTAATGAAATTAGCTCGAGATATGGAAAAAGTAAAAATGAGCTAAACTAATAGGCTGATCATTGAAGGAAGTTAAAGGTCACCTACTGACATCAATTAGACTTAGTAATATAATGAGAATGAGTGATATAGTAAAGGCAAAAGAATGGTAGCTACAATAGCAACAATCATGAACTTGATAATATTTATTGCAAAAGATATTTCTAATTAGTTTTTAGGATCCCTAGGATGTTGGTTGAATATCCAGCAAGCTCAAAGTTATACCAAAAACTTTGAAAGACTAAAAGGTGATGTAGGGAAAATCATACCAAGGAGGTAGTAGTAAATTGTTTATAGAGACCCCTATGCAAGTTTCGGAGGAAAATTTTCTCTTTTGTAAACTATAAATAGTATAAGTTTTAGCATTAATAAGGATGGAAAAGTTGCAAATTCAAGCCTCAAGCTTCATATGCAACTTTTCCTTCATTTTTATTTTGTATAGTAGTATCCAAACCCTAAGCGGTCTTAAAAGTAATATTTTGAGCCCCCTCTTTTGGAATAAATTGTACTTTTCAAATATAAATAAATAATTATATATGTATGTATGTATATACTAGAGGTCATGACTATTTGGACCTTTCTATCCTATTTCATGAATGTATGTATGTTTATGTGTGTATACTTGAGGTTATAACTAATTGAATTTTTATCATGTTTCCTTTATGCAATTTGTGCTTAACATGTTAATTGGAGGAAGGGTTCACCTTTGATATGTTGGTGCATTGCACTCACGCATTCATATGTCTTACTGTCATGGAGATGAATCTTATTATGTTCTTGGTGCATCACCTTTGTTTGTTTAGGATCTTTTTCCTTCCCGTTATCTTTGTTTTATGTGTTATCTCTTTTTTATTTTCCCTATGAACTCATAGGTTAGATTAGAGAGTGCTAAAAATCACATCTTAAAAGTAGCCAACCTTGTAATCTACTCAAATGTTCATCACCATTTTTTATCTAGGATTTTAAAAATATGAAAACATATGAAGAGTTTTAAAATATAGTGTGATAGGTCTCATTAGAACAAATGTATAAAACTATGAAAAAATATGAAAGTTTTAAAAATATTGTTTCACATACCTCATTAGAACTAATAGACAATCTCTTGATAATTTTTGGATACATTATTGATCCTTGAGTACTATTACACTCTTAATAAAATATAGTGTGATAGGTCTCATTAGAACAAATGTATAAAACTATGATAAAATATGAAAGTTATAACAATATGATGTAACATACCTCACTAGAACTAATAGATAATATCTTGATAAATTTTGGATACATTATTGATTCTTGAGTACTATTACACACCTAACAAAGGTTCTTATTTTCAAAAGTTGATATTCTTTTTATTGAGTCCCAAAAGACCATTTTTTTGTCTAGCGTACTATTTTAAAAAATATTTTATTAATGGAATCTCACAATATATAAGATTTTCTTGCAAATATTTCAAGCTAGCTATAAAATATGGGCTTGATCATTTCAATCTCTTCCTTTAGCTCTTACCCAAAAGGTAAAACTGTTACCCTTTCAATCTCCTTTATATTTTACTAGAAATTTAAAACATTGGAAGTAGATTCATGTTAAAAGTAGATACGCCTAATACCCAAAATCAATCATTATAAAGTTGGCCTTGTTTTATAAAGTTGGTCTTGTTTTATAAAGTTGGCCTTATTTGAATGTAAATTTGTTAATTTATAAATTTAAAAACTTATTGTAAATTTTTAGAATATCTTTTTAAAAAACATGTTATTTTTTTCCATTGAAGATTAGAAACATACATCTCTTAAAAATTAGTTACTAATAATAAGGCTTTAGAGGTTACTAATAGTAAGATTTTAGTTATTGTTGACACATTTAAAATAACGAGGTTAAGATTATTTTTTCTTAAGTAGCCTACACAATTAAATGTTTCTTTATATTTTTATTACTATAGGCAAAACATTTTACATAAATGACATTTTTTTTTGAAAAATAATTTGAAAAACTTATATCAAAACAAGATCATTTACAAATTGGGATGAGTCTTCTCCCAGTCTTAGCCAAAGAGAACACATGTTTACAACAATAAAATAAGATTTGCATTGGAGCCAAATCTCCTAAACCATATTTCTACAATGGCTTCTAAGGCTTCTACTTCATTTTTTGTGCCCCTTTCTAAGCATTGAAATTCCCAATAGATCATTATCCCAACATGATTCTTGCAAATCACTCCAATTCTAGCTCTACCCAAATTGCCTGTTGCAGCTCCATCAATATAAATTTTAATCCAACCTTTTGAGGGTGATTTCCAACTAGCTCTATCCTACCCTTATTTCACTTCAAATTCCTTATTAATTGTCCCTATAAAAGCTTGAGTTTCCTCTTTAGCATACACTACCACAATTTTTGTGACTTTGCTACAAATGACCTACCAAAATCCATCTAAAAATGAAAAGGTTTCTCTAATTTTTTTGCCATTTCTCTCCAACCACACTTACCACCAAATGGAGTTTAATCCAAGATCCCAATAGATACAAAGAGATTTATATTTAAATATACCCCTCTTCCATCTTTCCCAAATATTAATCCAATTCAAATCACCATTCACTCAAATTTTATAAGATAAAAACCATCTCTCCTAAATCTGGGTCATTAATGGGCACTCAAAAATCAAGTGGTCATATGTTTCCTCACTCTTGTAGCATAAAATACATTGATATGGACCAATGATTCCCCTATGTTTGAGAGTATCAAAAGTAAGAATTCCATTAAGCATGAATTTCCAGGCAAAAAAGTTTACTTTCGGCCAATCCTTGGACTGCCAAATATTTCTCCAATCCTCAACATAATATGCATGAGGACGAGACTTTAGAAGTATCTTATATATCCATCCTTCACTGTGTAGACACTGAGGCTCCCATATCCCCAAGCTACTTCATCCTCCTCATCTCTACCTATGAGAATATTTTTGCCAAAATTTTAGTTATAATGGATGTCAATTCCATAGGGATTGAAATTGGCCACTCATCCAACTTCTAAAACTGCTTAAACTTATAATCTCCCAGCTGACCAATGTTAAAATAACTTTCAATTTGGTCCCAATCCCTAGTTTCCATGGCTATTTTTATTGGTTGTAGTTTTGGAAATTCAACAATGATAGGTGGGTATTGATCCCATGAATTTATCTAAAATTTTGCCTTCTCTCCTTTACCCACTTTCCAAAATAATCCATATTTCACTACCTAAGATCCTAATTTTAGAGCCTACCACACTAAGGATCCATTAACATCCAAAGGAAAATGACCCACCTCATTTGGGTTTACCTATCCCAAATATTTATTAGTTAAATCTACTGAATAAAGAAGTTGGTTGGGAAATCCACCTCTAGTAAAGCTTTCCAGCAAAGGCTTTATTATTTAACTTTGATATCCTCAGTTCCAAACCTCCTTTTACCTTGGGTTGTCTTAATTTATCCCAACCTACTAAGGCCTATTTCCTCTCTCCTTTTACTCCTCTCCATAAAAATTTTCTACCCATATTGTCCAACTCTTTCAATATGGTATGTGGGGTAGAAAGGATAGAAAATTTATAAATTGGCATGGCCTTAATGACTGATTGTAAAAAAGTTAATCTACCCCCATAGCTTAACCATTTGTGAGAAAATATTAATTCTTTCCTTGATACAATCTAAAATATTCATCAAAATATCTATTTTTAGTTTTTAAACTGTAAATAAACCCCCAAGTATACCACTAGGAGAGAAGTCCTCGTGAATTTCAAGATATCTAAAATTTTGTCCTGAAGCCTTTCATCAAGATTGAAAAAGAAAACTTTGTATTTTTTATCATTGATGATTGATGACTTGGTTTGTGGCCCTAAGGTAGACATTGAGTGTATCTCTAATAATTATTGCTTCCCTAAAGTTGGCCACTCCCACCAATCCTGTGTCATCCTCAAACTGTAGATGAGTCAAAAATTCCTCACCCACCTTCATACCTATTAGAAAACCTCGTTGTATTCTCCTCAAGTTGAGTGTACCCAAACCTTCAACTAATATGAGAAAAATATAAGGGGAACAAGGGTCTCCTTGACGAAGGCCTTGAGTAGCTCCAAACAATTGCGAGGGAAGGTCCTTGATTAACATTGAGTATGTGGGAGTAGAGACACATCTCATGATCATCCAATCCTGAGAGAAACCAAATTTTGCCATAATCTTTGACAATAATCTCCACTCCACCCTATCATAAGCCTTTGACATATCCAATTTTATGAATATTCTCCTATTATAAATTTTTTGCATTGAATGGATTACCTCTTGAGCTAGAACCACACCATCCAAGATCTGCTTGCCCTCTACCAAACCCCCTTGATCCGAGGAGATAATGCTATGTATAAGAGGTTTTAGCCGCTCAACCATTACCTTTGTGATTATTTTATATATGATATTGCATAAAGCAATAGGTCTATAATTTGAAATATGCACCCCCTCCTCTCCTTTTGAAATTAAGGCAATCAAAGTATGATTTAATTCTTTAAGAATTCTTTTACTACCTTTGGACTACTCTATAACAACCATTAGATCCTCCTCCAAGCTATCCCAGAAGGCTTTAAAAACTTAATTGGAAAGCCATATAGACCTGGTGTTTTTCTAGTGCTTATTCCAAAGACTACTTTCTTTAGTTCCTCTCTATCAAAGGGTTAAAGTAGGGCCCGATTTTCTTCTTCAGAGATAACAGAGGGTATAAAAACAAGAAATTCTTTTTGAGCCTCTTCATATTGCACCATAATTTCCTTAAATAGTTTAGAAAAATAATCCATTGAATGGAAACACATATCTGGAATTGTATCAAAGGAGTGTTCGTTCTCATCTTGAAGAGCTTCCATATTATTCGTCTATCTCCTAGCACAAGCATGTCGATGGAAAAAATTGGTATTTTTATCACCTTCTAATAACAAAGTGGTTCTTGCTCTCTATTTCCAGTATATCTTATCTTGGTTGTCAATGTCCTCAACCACTTTACGCAATGTATCATCCTCTTATTTGAGTTGCTCTATAATTGTTCCTTCCCTGAAGTGTTTTTGAACCTATCCCATATGGCCACCAATGGAGCTCTTTTGACCTGGAAGTCTATCTTGTTAGCTCACCTCCATTGTTTTAGTTGATATTTGACATAATGAAGCTGCTCGTGGAATCTAAAAATTGTTATCCCATATGTTTGGTGGCCTTCTTCCCACCACTGTGGATTTTTCTTTTGAATTTCCTCATTTTATAATAATTTTTTTTCAAATTTGAATGGTTTATGATTCTGCACTGTCTTGATCCTCCTTCCAACAAAATGGGAAAGTGATCTAAAACTAGACCCTCCAAAATCTAAAATTATATATTCCATTTCAAAAATGCCTCCTCTGAAACTAAAAAATGATCTAACTTCACCATCCTGCCATGTGGATCCCTTCTCTTACAAGTCCAAGTATAGTTGGTTCTAGGGAATTTAATATCCACCAAGTGTAATGCATGGACTTGGGCAATCATAAGTCGATAGCTTGGATATAAAATTAGGGTTCCCCCTTCATGATATATGGAGGATAATTTAGCAATAAAATTCCCAACAACAATCTAGTCTAACTCCTCCCTTGAGACTCTCATGTTATGCACCACTTTCCATTGATGCATCTGACCATCTAGGTTTTGAGCCCCATAAAAAATTGTGATTAAAACCTGCTCAACTATCACATTGTTCCTAAAATAGGATGTGAGGACACCCCTCCAAGTTATATGTTCTATTATCATCCATTCAAGAGAGTTTAAAAAAATAACTATCCTCCCTAAGGTCCCTTAGGCAGCCACTTCCATATGACCAGCACCCGTCCAAAGTTTATTTACTATTTTACACATAAGATCCAACGATATTTTTATCTCCTAGATAAGCAAAAAAATTGTTTTACATTTTCTAAGAGTCTTTGAATGACAGGTTGATGGGTTCTACTGTTTAAACCTCTAACATTCCATAATTGTATAATCATTGGTTACCTTGAGAGTAGTAAAATCTATTTTTTTCTGATAGATCCTGCAATGATCAGTTTATCTCCTTGAACTGATATCAATTCCTTATTTTATTTTATACCCACTCCTTGAGAGCTGATATTTTTTAATATATTTTCCACCCGAGTTATCCCTAAATATGACCTTTCTCTATCCTTTTTAGCTATACCCATGATGACATCCTTAATTATTGGTTGCTCTTTGTTATGCACTATTAATTCCCCTACAAAAACTGATTACAATAACTCACTGCACTCAGTTACCTGCTCTAGGATGGAAGGAGGTAAGAGAGGGGCTTGAACATAGTTGTTATTGCTTTTATTTTTCCCATCCACTCCTTCCATGAATTTTTCTTCTTCCTGGTCCACTAGTATCTTAAAAATATCATACCTATTAGAGGGCTTGAATTAAGTTTGCTCTTTACCATATTTTTTCTTTTGCCTTCTCATTCTTTTTGGCTATTCAAAACCATCTCCTTGTGCTTATTTACCCTAAGAAATATTGATTATTTCTTTGTTGATTATTATTTTTGAATGGTAGAAAGGGTTTTGAAAGAGTCCCTGAATATTGTACAAAAATTAACGGATAAACTAGAAAGGTTTAGACACCACACGAACAAAGGGGCAACTGTAGGAACCAAACAAGAAAAACCAGCAAACCAAGCAATCTAGAGGAAAGGAACAACAAATGCTAGAAGAATGACCAAGATAGCGGGTGAGGTGGGGAAGGACAAATAAACTATAACCCATCAAAAAATAGACATACCAAAAAACCCCTAGAAGGGACCAAACAACTTACTCTGGGGTTAGCCCATCTAGTTTATTTTTTACTTCCCCTCCTTATGAAGATTTGACATTCCTAGAGGAGCCTCTGTTTTTATGTTCATATTGTTTGGACATGATCGGGCCAAATACCCATATTTATGGTAAACTCTGCACCTAAAGGGAAATACCTCATGATCCAGTTGTTGAATCCAAGATAGTCCTGCATGTTCAAGTTCAACCTCAACTAAAAAAGGCTATTTAAGATCCATTTCCATGCATAATATAGCATAAAAAACTATGTTCCCTTTCATTGTGTCTTTGGAAACACCCAAATATCTTCCAAGGGAATTATCGATAATTTATAATACCTGCTTGCTCCAAAACTCCATTGGAAGTGCATACAAATGGATTCAAACTAGGACACCAATGGGTTCAATTCAAGGATCAAATCCCACTCTCTAGGGTTGAACGAATAATCATGTCGAATCATGATTCTTCTTTTCTGATTTGAAAGCCATATTTCTATCAGAAAGTGAAGAAAAACTAACAATAAAATATCCATTGCTAATAAACCACAAAGAATGCTCACCAAGCGGCTCCCAGTTTTGTCGGACCCAAGAATGCAAAAAAATTAGGGTAGGGTGAATACCCATAAATTTACAAATCAAATAATGATTTGCTCTATATAAAACTATTTCTTCTAGTATCCTTTGCTCAATGACAATCTTTGGCCTTGATTTTGACTGTGGTAAGCATCCATTAAATCGTTGAGATGTTGATCTATTTCCAGCAACCGTAAAGAGAATTTTTAATGTAATTTTTGTGTTTCTTCAATCTTTGCTGGAGATTTATCCTTGAAAAAATCTTCAAAAGAATTGTGTCTATCTTAAAAAGGATCTGAATTTATCCCCATTGGGCCCTCCTAGGGCAAAAATCTTATCTTCAATCCACATCAACCAGAACCATAACAACTAGAAATCTCTATGGCTACCCAACTGATACCCTAGTTTTCTCTTCTAGATCTCCCATCTACCAAGGCCAGTAAGATTACATCATTATTTTCCCATAAATAACATTATTTTTCATTATATTTTTATCATTGTAAGCAAACCATTCATTCATTATTAATTAAAATACATGTTTATTAAAGTTATTTTCAAAAATATTATATTAAATATCATGTGAAATGCTTTTATTTCTACAAAAAAAACTCTACATAAATAAAAATATTCATTCATTATTAGTTAAAATATATGTTTATTACAACAAGCAAGCAACGGTTGGGCGGTGTGATCGTAGGTGGAAGAATGACGATCTAAAACAGGACGAAGGTCACTGGTTAGAAACCTGCATAAATTTGAAATAAAAAAATTAGAACCCTCAAAAATCCCAAATCATGGTTTTTAATGAGGAAACCCTCAACAAGCTGAAGAGTCTGAACACGAGAAACCTGAATTAGCCTACCAATATTGGTTGATTTTTTGTTTCTCAATTGTGTTGGAAATTCGATTTTGGAGCAGACCGAGTGTTATAGCAAAACATTGGAACATTTGAGCAATGGCAGACTCAAAAATTTGAACTTTGTGGGCACGAGAGCATTGCAGGAATGCATGGTCGGAATCATGGTGATGGGAATTCCTTAAGTGGTCATGCAACAGGCGGTGAGGAGTTCAATGATGATGGTAAAAGGATGTTGATTGGGATGATGGTTGTGAAAATACCAAAAAAAATTTGGACCCTCCTCCGAAGGACCCACCTCAAAACGTCTCACCTAACTCCTCCTTCACTAGAAAAAGTTCCCAATAGAATGGGTTTTGGTCCAATTACTCAAATATCCATTTATTTTACTATCTCGAGTTGCGAAGTTATTTTCCCTCCTAAATTTATGGCACATATCATCTCTCAAGAATATTTGTCTCTCATTGGCAAATTTTTCGAAGCACGACAAGACATCGAATCAGTTCATAAATGGGTATTCTTAAAATGGTGCCTTGTCTGTTGGCAATTTTGGGTACCTTGGGTACATTGCCTTTGCTCAAATGTAGAAGTTGTCATTGATGTCAAGAATCTCTTGAAGGAATTTGATTCAATGTCAGATTATTCAGAGCATGGACAATGGGTTTCCAAGAAGATCATAGTAGCCCATTTGCAAAAGATCAAAGAAAAAAGACAAGTTAGAAAAAGTATGCAGTAGGCTGGAAAAACTGTCGCGATTTCGTGACATATTATAGGAGAGAGAAAGTGCTGGAAAAACTGTCACGATTTTGCAACATGCAAGAAGAGAGAGAAGAAGCTGGCAAAACTGTCATGATTTCGCGACATGCGAGAAGAGAGAGAAGAAGCTAGCAAAACTGTCATGATTTTGTGACATGTTGGAAGAGAGAGAAGAAGCTGGAAAAACTATCGTGATTTCGTGACATGTTGGAAGAGAAGGAGAGCAAGGTGGAAAGTGTCATGATTTCATGACATGCTGCAGAGTTTGAAGTGAGAACAGTCATGATTTCGCGACATGCTGCAAAAGAAGAAGTGAGGACTGTCACAATTTTGCGACATGCTGAAAAGCTCAAAGTGAGAACTGTCACGATTTCATGACATGCAACAAAGGGAAGAGTCTAAAATGAGAAGCGTCATAATTTCACAACAAGTTGCAAAGAAATCTTTCGAAAGCTGAAAGCATCGCGATTTCATGATAGGATGAAAGAATAGCGTACGGATGCAGAAAGTGTTGCGATTTCGTGACAGGGAGAAAAGATAGCAGACAGTAGCAGAAGTGTCATGATTTCACGACAGAAACTGAAAGCATGTCTTCCATAGGTGGTGTCACGATTTCATAACAAAAGCAGAAAAGAAGGCCATGAAGACAGAAGGGTCACGATTTCACGACAGAAGTAAAGATGACATCAGCAGAGGCAGAAGTGTCACGATTTCATGATAGAAGCAAAGTTGTTGCTGATAGAGTTAGGGGTGTTGCAATTTTGCGACAAGAGCTTGGTCAAAGTCGTCAAAGGCTAAAGTGTCGCGATATCGCGACAACAGGAAAAAGAAAGTGTATGGCTGCAAAAGTGTCACAATATCGTGACATGTTGTAGTTTCACAAGAAAAGCTATAGAACCACAGAGGCGGTTGAAGCCGACAGAGTTAAATTTGAGCCGACATAGTTTAGGGTTTTGCAGCCGACGAAGTTAAGGGTAGCAGCCGACTAAGATCAAGGTTTTGATCTTGAAAGTATTAGTATAAAAGCAAGGCTGCTTGGAGAGAAAAATATATCGATTGATGTGTGCGTTCAAAGAGCGACGTTCGCAGGCTATGCGAAGAGAAGTTCGATCACCGAGAGCAGATTGCATTTTGTCGAATCTTCCAAGTGAGAGAGATCACAAGGGAGAAGAGTGCATGAATACTATGCGACTATAATTGCACAGAGGTGCAAAGGTCGAAGATTGATCAAGTGCAACTGTGATTGCGCAAAAAGAGTGAAGGACTATGTTTTTGTGTAGACCAAAAAAAGAGGACAAAGCATTTGTGCCAGACCAAAGGACTGTGTTTGGTGTAGATCAAACAAAGAGAAAGAGGACATTTGTACTAGATCGAAGGACTATGTTTAGTGCAAATTCGAGGACCAGCTTTGAGGTGATAGAGTTGAGGACAGAGGTCTCCAACTAGAGCAGGGAAGACAGGTGTCTTCTATGGATTGAGTTCCATTTGCTAAGGGCAGCTGAGGCAGAGGTCTTCTAGAGGATCATCAGTCATAGCAGAGTTAGGGGAAGGTATCTCCTTTGAGCCGAGGCTCATAAAATTTGTAATTGGGAAGGTTTCCCAAAAATAATTTAAGATAATCTTTTAGAGAAAATTTTTGTGGACGTAGCCTAGCCATTCTGGGTGAACCATGTTAAAAATGAGTCTTCAATGTGTGATGTTTTTTGTTTTGTTTAATGTTGTGTTGATGCCACTGCTATCTGAAATTAAAATTATTGGTTAAGACTTATAATTTTCACCCCCCCCTCTCAGTATAAGTTCATGTTCTTCATTGTCAAAAATATGGAGCTAGTGGTGTGCCCTAGGATTTTCTTCATGATCCAGCTAAACAATCCCCAAGATACAAGTAACATTTTTACTGGTGGTCCATGGTTTTTTATTGCAAAGTCCTATTTCTTCGTCAGTGGAGAGAGGATTTTGATTCAGAAACACAAAGTATTAACATGGCACAAATTTAGGTCAAGCTACCAGGTTTACCCACCCACTTTTGGCACCCAAGAACTCTTAAATCCATAGCCCAATCAATTGGGAAATTGGTTGCCATTAATGATGCCATGAAGGCAAGATATCGATTGAATTTTGCTTGCATTTGCATCACAATCAACCTAGAATATCAACTTTTGACCATGTTGATCTAGTTTTAGGTTCGTACCACAAACGATAAGCTATTAAATATGCAAAAAAACCTGCTTATTGTATTAAATGTAAAAAATAGGGTCACTTAAGGTTTCAATGCCTACTACTAAAACAAGACTCAAATAAATATGGATATCAAAGCAGAGGAGCAACGAGCAATGGTAATGTTCAAGTCTTCCACCAGATCCATAGAAAGAAGCATTTTGACAAAGGTAAACAACCAATAACCACCTACCAAACAACACTCCAAATTAAAAACACTTCAAATACGGTAAGATCTTTATTTACTAATTCAAATCCTTTTTTATCTTTAAATTCATCAAAAACCTCCCCTATAAAGGTTGTTATAGGTAATGAGTCAAAGCCAAATCCACTAGTGGACATTTCCAAAATACTAGAACCCCAAGGAAATCTTCTTAAATATCTAGCGGTTACTACTATGGATGGTTATTCTCCCTCAAATTTGGGACCCTCATGTCCTTCCTTGACCATTACTTCACCAAACCAAACTTTTGATTCCCCGTCTCAATTAGATTTAATAAACATTCCAGTTAACCTGGTAAATTCCACTTTTATTGAGGAACTAATCAGTTCTCCAAAGAAGGATTCATCCCCTACCTATGATGAAGCTTACTATTCCCAAAATAAAATAACACAAAATGAAAAGAAATATGTAACAGTTGATGTAGGCAACGGGAAAAATAAAGAACCATTTGGTTGTCTCTTGCAGATCAAACTAGCACTAATATGCCGAAAGAAGAAGAAAAGCGACCCAAACCACACTCATCAAAAAATAACATATGAAGATCCTCTCATGGAATGTGAGAGGTCTCAATGGCCCATCTAAGCAAAGACTGGTTAGGTCTATGAGGATGGAATTAAAACTCAACATCATTCTCCTGCAATAAACCAAAATAGATATAGATATTAGTGATAAAATAGTAAAATACTTGTGGAAGGATAGTGAATTTGTGTTCAATCTAGCCAAGGGCTCTTTAGGTGGACATTTTTGTATGTGGGACCCAAGTAAGGATGAAGTAAGACTAATAATTAAGACTGGCATGGTAACCAATATGTTATTTTTCTACAAAGACACTCAAATTCAGTGGATACTGTCAAACATCTATGCCCAAAATAATTTTTTGGGCTATCATGCCTTATGGAATGATCTAAGCTAGATGAGGAACAACTTCCAAAATGAGTCATGGATGCTTACTGGCAATTTCAACACTCCTATGTTCATGTCAGAGAAAAAGGAGGAAACACCATCAGTTCTAGGTGTCTTGAAGACTTTCCTGATTTCATTGAACAAAAGGAATTGATGGACATTTAGTTGAAAGGAGAAAAATACACCTAGAGAAATAGAATATTAGGTAATCAACTAATCCAACTAAGACTTGACAGGTTTCTATTATCCAAGAAAGCAATTTAGTTCTTTGAATATGCAACTCTTCACACTCGTTTGAAAATTGGTTTAGACCATAGCCCCTTAGTTTTTGAATGGTAGCAATAAGATAAAATATTTAAGATACCATTTATATTTGAATCAATGTGGCTTCAACATGAGGACCTCAGAAGCTACATTTCAGATTGGTGAAGCAATCTCTTCTTAGGATCACCATTAGACCAAATTACTAAAAAACTTTGCATTATCAAAGAAAATAAAAAAATATGGAACAAGGTCTTTGGAAATATTTTCTAGTGCAAAAAAAAAATTGTTGATCAACTAAATGCAGTTGAAAAGAAAATCCAAAATGGGAATATGGAACCTAAAATGAGGCAAAAGGAAAAAAAAACTCTTATCTGAATACCACAACATCCTAGCCAGATAAGAGGTTTTTTGGGGGTAAAAATCATGTTCTCTATGGTTAAAAGGAGACTTCAACACCAAGTACTTCCACGCATCAAATCTCAGACATAGAAGTAATGACAAAATCAAAGAGCTCTTCCAAAGTGATGATGCATCCACTTCAGATATTCTTGAGATCATACAAGAGGTTGTCAATCACTTTCAAGACATTATTGGCCCTTGTCATCCATGCTAATATCAGGTGCACAATACTCTCCTCCAAAATATTCCAAATTTGGTTTTCCAAGATTTCAATGTTGGTCTCCTTAAAAAATTTACCTTCGAAGAAAATAAAGAGGCAATGTTATCAATACAACTTGATAAATCTCCTGGACTTGACGACTTCCATCCTAGATTTTTTCTAGCATTTTTGGGACATAGTAGGTCATGATATCTCTGCAGCTATCCAAGACTTCCAATACTACAAAAAAATTCCAAGGGATGTTAACTCCACATTTTAAGCCCTTGTTCCAAAAACCCACAATAATTGGTCCATGTCTGACTTTAGGTCTATCATTTTATGCAATGTTATTTACAATATCATTTTTAATGTTATTGCAAATATATTAAAAGAAGCTCTCCCAACCATCATTGACCAATGCCAAGGAAGCTCTATCAAGGGCATATTTATAACTGATGGAATAATAACAACTATTCACGAAATTATTTATTATGTCTCCAAGAGAAAAAAATTAGGAATGTTTTTGAAATTAGACATGAAAAAATCCTTTGATAAGGTATCTTGGGATTTTTGCTTTGATGTCCTTGCCAAATTTGTGTTTCATGAGGATTGGATAGCCTTAATCAAATAATGTGTAACCTTGGCATGGTTTTTCATCCTTGTTAACGGTTCTGCTGCAGGATATTTTCCAAGTTCAAGAGGAATTAAATAGGGGGATCCCATTTTTTTTTATTATCATGGCTGAATCTCTTGGTAGATACCTAAAAGAAGCTTCTTCACACGATTTTATTTTTGGAATCAAACCCTCTTCTTAGTCCAGAACTGTCACCCATCAACAATTTGTTGATGATACTATTCTAGCCTTGATGTCCTCTGTTCCAGAAGCTAAAATTATCAAAACATCCTCAATTACTATGAGGTAGCAGTTGGTCAAAATGTGAACTATGAGAAAAGTAATATTTTCTTTTTGAACACACAAGTTCGAAGGTAGATGAAAATCGTGAGAATTCTTGGTTGTAATATTTCCAACCTCCCTTCAATTTATCTGTCTTTCCTTATTCTAGGGCAACATGTCAAAGAATTTATGAATTAATATCATTGATAGAATTTTGGATAAACTTGCAAGCTGGAAGAAGGTATTGTTGAGTCAAGCAGCAAAGACAATTCTTTTCCAAGCCTGTATCCAAAGCATACCAATTTTTTTATGTCCATATTCAAAGTTTCGGTAACAATATACCAAAAAATCAACCAAATTCAAATAAACTTTTTGTGATCCAGGAATGAAAATCGGAGCAAGTTTCCTTTAGTTGCTTGGGATAAATTTTTTTGGAAAAAAGAGAGTGGAGGACTTGATTTCAAAAGAGTTCATCAAATTAATCTATCTTTGCTAGCAAAATAGGGATGGAGAATTGCTTCAGACACCCAATCTTTGTGGAGAGATATAATCAAAGGGAAATACCTCCATTAAAATACATTCATGGATGAGGTCCTAGTTCATAATGGATCGTAGTTCTAGAATTATGTTGCCCAAACTAAAGACATTCTGAGAAAGGATCTAATATGGAAACGTGGTAACAATAAAAGCATATAGTTTTGGGAGAATACATGGCTAAAGGATCTTCCTCTCAACAGAGATCAAAATTTAGCAATTTTAAAGCCTTTCATGGACCACCTGTTTGGTAGCCAAGTCTCTAATTTCATCACTCAAAATCCCAATGGCTAGCAATGGAAATCTATTTTGAAGGACAATCTTAATATTGCTTGCAAAAATGTGACTTTATCCTTAGCAATTATTCTCAGAGTGCACGTGATCCCTAGAAACCAATCGAGAGACACCCTTGTTTGAAATCCCTGTGAAGACGGGAAATTTTCAATTAAATCAACATATTACATCCAAGGTCCTCTTGTTGCTTGGTGGCCCCTTACAAAACTTGTGTCCCAAAAAGTTGATTTCCAAAGTCTCCTTTTTTGTGGCTCACATTCCATAATAAAATTTTAACTACATATAACCTTATAAAAAAATGTATGTTCATTACAAATCGTTGTTGTCTTTGCAACTGTAGACACCAAAACAACACCAATCCGATTATGTGACAACAAGCGCTGATTGCATTGACACACACAGCCCCCAGGGTAGCCTCCAGAGGTTAAACAATGGTCATAACCACTCCCAAAAGTAGTTTGAAGGTCAGAGGTAAATTTGGCACCTTTTTGGCACCTTGCTCTCTTCTTGTCCCACCCAGGTACGAATACAAACTGGCATTCGTCTTACCCAGGGATGAATATCAGCATTCGTCCCAAGGTGAGGCGAATAGCAAGTTTGACTGGAAAAACCTTCTGTCATTTTTTGCTTTCTATTTTTGGTTTTCTGGTTATTTGCTTGCATAGGAGAGTTTGAATGCTTGATTGCTTCATTTATGCAACTTAAAAATAACCCCACACACCACGTGGTAATTGAAACAACAAGGCATTGGTCGTAAAACCCCAACCCTTGAGCAAGACCAACGGTGGATTTTATCATCACCTTGGCTTGAGATACTGCATACATAACCCCTATCGCGACTGTTGCTAGACATAAATCCTGATGAAAGCTGACCAAATGTAGCGGGGGTGATTCCCAGCGTATGAGGATAAGTCTTCTATGGTAGGTGTCATAAACATGGCGATTCCCATTTCGTATCGCCTATGTTCCACATACCATCTGCTCTCATGTACCAATAGTTTCCCTCACGTAAGTGCGGGTATATAGAGAGGTTGGTATATCAGTCTGGCAAAGGTATATCGAAGGGGCGACCATTTTTGGGAGTCACAAGAGCCATCATATTGCATTTAAACATTCTTCACAAAAGCTTTCAAACAAACATCAAAACACACTAAACCAGGTTTAGGGCACACTTTTAATCTTTAAACGAGATAACCACTGCGTTGATTGTGTGTTTCCTTTCTATTTAAGTGTAGCATAAAGAATCATAAAAGAGATAAAAATTTACTCATATTTAGGTAAACATCACCATGGTGTACACCTGTAGCTAAGCCCAATCACAGGAAAGCACTGCAAAAAGTGTGCAAAGGGGGACAAGTCGCCTCTGATATAGTATTGAGGACTTGGTCATCCCGCCTTGGCGGCATGGCACACAAGATAGTCCACATCATGCCATCATAGAATAGGACTCTAAAGGCACCTCTTTGAGAGGCACCCCCACTTAGCATAGGCCCTTTCAAGAGGATAACCTACATGTAGCACTCAACATAGATAGGAGACCTCCCTTAGATGCTCATTATGAGTGGCCTAGTGATGAAGTGTTAGAGAAATGGAGGGTATAGAAGGAGGAGCTACATGATTTCTTCATCCCTCATTTACCCCATATTACTGTTAGAAACACTAAGAAATATCCAGAGTATCAGACTCTCCAGATAGGGCAAGATAATTCTACCCGCACCTTTTATGCATATGAAAGAGAGTGCGAGGAAGACTACTACATTCCTCAAGAGCAATACACAGTGCGAGAACGATGCACCTCTACACCCGCTATGTTTCAGGATCGCCCATTGAGGTCGGAGCCTCAGGCAAATGTCGCTAACCTCGAAAGAGGGAAGCAACCCAAAGGGGTCTTGGATCATCACGACCTAGATAGACATGTAGGAGAGGCATCTAGGCTTCGTAAACATGAGATAGTGAAACAAAGTGATTTGGCATTTTCCAAACATGCCGCCTGCCAAGCACAGATTACGTAGCTCAGGCAAGATCAACAACAGTTAGAACATCTATGTCGCCTTAAAAAAGAGCGCATTCAGCATCAGATAGTCGAATTGCTGCATCACACTGTGCCTGAGAAGGTCCCAACTCCTCGCATACATAAATCAAAAGTGTATGAGAGGCATAACCCCTTGGTGTGAGACAGGTCTCCGCGACCTCGTCAAGTACTGCCTCCAAGACCTCCTAGACCTAAGCGAGAGGCCACTCCCCGAAATAATGATGGGCACCCTCCACGGGCACCCACTTATGCTTATAGGTCTCGAGCAAGGCACTCCTCAAGAAGCCTATGAGGAGTATGAACAAGAAGAAGAGCGGGCTGAAACGCCCTACCAAGGTAGAGGGGGTGCTACCCAGCTACCTCTCCATAGGCCTCCAGCTCCCCGCAACCCACGGTGGGATCAAACCAAGGAGGAAGAGATCAAATCCTTCGATGTATATAAAGCACTGCTAGAGTGCTTAGAATCTATGGATATCAAGACTTTTGGGCCCCAAAAGCCCACTTTATGCAAACTCCGTAGTCATCCTGTGCATCCATCAGTGCCAGCACCTCCATACCCTGAACACTTTAAACTACCCCAATTTGCACTCTTTAGAGGGGAGGAGGATGCCCAAGATCATGTGACTAGATTCTTGATCTAGTGTTTTGGCATACAGGACAACGATGCTTTGTTACTAAGAACATTTATAACCACATTCGTAGGCTCTGCCTCGGATTGGTTCACTCAGTTACCAAAACATAGCATCAATAACTTGGATCAGCTAGTGGACGCGTTCCTCGAATGCTTTGCATTTAACACCAAGAAAAAGGTGTCATTAAGTGACCTAGCTAGCCTCAGGAAGTATGAGGAAGAGACCATGGTAACATATGGGAACTGGTGGAGGACGTTGCTTTCAAATTTGCCCTACCTCCCATGTCCGACCTAACTCAAATGTTCTCAAAGAGCTATTTGAGATTGATCTTCGTACTATTGCAGCTGCAGCAATATGCCACTCTTGAGGAAGCTCTGGTGCAAGCCAGAATCATTGAGGAGATCAAGATACAGGATGGCGAGATCGCCAAACCTAAGAAGAAAGAATGGACCAAGAACCCTAAAACAGGGACCATGCAACAGAAACCTGTTGCGGTCAATTAGATTGCTATCAATGTCCCTAAACCTGCACAAGCAACACTACCTCAAAAGGCTAACTATCAGGCGGTGCCTCCCAACAATTATGATAGATAAAACTAGAGGCAGGAACAAAATCAGCAGCGTCGCCCTAGGCGACAATTTACACCTTACATAAAGTTCAGAGACTCCCTGTTTGATCGCTTGTCCGCGGTGAACTTGATCAACCTGCCAGAGATTCAAACCATAGACCCCAATGCACCGAAGCCTAAGGGGTATTGGGAGGACTTGTACTATAGGTTCCACAAATGAAAGGGACATGATCTTAATGCATGTTGGAAATTCAAAGGTTTGGTACAAGACCTAATCGACAACAAGACATTGGCTGTGGACAACCCCATAGCACCAAACAACCAACATATGGGAGTCTTCAGAGACCCCTTGCCTGCCCATGATGCATAGGAAAAACCCCTTCAAGTCAATGAGATGCAACAAAATTGCCCCATGCAGGGGTATGTAGGGATGATAAGCATCGTGACTAGGAATAGGAGATATCAAGGAGCTGCCCCTACGGTGGCAACTGGAGAAGTTCCATCGACGTCACAACCTTAATAGCACCCTACGTAACCTCCCCCACCTAGACCAGTGGCCACGATCTGGACTAGAATTACCCAAAGTCTACGGACCACGTCGGCTAGGCTCTCCATATACGACGAGCTCATTCAAAAATTAGTGCCCCATCGAGAGGCTCTAATGGAGATATTAAAAGCCATCGAGCTGCAACCCCATGAGGCAAACTCTTTCAAAAAATTTGTGGGACATGTCAAAAAATGTACAAAACCAGTCATCACCTTTCGAGAAGATGAGTTAAAATTAGTGACTGGTGATGTCGTGATCCACCCCTACACATCATTGCGTGGGTCAAAGAGATTCCGTATAAGAGGGTGTTGGTGGACACTGGCTCATCCAATAACATCATCACAACAGTAGTATTGAAACATTTGAAGTTTTCGGCATCTCACATCGTGGCCTCCACTTATACACTACGAGCATTCAATGATGCAATATGCTCGACGATTGGCACAATTGTCCTACCCATCCACGTGGGACAAAAGACTATTCATACATTGTGCCACATTTTGGAAGGTGAGATGGCTTATAATATCTTGCTGGGCCGGCCTTGGATCAGGGACATGAAGTGTGTCCCTTCAATAGCTTATCAATGCCTCAAGTATACATTTGAAGGACAGATGCATGTAGTCTCGACAGACTTAGAGCCCTTCAAATACTATAATACAATGCAATTCATGTCGCAATCGACCCTTCCATCAACACATTTGGATTTTTAGTTGAATCCATCTAACCAGGGTTCGATTCCGCAGGCATCCCCGTTGTCGAGTCCATCGAATCCCCAGTCGGGTCCATCTTCCTCATCTGGTCCTTCAACAACGATGCCACCTACGGTGGCCACAATAAAGGACAAGGGAAAGAAACCCCTAGAAGAGGAACCACCCCTCGTCTCAACCATCTCTACCAAAGAGATGCCTAGCCGAATGGAAGTCGAGACACCTAGTTCGCCCCACATGGAGTGGACTCAGGAAGGACTCCCATTCGCTCCCCCTCAACTGCCAACGTTCACCATTGAGATGGCCAACACGGGCCTGGGGGAGTATCTAGTGAGGAACATTGTAGCAACACCCACACTTGAGTCCATGCAAGACATGGGGAGACCTCGACTCCCCATAGGCTCTATGGTTCCTTTAGGCTACCCACCCAATCAGACAAACTTTTTTTATGGGGGCCTGGATAATGGCATTGAGACTTGTATGCAAGAAGACGAAGACGAAGAGCCCTTTTTTGAGGATGTCAACTATTTTTCCAACCCTAATTTCACTTTGCGATATCTTGGCCAATGCAATTGGCATGGATATGGGTTAGGCAGGTATGAGCAAGGAGTGCGTGTTCTTTGCCAACCAAGATATCAAATTTTGTATGACAAGTCAGGAGTAGGGTTCAACCACCCCCTGCCCATTGTCATATTGGTAGAGAACATGCAAGGCCTAGGGATAGGAAACAAGGATGGGTTGGCATTAGATCCATATGCCAATCCTAACACAACCTATACATTGGGGGATTATCTCCCATTGCTAACAACCAACCTTGTTGACCTTAACAACCCTTTCCCTTCGACCGAAAAGGGGGGCAATTCGAGGACTCACCTACAAGAGGGATATGGACAAGACCAAGAAGGGTCTTCAGAAGATGAGTCGGAATACGAGGTAGCACCTTGGGATCCTTTCGAGTCTAATAGCAATCATTCACAAGTGCATCCCATGGATGATGATCAGGAGAGCTTCCTGACAATGTTCCCTTTGGATGTTTCGATTGAGCATATGCTACTTCAAGAGGATCAGGTCCCCCTGCAAAGAGCGGAACAACCCCTATGGGACCACATTAATTTGCTCGAGCAAGATGAGCCTCATGTGTCGCAAACAATTGTTGGAGCCAACGAAGGCCTTTGGATCTCCGATAGTGATTATGAAGATGAAACTGAGATGGCTTATCTCAATCATATGTGACAGTAGCAATATCCCTTGGACATAGATGACATGTTTGAACAGTTACATATAGGGCCAAGGCATAGGTGGTACCTCAACCCGATCCAGTTATAGCAATTACTACACTTGCCACTCCAGGTATACAGAGCATCTTCCGCTTGGAGACCCTATAGAGCCGTCAGTGCCTAGGGTAGACCCTATATTTTTATCTATGCATAGGGTTGATCCATTTGTGCCAGTACCCATAGAGCCAGATCTGGAGAACAAATATCACCTAGGATGTCCAAGTAACCACACCTACGGTAATGGAGACCACAATCATTTCATTAACATGATCTCCATTGATTTAACCACCCCCATCCATGATCCAGCTGACCCGACACGGTCATTGCATCTAGACCTAGATGCTATTGACTGGGATCGCACTGACACACCGCCATCCCCATCAAAGTACCGACCTTGCGGTGGGATGTTCCATTTCACCCCAGGACAAACTCAGGATGTCTTCCATGCTGAAGAGGAACCCGAAGTTCTAAATGATGATCTAAATTCAGCAAACGATATCCACTTGATCCCAACTCCACACCAGTTGGAGGACGGATCCCACATGTCGATCAAGGAGACGATTGACGTAGACATCGACTCAGATCCAGGGAATTTGCAAATCATCAAGCTGGGGGTAAGTTTATCCCTCAAAGAGCAAGCCGACTACATTGCCCTTCTCAAAGAGAAGAAGGATGTTTTTGCATGGTCATACAAAGACATGCCAGGACTAGACCCACAACTAGTCACGCATAATCTAACACTTGATCTGAAAGTCAATCCAGTAAAGCAAAAACTATGTAAGATGCACCCAACAGTGGCCTTAATGGTCAAATACAAGCTGCAAAAGTTGTTGGATGCACAGTTTGTCATTTGCGTGGATTACCCACCATGGTTGTATAACATGGTGCCCATCAAGAAGCCCAATGGGAGGATTCGCATATGCACTGATTTTTGAGATATAAACAAAGTGAGTCCTAAGGATGATTTCCCCTTGCCAAGCATCAACGCATTGGTAGATGCTACATCAGGTCACGAAATGCTCTCCCTTATGGATGGTTTCTCGGGATATAATCAAATTCGTATTAATCCCAAAGACTAATTAAAAACGGTGTTCACAACACCTTGGGGGACATTTTGCTATAAGGTCATGCCTTTTGGCCTTAAAAATGCTGGCACCACCTACCAACGTGCCATGACGTGCATTTTCCATGATTACATGCACAAAACTTTGGAAGATTACATGGATGATTTGTTGGCCAAATCTCTTTTGTGCCCAGATCATCTCAATGACTTAAGCAGGATCCTCGATCACCTCATGGAACATAAAGTCAAACTAAACCCCAAGAAGTGCGTATTTGGCGTCACATCTAGAAAGCTCTTGGGTTACATAGTCTCCAAACGAGGAATTGAGGTAGACCCACACAAAGTCAAGGCAATCCTTGAAATGCTTCCCCCAACTACCATCAAGAAGCTCAAAAGTCTACAGGGAAAGGTCGTGTCAATAAAGCGCTTCATAGCGTAGCTATCTGACAAGTGTCGACCCATGAATAAATTATTGCACAAGGGGGTAGTATTTCACTGGGATGACGAGTGCCAGTTAGCCTTTGACGACATTAAACAATACTTATATATCTTAGCTACTGAGGTGGCACTGGGTGCCATGCTATCCCAAAAAAATGAACTACACAAAGAACAAGCTACTTACTATCTTAGCCGCACCCTGGTCAGTTATGAACTTAACTATGCATACGTTGAGAAGCTCTACTTGGCAGTGGTGTTTGCTACCAAAAATCTATGCCACTACATGCTCAAAAATACGACGTATGTTGTGTCTAAGGAGAATCCATTGCGATACATGATGAGTCATACTTATCATAGTAGCCACACGGTGAAATGGATCATGTTGTTGATGGAGTTTGACATAGAATTCATTGGAAAAAAATCCATAAAAGGTCAAGTCATCGTCGATCAACTGGAAGAGGCTCCTCTTGAAGACGATCAACCTCTGACCATCGAACTACTTGATGATGGGGTTTTTCATGTTTCAGAATCGCCATATTTCGATGATCCTAAGTCACAGGATGACATGACCCTATTCTTCGATGGTTCTAAATGTGAGCAAGGAGGTGGCACGAGAATTGTATTCTTCACTCCACAAGGGGCTCCAATGCATCTGTCATTTAAATTATACTTCTCGTGCACCAACAACAATGCAGAATATGAAGTCTTGCTCATAGGTCTTCAGACAACAGTCACCGTGAACATCAAACGTTTAAACATCTTTGGTGATTCGTTGTTAATTGTCAATGAAGTAAAGGGGATATTCCAATGTAAATGTCTAGTTCTACAGGCCTACAAAGCCCTTGTGGACAAATTCTTGGAACAATTTGAATGGTATGATATCGAGGAACTCCCTCAATCATCAAATCATTTTGCAGATACTATGGCCTCCTTGGGGTCACTAATCCCGCAAGACCCTTCTGGTGAAATGACAACCATTTAGGTCAAAACATTATCACAATCCATGATGGAGCGTGAAAGCTCTGACCTAACGCTAGGAATCCACCTGATCTAGATTGAACCATCTCAGGGTAGATTCTCTCGAATTCACAATTGTTTGACTTGAGCCAACTGGGGGTCCTTGTTCTCCCCGACCCCTCTTAATAGCAACACAACATTGTTTTTACAAGTTCTTTTCCGCTCATCTTTTGCTAGGGATGAACTTCAAGAGGGATTGGTCGTTCATACCATCGAGGTTTCTGATCAACAGGATTGGTACACACCCATTAGGGATTACCTGAAGTTAGGTAATCTCCCACTTGGATTGACACAAGCCACGAAAAGATCGTTTAAATAGAAAGCGACAAAACATGTCTTGTTAGGAGACATTTTGTATCATCGAAGCTATGAAGGAATCCTCCTCCGTTGCTTGGACCAGCAAGAGTCCGCTTGGGCGATCACCCAAGCACACGATGGTACATGTGGTGGCCACTTCAACGGTATGGCCATCGCAAAGCGCATTCTTTGCATGGGCTATTATTGGCCATCTTTAGAGTGAGATTGTTGCGCATATGTAAATAAGTGCGTGAAGTGTCAACACCATGCTAACTTGACACATGTACCTTCTCAGGCCTTGCAACCGATCCAATCGACTTGGCCTTTTTCGCAATGGGGTTTTGATCTAATCAAAAAGATCTCCCCTACATCGTCGGGTCATCACACGTTCATCATAACGGCCACATAGTACTTCACCAAGAGGGTGGAAGCAATTCTGCTAACCTCTATGACTGGAACCCGCATTGTGGAGTTTATTTTGCATAACAACATATGTCGTTTTGGTATTCCATCCAAGATCCTTTCGGATAATGGGATGCCCTTCAAGAATAAAGATGTGCATGCTTTGACCACAAAGTACAAAATTTAGCACAGTTTTTCAACACCCTATTATCCGCAAGCAAATGGGCAAGTAGAGGCATCAAACAAAATGCTAGTCGCCATCCTCAAAAAGACTATCATAGATAGTCATAAGGATTGGCACATTCAGATCCCGCTTGCCCTATGGTCTTATCGCACTAGCATTCGGACGCCCACTAGGGCAACTCCATTTTTGCTGGTGTATGGCTTCGAGGTAGTCATGCCTCTTGAGTTGGAAATCCCTTCCCTACACATTTCAATGCAAGAGTTCATCGATGATGACACTGCACGACAGGCCCGGTTAGACCAACTGATGTTGCTTGATGAATGAAACGTCAATACTCTCAAGCATTTGCGTATCTATCAAGAGCGACTTAAGAAAGCATACAACATGAAGGTCCACCTAAGGGAATTTCAGGTTGGTGACTTGGTCTTAAAATAGAACCAGTAGAATTCTAATTTGTTGTCCCATCTACGGGACAAGTTCATGGCAAACTAGTTAGGTCCTTATGTGATTGATAGTCGAATAGGACCTGGAACATACCGGCTCGCCTCTCTTGAAGGAATCAAGGAGCTAGAACCCTTGAACATTAGTCATTTGAGGCCATTCCACATTTAGAGAGAGACATAGTCCAACCAACAACTCCAAGGATTCCCACAATCACTTGGTCAACCCCAAAAATGCCCCAAAGGTATCCATAAACCCTTTGGTCAACCCAAAAGCTCCAAGGATTTCCACAATCACTTGGTCAACCCAAAATGCCCCAAAGGTATCTATCAACCCTTTGGTCAAACCAAAAGCTCCAAGGATTCGCATAATCACTTGGTCAACCCAAAAAAAAAAAAATGCCCCAAAGGTATCCATAAACCCTTTGGTCAACCCAAACGCTCCAAGGGTTCCCATAACCGCTTGGTCAAAACACATATTCAAAAACAAATAAAAACAGTAAAATCATCAAAAATAACAAAAAAAATTGCATTTCAATTCCATGCATACTCATAAAACATCAAAAATACAAAAATATAGGTTGCATTAGGCATCACATTCATACATTGCATATTTGCTGGTCATACATGTCCCAAGCACCATAGATTGTAATTACTCGCCAATTCCTTTATTTTCCACATTTCATCCATTTTATAAACACATACATCAGAATAACACAATCCCCATTTTTTTTAGCAAAGTCAGTTGTCTCCTAATGTATATAGGGTTTTTGCCATTCAGCTGTCTTTAAATTGCTAGCCAACAACTGTACAAAGTTAAACGGATTTTACAAGGGAAAGTTTTACTTGGGTCAAGCCTCGTTACGTAATATCCCTACACAAGTTAAAAACACATAAAATAATTCCTAAGTTGTGTGAACGCAAGAGAAACCTACAAAGCAGTCTAGGGTACCATAGGTGAAATATTAGCCTGTTCATCCCCCTGTGCGAATGGTTCAAGAGTGCTGAGAATTGACAAAAGGACGAGTTCTTCCCCATAAATTCCCCTAAATAAATAGTGGTCTTCACCACTACCAAAAATTCCAATCACCATTAGTCCCTAAGGTTGTAATTATTTGTACTACACGTCCCTGCCAAGGATGGGTAGTCATCCCCAAGGCCTAAAAGGATCAATGACCATTCAAAAACAACATTCCCACAAGCCATCATCACAATCACCTTTGGTCTCCAAAGTCGTAAGGATTCGTACTACACGTCCCTAAACAGGATGGGTAGTCATCCCCAAGGCCTAAAAGATCAACGCCCTTACTTCATAATCTCCATAATCCCATTTGGTTCCCAAAGTCACAAGGATTCATACTACATGTCCCCGCCAAAGATGGGTAGTCATCCCTAAGGCCAAAAGGATCAAGGCCATCCATACGCAAAAAACATACAAGCTTAACCTTACAAAGCTCAAAAGCCAAATCAAATAACAGTGGTTCTCCCCACTATTCAACATCCTTACTCAAAAAGAAAAATAAAGAGAAAAATAAATAGTGATTTTGATCACTATGTATACGAGAAAGTATCCTAAAACATTGAGCCAATAAAAATCCTGAACTTGAATCCCTGGAATTCTCAGCATTCGAAAACCATCTAGGTGATCCTCATTACGGGTTTGGTGGACAGCCTACCTGGCAATGGTGGTATCCTACCCGCATGATGATATGTCTGTCACATTAGATTTGAGTGTGAGCAGACCAATGTTTGCATGTGGATGAGCTAGCTTATGGTATCTTAGATTGTCCCGTGGATTAATCTTACTAAATACAACAGAGTTAGTAGAGCTAATTAGGTGATCCTCAATACATGTTTGGTTGATAGCCTATCTGGTACTGGCGGTATCCTAAAAAATACCACATAAATGAATTCAATTGCACATACAGGGATGTGAAATAACTTGGTTAACCTCCAAGTCGAATTTATACCTTGTTCAAAATTCGTGCGAGATAAATGTAAAGTCTTGGCTAGTTAGTTAAAATATCTGAATCTCAGAAAAGCTTAACTACATTTTTAAAACAACTGATACATTTCATTTCATACATCACCATAAAAAAATGCAAAATACAAAAACAAAGTTTTCACATGCAAATTCATTCCACCAAGGCATCCCATAAGTACAGCAAGCCAGTCAATCTTGCACAGTCTATGGTGCCATCGACAAGTTATCAACAAATTATTTCATTCATTCTATATGCATATATCATATAAATAGCACCATCGCGTTCATCCTACAAAATGCATACATCAACATAAATAACTGTGCATAAACAGAAAAACAAACCATGAAAAGTGTATAAACACAAAAAGAGTCATCTGTATATATACCATCAAAAATGCACCAAAAAAAGCAATAAAACTATCCAATGAGAGTGCTTTTGCACCTAAAATTTTGGGCATGCAAAACAGACATCGGGGTCATAAATCCTCACTATCATACTTTCTAAGAAGGCTACCATAGCCAGACCGCTCCACGGGATGACGGATTGTCAAGAATTTCATCCCCAAAAGGCATCGCAAAATGGGTCAAAACCCATCCAAAAATAGCAATAACATTGCCGAACAAAAGCGCATTTGTGCCTGAAATTCTTGCCATCCAAAATAGACGTTGGGGTCACAAATTGTCCCTATCCTACTCCCTAATAAGGCTATCATAACCGGACCGCTCAACGGGAGGATGAATCTTTGACAATTTCAGCTCCAAAATGCGTCACAAAAAGCGTTCACACCCACCAAAAATAGGTCAGAATGTTTGGAAACTGCTTTTGCATTCAACGGTAAACAACTGAAGGCACCCTTACCTAAGTCATCTTAGGTCAAGCGACTCATCGCTTTTCTCATGTCGGTCATTCCCTCATCGATTCGTCGCTTGAGGGGGTAGTCACACTTAGTCACCAATCAACAAAAACATACCCAATCAAGTAAATAACACGCATTCAAAGGATCATTGACAAAGACAATCGCACCCCTACTTGGGGCAGCAAAAAAGCAATAATCACAAGCTGATCAAACACTTGGCATTCGTGAATCATGAACTCAAGGTTCCCACAAACAAAAGGTTGCGCCCTTTTCCTATTCATGACTGATCAATGTTCAAGCTCAAGTAACACCTCACTGAACAAGGTTAACACTTGAATTAAGTTCCTTAGCTCGTCAGAAGCAAGGATTCAAGAATGCATGCCCTTTCCATACTTGGGGCATCAAGAGTTGGTTAGGTTATTGAGAAACCCTAATCATTAGTGCTTTGGTTATCTATTTTTTCTCGGCGCTACGCTTTGCACAATGTTTCCCAAAAAGAGGCTTCTGTAGACACCAAAATAGCACCAATCTGATTATGTGACAACAAGCGCTGATCGCATTGACACAAACAACCCCCAGGGCAACCCCTAGAGGTTAAAAAGTGGTCCTAACCACTCCCAAAAGCAGTTTTGAGGTCAGAGGTCAATTTGGCACCTTTTTGGCACCTTGCTCTCTGCTCGTCCCACCCAGGGACGAATACAAACTGGCATTCGTCCTACCCAGGGACGAATATCAGCATTTGCCCTAGGGTGAGGCGAATAACAAGTTTGACTGGCAAAAAGTTAAACCTCGACAAGTCCGCCAGTTAACTGAAGCTTTAGGCCATGCAATTGCGAGGAATGGCTCCAAATCAAGGAGAAAGACTTTAGTCATGCATGTCTTAGATTTTTGGAGGCCTCATGCAAGGAGGCTCTAAATCAGGGAATCATATTTTTTCTCAAAATAGGACATGCAACTCAAGTGGCGCCCTCGCATGCGCAATTCAAACAGAGAGACCCTAGGTCTATAAATTGGTGAGTTTTCTCACCTAAAAGATAGATAGAGAGGGAGCATTTGAGCAACGAAGTGCTGCCAATTTACATACCTACTTGTGATTTGTGCCTTTCACATCCTTAATCTCATTCGAAAGGGAGGTTATTGGGTGACTTTTGGAAGCATGAATCAAGACCCAAAACCCGAGTTTTGGACACAATATCCCACAAAATTTGTCAACAACGCCCCATAAGAATTTTTGGACCCATCCCAAGTGGATTGGTGCCAAAAAAAAGTCCTAAATGGTGGGCGTCCTGCCCCCGGGCACTCCCCAAGCTGTCGCAATTCTAAACGCCACACCCCAAAGTGATTAGAAATATGTGATAGATTTCTCTGATTTTTCTTTTGCATCTTATTCTAGGTTATTTAATTAGGCTGTAGTTTAAATTTCACTTCATTCTGAGCATTTTTGACCAAGTTTTTATCATTTCCTGCCTTTACTAAGTTGCATATGCCATCATAAAAATTTGGGTGCTAGAGGCCAAATTGGAGAAATATGACCATCTGGGTCTTCCCAAAACACCCCAATTAGCTAACCCCAACTTTGTAGGTCATTTGGAGCTTCCTAGGCAGGACATTGAAGAGGTTGCTTTCTGAAAAATTGTTGCAGGTTAATTCGTCCCACCCCAAAGTGAATACAAATCTGCAAGGAATTTCTCGACTATTCTTTTTGCAGTGGTCTCCTGGTAACATATTCATGCTTATGTCAAATTTCTAGATCAATCTGATATCATTTGGTTATTGTTTTAATATTTTCATGCATACACTGACAATAGGCCTTGGGAAATACATGTTCTATTCTATCTGCAGGTGCTACTGATCTTTTCTGTTTCCTTGAACGTAGGTCTTCAACATCAGAGGAGCAGGAAGGAGTCAACAATCATATACACAAGCGGCGACGACGTTTTGGTCCGCCCATCTTACATGTGGGCACACGGAAGAAGGATTGTTATCCATGGATGTGATAAGAAACATATTTGATGCTTCTATCCCCTAAAAAGGAAGGAGACACATTGTAACACGAATTTGAAAGCATATCAATAAAAAGGGCAGCATCTTTCATATTGCTTTTATCTTGTGTCGATTCGTCTATGTTCTTTCCTTTCATGCATGTTTCAATACATAGGCTTTTAGCGTTAAGTTTAGTTCTACACGCATCGTGCTTGGAATATTCCTTTTTGTTTTCGTATCCTCGTGCTTTTTGCAACTCCAAATGGGAATCTTTCCAAAATCTATTTTTAGAATGCTCCTTTTCTAGGTCTATCTTAAATACCCTCTTTGAGATTGTCAATGTTGCTTGGGTCCAACCACCTTCCATTCCTCTCCTCTTTGAGCAATGGCCCAATCCATTTGTTAAATCCCAGCTCAAGTTCCTTTGGTCTATTTTCCTCCATAATTACCTTTAGCAAGTTTGGTTGGAACGTAATAACATAATTTTTAATAATTGTGGTAGAGACCATAAGTTAGTTTTTTTCCGTATCATTTCCTTTGTGTCAGAAAATGCTCAAATAGTGTCATCTAAAGAGTGTCCCAGACTTGGTATTGAAACTTGTCTATGTTCTTTATTTAAACTCAATCGCATTTTGAGTAGGTCCCCCAAATCCCAAGTGGATATATAAAGCATCAAATGGATCTCCCCTCCTCCTGGCTAGACAAAGGTCAATTTTGATGGCACAACAAAAGAAAACCTAGGTAGGGTGGGCAGTGGAAATATTATCAAAAATGACATAGGAGAAATTCTCATGGTATTTTTAGAGAATATCAAAATACAAACGAATAATATGACTGAGGTGAGATCCCTCCACCAATGACTAACAATGTTAAGTGATCTTGATATTGACCAACTAATTATTGAAGGAGACTCCTTGCTTAATATTAACTAGATTAAGGGAAACCAATATCCATCGTGGAACATCAGCAACATCATCAGTGAATGCAAGAGAATGCTAAGTAAATATTTGAATATCATAATTCAACACGTGTAAAAGGAAGGTAATAAGGCCCACTAGCCATCCAAATATGATCCACGTCTGTTCCTCACCTCTTGGAAGGTATGGCATCTTGGATATTTTTGGTAGTTTCTAGAATTGAAAATATCCCGTCTTGGTGGAAGCGATGAAGAGGCAAACGTTAACCCAAATTAGATGGTATAAGTAACCTGGATTTTGCTTTCAGGTCTCTATATTTCAATGTTTGCTTAATTTTTGGTTGTCTATCTTTAAGAGGGTGTGCTAGAAGTGGTTTTCCTTTGTTTGTTGTTCATATGTGTTGGTTTCCAGCCTGTTGATTTTTGTTTCTTTTGGTGATCCCTTTTGGATTCTTGGTTTAGCTCTGTAAAAGGTTTTGGGTCCTTTCAAAATCCCTCCATCAATCTAATATATATATATATATATATATATATATTAAAAATTATTAGTGATATTAACTGTATTAATACCACTTGCATAAAATAAAATATAAAACATTTTATATATGATGTATTAAACTTTTTATATTTGAGTTAGATACATTTATTATTATTATTATTTATTTGTGGAAAACATCCCAAAAGGGATGCCACTTTCGGGTAAGACCCAAAGAGACAGGGGTATCCAGTTTTGAGTTAGATACATTTTTTATTATATTATTACCATTCATGTACAATTATCACACTATTAGTTAGAACATTTTTTAATAAATATCAATTGACATTAATTATACCAATGTCACCTAAGTTAAAGAAAATATAAAATTTAGAACTCTATATATCATGTAAAATATCTTTCTATTGAATACACATACATTATAGTATTAGGAAACCATTTTTACAATAATCCTTCTTAATGAATATTAAATAAATGATATTAACAATCATAATCATGAACTTTATAATTTGTAGTCAGGTCACCAATCATCTTTTGAGTAGACCACAATCTACTATCTATCGAGGTCCTATAACCAATCTCAAAATCATGTGTCCAATGGTAGGAAATAGGCATTTGATAATCATCCACCCTACCAAGCAAACAATATGGTCAGACTATTATAGTTAATGCCAAAGATGATCGTGACCCCTCTTATAGGGACACAAAGGATCCTTTAAACATTCTCTAACATCACCATCATCTCCGTTGTAGGGAATTGGAATGTGCTTTTCTCCAAGTGCCACTCTTTGCAAGCATTGTCAACAAAATGGTATCAAATGACACCTTAGGCATCTCAGCTCTGTACAATAGGATTACTATTTTCAAAAAGTCACTATGTACCAATAATTATACACAACCAAGGGAACACATAAACATTCAAAACATCCTACAAATACAAAACAATGCAAATAATTAGTGAGCATCCAAGGGCATACAAACTCAATTATATCATGAATTAGCATAATCATTCTTAATCATCACCATTAGAAACAGCTAGGTTCCATGAGCATCCTATTATCCATAATAGAACCCTATGAGCTATTTCTTAGTGTTAAACAAAGATTATTTACCATCATTGTTAGGGACCCAACAAACAATTTTGAGGATACTAGAATTAATCTTTGATTCATCCCATTCAATATTAAGTTTTCTTTTAAAGTTTAGGAAACCAACAATTCAAATAATTGAGATACGAAGATATACTTTTCTTTAGTGCATGCTTATTTGAGTCCTCTATTGTTGGCTATATTTTTTTTTACTCCATTAGATGATTTGTATGAAGAGATTTATGTCCTCTCATACACTCCACCATTAGCTACTGATTCATATTGTATACAATAGAGATTTTTCACAAAATATTCTTGTAATATATACCTTATCATAGATAAAAAAAAAATCACTAACCAAAAGCTTATTATTGTCAGGTTTTTTCTTACCGAGTTTTTTTTTTTATATATATATAAGCTTTGAATTGGAAATATTATGAGTCACAAACTTCTTGTATATATATAGAAGAATATTAGCCTTGAACTTGCCTAATTTGACAAATTTTATCCAAAAAATAAAATTTAGAAGATCCTTTACCTCTAACAGATGAAGGGAAATAAAACAAGAATAAATATTAATATCGTCTTTTCTCTTCTCATGCCATTCATCTCATGCATCTTAAACTCTCTATTTTAGTCATCTACACTATGTTATAAGTACCCTATATACCACAAATGTCTCTCATAGGGCATTGGCATATTTGAGATAGCCTGCACATGAAAAATAATTCATTAATTAATGCATAAAAATAAATTTAATCATAAAAGACTCTAAACTATTCTCAAACATCACCATTAACAAGTATAAACATGGCTATATTTTGATACCATTTCAAGTATCAACAATAAAGTTAGAAGGAGCAAAAAAACAACTCCATCAAAAGATTAAACAAAACTACCATTGGAAAGTACTCAAAATATGCTCTCCAACTAATATAAACATGACTAGGTTCCAAGGTCATTTAAGCAATAAAAATAATATATGCAAAATCATTGTATGGTGGCAAAAATGTTGTATGACTACCAAATATCGTTTATGTGCAAAAGCTTCATACGAAAACAAAAAAAATGCCATACGGACACATAATTGTTGTATGAGTGGTATGTGCTTATAAGTGATGTACGGGTGAAAAAACATCGTATGATGATATTCGTGGCTTATGGTCACGATTTTTGAAGAAAAAAAAGCAAAAATAAAAAAAGTAAAATAATAATAACAAATGCAATAAATCAATTTGAATGACAAAAAAAATACCTTGGGCTCTGGCTCCACTTATTTAGGTTTTAGCAAGTAAGTATTTTACACGTCTACCATCAAAGGATGTACATTCTAAAGATACTCAAAGAAAGGAATTTATGTTTAAAGAGTATTATGTATTTAGGTTTTAAAAAATATTTTTATCGTTAATCATCCTAGCTAGGATAAATGCTTATGTGTAAAGAGTTTTGTGTATTTAGGTTTTAAAAAATATTTTAATTTTTAATCATCCTAGATATCCTTATGTAATTTATAGGTCTACCATTTAAGGGGTACATTCTATGTGTACTAAAGATGCTTATGTTTATAATGTCTAGGTGTATAGGATCATAGCATCTTTGGTAGACCTATTAGTTGAGTGGCCTCAAACATGACCAAAGATATAATACTCCTTAAGGAGGAATGTATAGGATTTTATCCATATTAGGATATATGGAGTTTTACGGGTGAGAGCTCTACCATTTTGGGTTGAATACGTAGATTATATAAATGAATCATCTATCATCCAATCAACTAGAGCGATGAAAACAAAATAAATATTCTATAAACTTCTAAAAACATCTCTTTAGATCAAAGTATAATTGCTAAGTCAAAATAAAATGTATTACTTCAAATTCACTACATAAGTCTAACATTACTAAGCTATCCACACATAAAACTCCAGTTGGCTAAATATTTAAAATTCAAATTCTTGAAGATTCAAATACTGAAGAACGATGAAAAGAAAAATGTTATTTAGGAAAAATACATTTAAAAGCTATAAATTTCTAAAAACTCATTATCTAACAAATTAGACGAGCAAAATGAATAATTTAGGGTGGACATTTACCATGTATTCCTTCCATTTACCAAGTATAAAAAGTATTTTTTTGAAATTTATCAATTGTATTTCCTGTATTATGAAAAGCATAATTGGGTAGTAGAACTTTTGACAATTCAATATAATTTTTTGTCTATAAAAAGAGATGCAAGATATATACCCCTATATCAACAAGTAGAGCTCATTGGATGCCATTTAGAGTTGATAAAAGCTAGTCCATTATTGGAGCACTAAAAAAATCATTTTCCTTATATAAGCATAATGCTAAGCCAAAATTTTAATACAACCTATAAAATATTAAAAGATAAATCTACATATCTCAAAGTGCATACTTCTTTATTTGTACCTATAAAAGCAAAATAGGTAAATAGCATTAGCATTATCATCTAGTTAGTTCTTTGCCTATTTTTAGGGTGATAGCCTGGTATTAAGAAGATACCACATTCATAAGACTTTTTGGCACTCAAATATTTGCATAAGAATATCCTACTAGGCAATAAAATGTATTCACATGAGGAGGAATATGATTACTAGTGATATCATCTGCGATCACCTAAATATCGAGATGCTCTTCAAACTAAGCATATACTTTATTGATAGGTAAACTTAAATTCCCCCTCTAAAAACCGTACATAAGAATTTCCTTTCTTATGTCTCAAACAAGAACACCCAAATACCTTTTTGAACAAATATACTAATTGTAAATTCTTGAGATACTTTATACTTCGTTCCCTAGAGATATGAATAAAGAAAATTAGTAATAATCTAGATTCTACTACGATAAGAAGGAAGAATTTGTAATGCTCAAATTTCAAGTTGGTTCATTCTTATGTACACTACAAGAAATCTCTAAGAAGATACGAGAGGATATAACATTGTATCCATTACTCCTACTATATATAGTCAAAGATGCATCTCTCTTTATATAAAAAATTATGTTTAAAATATGTCATATTTAATATGGAAGGTTACCCATATGGAAACATGGAGGTTCATGTTTCATGGGTTAGAAGGGCACTCATACAAAAATGTGATGATTCATCTTCCATAAGTTATAGAGTATATATTAAATGCAAAAATTGCATACATATAACTTTTTCCTAGCTAAACATAAATATTCAAACCATTTTACTACAAAATAGAATCTCAAACAAAGTAAACATTTTATCCTTTAAATATTTAAACCATCTTATGAACCAAAGAACCATGGACTTAATTGAAAATCATACTTAAATACATAGAACCTTAATTTATTTTTTATAAATTGTTATAAAACACATGCCCACAAAGGCCTGTAACCTTTGATATCAAATGCAAACCCTAAAATATATGAACAATTAAAATATGTAGGACTAACCCTAAAACCCATAAGCCTATGAAATTAAAGCCTTAAATTCAACTCAAACAAGTAGAACCTTTATAACTTAAAATATAGAATCCCAAACAAAGTAAACATTTTATCCTTTAATCTTAGATCCTTAAACCTTATAGCTAAAAATAAATATTTAAATCATCTTATGAACCAAAGAACCATGGACTTAATTGGAAATCATACTTAAATACATAGAACCTTAATTTGTTTTTTATAAATTGTTATAAAATACATGCCCACAAAGGCCTATAACCTTTGATATCAAATACAAACCCTAAGATCTTAGAATCTATATATTAAATATCATAAAATTTGGAGTATGAATCTAAATGAATATATTTTATAACCCTTTGTAAAGCATAAAATTTTGAGCATTTGAAATTTTTTTATTGTAAAAACTCAACTTTGGGACCCTACACATTTCAATTTGAAATCTCAAACCTTGCAAATATTAGGATCCTTTGGTATTAAAGCATCAAATCCATAGAACTTAAGATATTAAGTCATCAATCTTAAATCCATACATTAAAATCCTAATATAATACCCTTAAATCTAAACTTTTGGTATGGGAACTTATTTCAAGCCTAAGATATTCAACCCCATATCTTGTATTATTAATTCCTTGATCATACACCCATGACCCCTCGAACTCTTACCAAACTAGAAAAAGTTTTAAATAAGGAGATTGACCTTTATAGTTTAATAACTACGCCTCTATATGTTTAGCATTAGAAACCACATATATTGTAACTATTAGGATCCTTAGCCCCTACAACATCAAATTCATGCAACTTAAGCTATTAAGTTATCAATCTAAATCATGAACTAAGGTTTGAAAAATCCATAGAATTAATATACTAAGTCATAAATCTAAAATGTAAACCAAGGTTTGAAAACCCTAATACTTTAAAACCTTATAAACTAGTGTTTGTCCCTTAATTAAACTCATACATTGAAATCCAACTTTGGGCATGGGAATTTATTTCAAGCCTAAGATATTTTTTCCTATATCTTATATCATTAATTCCTTGACCATACTCCCACAACCTTAGAACCCTTATTAAAATTCAAAAAAATTTAAAGAGAAAAATTAACCTTTATAGTTTAATAGCTAGATATCTATATCATTAACATTAATCCTTAGGCTATAAACCATAAATCTAATTGCATTATCTCTAGATCTATAAACTTTATATCATGTCTTTAACTTACACCATGAAACACCTAACTTATATCATAACGTTGAGATACCAAACTTCAAAAATTTATATTTAAAAAATGCATATAATCATCCTTTTCCATACAAAATATAATCCATTAAACCTTATAGCGAAAAATAAGTATTTAAGCCATTTCATGAACCAAAGAATCATAGAGTTAAAAGGAAATCATACACATACATAGAACCTTATTTGTTCTGATTAATTATTATAAAATACATGCTCATGATGCCTTACCTTTGATATAAAATCCAAACGCTAAAATATAGGAAAAATCAAAACCTTCACGAATTAGACCCCCAAGAGCTTGAAGCTTTGTATTCAACTCAAACAAGTAGAACCTTTACAACTTAAAACATTAAATCCTATACATCTAGATCACATCCTTTTATCTCCCTTGATCATATATACCATCATAATAAAGCTTAAATCCTTAAAAAATTTATGACATCAAAATCTAAATCCTAAACCTTTAAATTGTAAATGTTTAAGCTTTAAAAGTGTATTTCCTTAGTTTTTTATCGCATACCTTAAAACCTTATTCCTAGAGCTTCAAATTAAATTATGATAGTTAAATATTACACCATAATGCTTACTTTAAACTTTCAAATGTAATATATATATCTTTATCTTCTAAAATCTAAACATATGTTGAATTCATGTTTTAAGATATAATTATCTATTATTGTGCATATACAAAGTTTGATCTCATCAACAGTGGCCATCACTTTCTAGATCAAGGTTACATAAAAAAAAATATTGAAAAAATAAATTATCTACCATTCATATGCACAGCCTTATCTCATGAGCATTGGCCATCAATTTCTAGATCAAGATTACATTAAAAAATAATAATTAATCTTCACTTCCCTTAATAAGAATTTTAACCTCTATTTACATAAAAATAATTTACATAAAAATAAAAAGTGAAGAGCCAACTAGTCTTAATAAATAAGCATAAACCTTTGGCTTAATTTATATTTTAAAATATAATTATCTATTATTGTGCATATCAAGATAGGAATCACTTTCTAGATGGATATTACATCAAAAATAAGTTGAATATCTACATATCTGATATCACATGCAAAGCTTTATCTCTTCAACATAAAATATGTACTATGCATATGCAAAGCTTTATCTCTTCAACATTGGCCATCACTTTCTAGATCAAGATTACATCAAAAATAAATTGAATCTTCACTTCTCTTAATATATCATTTAGCCACTACTTACATAAAAATAAAAATCCAAAAGCCAACTAGTCTTAATAAGTAGTTAATTGTAACTATAATCTCAAGACTTTAATTTACCTCTAATATACCATATAAAATTCAAATATCTTATAAAACCATGTCTTAATTCATGTTTTAAAATAGAATATTTTCTCTTCAACATTGGCCATCACTTTCTAGATCAAGATTACATCAAAAATAAATTGAATCTTCACTTCTCTTAATATATCATTTAACCACTATTTACATAAAAATAAAAATCCAAGAGCCAACTAGTCTTAATAAGTAGTTAATTATAACTATAATCTCAAGACTTTAATTTACCTCCAATATACCACATAAAATTCAAATATCTTATAAAACCATGTCTTAATTCATGTTTTAAAATAGAATATTTGCTATACATATACAAACCTTTATCTCATCAACATTCACATTCTATATTAAGATAACATCAAAAATAAGTTGAATCTTCACTACTTTTAATATAAGTTTTGGCCTGTACTTACAGCTTATGAAAAGCCAAATAATTTTGGTAAATAGCAAATTAAGATTAATCCAAATTTTTTTTTATATAAATCACATACCAAATGACATAAAACAATACAATATTTAAATGGTAACAATTTAAACATTTCTTAGAAGTCTATAATGAATAAAGAATAATTAAAATGAATTAAAATTCGCGTATATATCAAATCAAAATTTAACCATTAATTAAAATGAATTAAATATTTAATTAAAATTCAATGAAAAAAACCTCTTCTAGATACAAAACTTCACATATATACCAAATCCAAATATAACCATTAACAATTCAATTTTTTTTTCCAACAATGAAAATGAATTAAATATTTAATTAGAATTCAATAAAAAATAACCTGTTCTAAACACAAAACTAGAAATCCTTGGAGTAAAGCAAACAATTTGTTTTTTTTTTAAATCATAAAACTGTTCCACACTGCTATATTATTTTGCACATAATACTGCAACTTAAGCTTGTAGTTTATTCAAATAAAAGAAAAAATGTGAACTAGAGGATTATGTTTTTGAAATAATAACAACAAAATTTCCCACCAACTTCAAAATCATATGGAATTTCAATTGATGGAGATCATAATGCTATCAAACTGATACGTAGATTTTAATAAATGAATCATCTATCATCCAATAAGCACAATGAAAATAAAATAAATATTCTATAAATTTGGAAAAACACATCTCTAGATCAAAGTACAATTGTTTCAAGTGAAAATAAAAAAAAATCTTTACTTCAAATTCACTACAGAATTCTAACATTACTAAACTATCCACACATAAAACTACAGTTGGCTAAATATTTAAAATTCCAAATCTTGAATATTCAAATACTGAAGAACGATGAAAAGAAAAATTTTATTTAGGAAAAACAAATTTAAAAGCTATAAATTTCTAAAAAACTATTATCTAACAAATTAGACGAGTAAAATGAATAATTCAGGGTGGACATTCCAACTTACCATGTATTCCTTTCCATTTACAAGTATAAAAAGTATTTTTTTGAAATTTATCAATTGTATTTCCTGTATTATGAAAAGCATAGTTGGTTAGTAGAACTTTTGACAATTCAATATAATTTTTTGTTTATAAAAAGAGATGCAAGATATATACCTCTATGTCAACAAGTAGAGCTCATTGGATGCCATTTAGAGTTGATGAAAGCTAGTCCATTATTGGGGCACTAAAAAAATCATTTTCCTTATATAAGATAATGCTAAGCCAAAATTTCAATACAACCTAATAAATAATAAAAGATAAATCTACATGTCTTAAAGTGCATACTTCTTTAAAAAACTTCGAGAAGGTATCCTATGAAAATACATCAAATTTAAATATACAATCCTATTCATCATTTAAAATGGATAACATCTTTGTCTTGGCTAATGAAGAAAGAAAACCCGCTCCATGTAATCGTTGACACATTTGTACCTATAAAAGCAAAATAGCTAAAAAGCATTAGCATTATCATCTAGTTAGTTCTTTGCCTATTTTTAGGGTGATATAGCCCGGTATTAAAAAGATACCTCATTCATAATACTTTTTGGCACACAAATATTTGAGTAAGAATATTTGATCCAAAGCAAACATCATTACTAACTACCAGCTAATTCGGATAAGATAAGTCATAGAGGTGCACTTCAAAAATTTGAAAACCATAGAACTTCAATACATAAATGTTCTAAACTATGGAAGTTATTCTAAACCACCTTAGATGAAACCGTAAAAATTTGAAAACCATAGAACTTCAATACATACATGTTCTAAACTATGGAAGTTATTCTAAACCACCTTAGATGAAACCGTAGTATTTTCTAATTTTTATTGATTTTATGAAAATAAAAAGATAATTTTTAAGTAGCTTGAGCCCATTATTAACTACCAGCTAATTAGGATGAGTCATAGAGGTGCACTTCAAAAATTTGAAAACCATTGAACTTCAATACATAAATGTTTTAAAATGTTTTAAACTATGGGAGTTGTTCTAAACCACCTTAGATGAAACAGTAGTATTTTCTAGTTTTTATTGATCATATCAAAATAAAAAGACAATTTCTAAGTAGCTTGGGCCTGAGGGCTTCAACATACTCTCATTCTTCGAGGGCTGATTGTAGTCACTAGGTTTAGGCTTAGTATCTGTGAAAAATAATATATAATAAAAGGACCAAACTAAATAAATAATAAACCTTTTTTTTCAATATATTTTTAAAACTACAACTCGAAAATCAATTATAGTAAATAGTTCAATCACATTCCTGCATCCCATATATATATGGTAGAGTGGAGATGTAAAAATAATTTGTCTCCTAACATCTTGTTTCTTTCCATCGTGCAGAATAACCCAATCTCTACCATAAAAAAAAAAAAAAAAATTCTACAACAAAATCACAAAAAACAGAACAATAGAATAGAAGCATACCCAAATTGCAAAAACAAAATTTAGATACATATGTAGTATCAAACATAGTTTCACATGTTTACTCTTAAAGTTTCTTTAGATACATATGTAGTTCCTTCTTATTAAAACCCAACTTCTCATGTTATTTAATTCAATGTTTTACATAGTTCTATGTGATTCTACTGTACAACATGGAATATTTCCAGTAAAGGGACAAAACTAAAGCTCTACTTTTAACAGAAGAAGCATGTTACCAATTGTGTTTAAGAATCTTATGATCCTTTTAGTTAGTCGTATAATTTGCACACAAACCAACATAGGCCCATAAAATATAAAGCAGGAATCTTTGTATTAAGATAAATACACAAACCATCAAATAATCAAAAGTAGAGGCAGCTAACTTGAAAAATATTACTACATACAAAAAATAAAATTGAAAAATATAACAACATATGAAAAGTAGAACACAAACAGTAGCCTTTGAGCTGGAAAAAATTGGCTCTTCAGTTCTATGTGATTCTACTGTACAACATGGAATATTTCCAGCAAAGAGACAAAACTAAAGCTCTACTTTTAACAGAAGAAGCATGTTACCAATTGTGTTTAAGAATCTTATGATCCTTTTAGTTAGTCGTATAATTTGCACACAAACCAACATAGGCCCATAAAATATAAAGCAGGAGTCTTTGTATTAAGATAAATACACAAACCACCAAATAATCAAAAGAAGAGGCAGCTAACTTGAAAAATATAACAACATATGAAAAGTAGAATTGAAAAATATAACAACATATGGAAACAGTAGCCTTTGAGCTGGACAAAATTGACGCTTCCGCTCAAATGTATCCTTTACAATTTGTACTTATTAGTTAAATTGTTATTTGCCACAGTTTAAAGAGTACATATTCCTTTACTAGGGCGTACACAATCCACTAAAGAACAACAAATCTATTATATGCATGGTGACAAATCTGTAAAATAATTCTTCTCAAATCTACAATTATGAGTAAAAACAATCCAAAGAACACTAATGAAAATACTACAACAAACATTAAAAAAAAAGAAAAAAGAAGCAAGAATCAAGCCAACTTTGATTCTAATAGATATATCCTGAAATGGATTATAGACCTACTTTTATACCTTAATATTCTGCAATGCTAAAAAACAAACTTGGTTCCAAATTTTTCACAGCTTGGTTTGGTCTTTAGGGAAATACTACCTCAGATGAAACTGTAGTATTTACTTGTTTTTTTTTATCATCTCAAAATAAAAAGACAATTTCTAAGTAGCATGCGCCCGCTTCAACATAATTTTATTCTTCGACCGCTGATTGTAGTCACTAGGTTTACGCTTAGCATGGTTATTTGTGAAAAATAATACAATCAATCATAGTAAATAGTTGAATCATGTAACTGCATCCTATATCCATGGTAGAGTGGAGATGTAAAAATGATTTGTTTCTTAACATCTTGTTTTTACGTTGAAAGATATCCCAATCTATATCATAAAATATTCTACAAGAAAATCATAAAATAATAAAACACTAAAATAGAAAAAGACTAGAGAAGGACATAAATAGAACAATAGAATAGAAAGAAAAAATTTAGAACATAAATAAATAAAAAAACACATAATAAGAGCGCTCCAATTATGCAAGCAAACAAATATGCTTTGTTCAATTGGAATAGGAAAAATAAACAAAATCTAAATCATCCACAAGACATAAAGACATTCATACATGTATGGCACACGTTCAATTAAAAATAACAATATGAAGAGCATAGTTGAGATGGTGCTTCCTTGTGTGCGCTCTTAAATAAGTCAAATACTATGAATAAAAAATTTCTTTAGTTGTTTTTTTCTTTTTTTAAAAGTTTTTTTCTACTGGATTGTATACATCTACAACTGTATGTAAATTTGCATGCATCTACAATGGCTAGCATTTTGCCTTTCTAAAAAAGAATATCTTTTTGGTAACCGTTCATGAAAACTTTATCCATACCTCTTGGTTGTTTATTGTCCAACGTGGACACTTTTATGGTTGCCAACGGAAATTTGATGGATATGAAATTGCAACGGAAATTTGATGGTTGTTTTTTTTCTTCAAAGGACATGAAATTGCAGCGGAAATTTGATGGTTGTTTTTTTTTCCTTCAATAGATATGCAATTCAACTACATCTACTTGGCCCCTGTTTTGCTTTGATTTTATATATATAATCTCATAGGCCCTTTAATTTTCCAATGCTATAAGGACACTCTTAACAGTCACAATAAATATATTCTTTTAAATATTTTGCATTTGCTAAAGTCTTATATAATTTTGAGCATAATATATTCATAAACTTCTAGCTAAATCAAAATAACTTGCATAAAATAATGAGTTAACTACTCCAGTTTCCATATGTATAATCTCTATAAATCAAATATGGCAACCACTATCCACGGCAGGAGCATAAATAATGTGCATTCTACACTTAATACCTGACATGTCCCACAATCTGAAAATTTCTAAGCACCTTGGTGGACAAATGTTATAGTAAATTTATTGAAACGCATAATTATACATACTATTCTAAACCTGCCATAAGTTTATTGACAACATTTAGTTTTAGGATTCATAAGAATGTAAAAGCTATGATATGAACCAAACAAATAAACGAATCAAACATTTGTACAACAAACATTTAGATGCGACATTCTTAACTATATATGTATAATGGCTTTTGCATATAAGGAAAGCATAAACTTTCGCTATTATTTCAACATCACGCTTAGCCTTAACAAATTACAAAATCCATGATGCAATTAACCAAATGATCGTTTTAGAAAATAAAATATAATATAAAAGTAGTTTTTAAATATATATGGGTAACGGCTTTTGCATTTGAAATATGGAAACCACAAACTTCCGAATAGATCATTTTAGAAAATAAAATATAAAAGTAGTTTTTAAATATATATGGATAAGGGCTTTTGCATTTGAAAGATGGAAACCACAAACTTCCACTATACACTCAACATAATGCTTGGCCTTGATCCATTATGACATTGACCAAATGAAAATTTCGTAAAATTACATTTAAAAATAATACAAACAACAACACTTCGTAAATACCAAAATGGCATCTTACAATAGAAGCCACTCAAAGGAATTTCACATCTAAGGCCCTCCAAGGAATAAGAGAACTTAGAAGGTAAGCAAAACAAATAGTTTTCAAAGGACTTTCTTAAATACATATGGGTAACGGCTTTTGCAATTGAAATCTAGATACCACAATCATTCACTATCCACTCAATATCAATATCATGCTTGGCCTTAACAAAATACCCGATCATGCTTTTAAGAGATAATATTTAGAAATAGTACATACAACAACACTTTCTAATAATACCAAGCTGGGTCACCACTCAAAGGAAACTTATATCTCAGGACCATTCAAAGGAATAAGATAACTTAGAAGGCAAGCAATTAGTAATAAATTATTTTGCAAAAGTATCATTTCCAAACCCAATAACTCCATTCTACATGACTAGGGTGATACATGCCTCTGTGGTCAACACAATCTTGGAAAAGTTCAAAATTACTCAATCTATCACATCAAGACAAGTAAAATAGTAACATTATCTACTTGTAAAAATATACTTTCTAGTCAAAACATTTCCAAAAATAGAATGCTACAATATTTATACATATTAAAAATGATGTTTATTCTACAACAATATGCTAACATTGTCTTCTATTATTTCTAATAATAACAACTTTCTTCTTTTCGAGGTGTCTACATAACTCTATTCCTCATACCCAAATTGCAAAAACAAAATTTAGATACATATGCAGTTCCTTCTTATTAAAACCCAACTTCTCATGTTATTTAATCCAATGTTTTACAAGTGCCATGTGATTCTACTGTACAAAATGGAATATTTCCATTAGAGAGATAAAACTAAAGCTCTACATGTAACAGAAGAAGCATGTTACCAATTGTGTTTAAGAATATTATGATCCTTTTAGTTAGAAGTATAATTTGCACCAAACAAACCAACATAAGCCCATAAAATATATGGCATGAGTCTTTGTATTAAGATAAATAGACAAACCATCAAATAATCAAAAGTGGAGGCAACTAACTTGAAAAATATAACAGCATTTGAAAAGTATAACACAAACATTAGCCTTTGAGCTGGACAAATTGAGGTGTCGGCTCAGATGTATCCTTTACAATTTGTACTTATTAGTTGCCACAGTGTAAAGAGTACATATTCCTTTACTAAGGCCTACACACTCTGCTAAAGAAAAACAAGTTTATTATATGCATGGTGAAAAACCTGCAAAATAGTTCTTAAATCTATAATTTTGAATAAAAAAAGAATCAAAACCAGGATTTACCTTATCTTAACTTCAATAAACCTATCCAAAAATAACAAGTAATTAAATTACAAAGAACACTAATAAAAATACTACAACAACCTAAAACACACAACCAAATCCTAAAAATCAAGCCAACTTTGATTCTAATAGATATATCCTTAAATGAATTATAGACCTACTTTTATTCCTAAATATTCTGCAATGCTAAAAAGCACAATTGGTTCCAAATTTTTCATAACTTGGTTTGGTCCTTGGGGAAATACAACCTTAGATGAAAAATAAAGCCAACTTTGATTCTAATAGATATATCCTAAAATGAATCATAGACCTACTTTTATACCTAAATATTCTGCAATGCTCAAAAAGCAAAATTGGTTCCAAATTTTTCACAACTTGGTTTGGTCCTTAGAGAAATACAACCTTAGATGAGACCGTAGTATTTTCGAGTTTTTGTTGATCATCTCAAAATAAAAAAACAATTTCTAAGTAGCTTGAACACGAGGGCTTCAACATAATTTTATCCCTCGAGAGCTATAATCTTATTCCTCGAGAGCTGATTGTAGTCACTAGGCTTAGGCTTAGTATTTGTGAAAAATAATATATAATAAAAGGACGAAACTAAATAAATAACATACCTTTTTTGCAATATATTTTTAAAAATACAACTCAAAAATCAATTATAGTAAATAGTTCAATCACGTACCTGCATCCCATATCCATGGTAGAGTGGAGATGTAAAAATGATTTGTATCCTAAAATCTTGTTTCTTTCCATCGTGAAGGATAACCCAATCTATACCATAAAAAAATCTACAAGAAAATCACAAAAAACAGAAGCATACCCAAATTGCAAAAACAAAATTTAGATACATATGTAATATCAAACATGTTTACGCTTAAAGTTTCTTTAAATACACATGTAGTTCCTTCTTATTAGAACCCATCTTCTCGTTATTTAATCCAATGTTTTACAAGTTCAATGTGATTCTACTGTACAACATGGAATATTGCGTATTTTGCATCACATCTAAAAAACTCTTGGGTTTCATAGTCTCAAAATGAGGCATTGAGGTGGACCCAAACAAAGTCAAGGCAATCCTTGAAATGCTTCTCCCAACTACCATCAAGGAGCTCAGAAGCCTATAGGGAAAGGTCACATCAATCAAGTGCTTCATAGTGCAGCTATCTAAAAAGTGTCGACCCATGAATAAATTATTGCACAAGGGGGTCACATTTCACTAGGATGACGAGTGCCAGTCAGCCTTTGACAAAATAAAACAATACTTGGCTTCACCGCCAGTATTGCCACCACCTAGACTGGGAGTTTCATTCTACTTATACATCTTAGCTACTAAGGTGGTACTATGTGCCATGCTAGCCCAAAAAAATGAACTACACAAAGAACAGGCTACTTACTATCTTAGCCACACCCTGGTCAGTTATGAACTTAACTATGCATATGTCGAGAAGCTCTACTTGGAAGTGGTGTTTGCTATAAAAAATCCATGCCATTACATGCTGAGCAACAAGATGTATGTTGTCTCTGAGGAGAATCCATTGCGGTACATGGTGATTCATACTTATCATAGTAGCCACACAGTGAAATGGATCATGTTGTTGATGGAATTTGACATAGATTTTATTGGATAGAAATCCATCAAAGGTCAAGTCATAGCCGATCAACTAGCAGAGGCTCCTATCAAAGATGATCAACCTCTAATCATATAACTATCCGATGATGGGGTCTTCCATGTCTCATAATTGCCAGATTCTGATGAGCCTGAGTCATAGGCTGACATAACCATGTTTTTTGATTGTTCTAAATGTGAGCAAGGGGGTGGCACGGGCATTTTATTCTTCACACCACAAGGGGATCCAATTCCTCTATCATTTAAATTAGATTTCTCATGAACCAACAACAATGTAGAATACGAAGCCTTGCTCATAGGTCTTCAGACAACAATCACCCTGAACATCAAATGATTGAACATTTGGTGATTCACTGTTAATTTTCAACCAATTCAAAGGGGTATTCCAATGTAAATGCCCAATTCTGCATGCCTACAAAGCCCTTGTGGACAAATTCCTAGCAAAGCTTGAATGGTATGACATCAAGGCACTCCCTCGATCATCAAATCATTTTGCAGACACTATGGCCTCTTTGGGGTCACTAATCCCGCAACACATTTTTGGTGATATGACAACCGTTCAAGTAAAAACACTATCGCAATCAGCGATGGAGTGTGCAAGCTCTGACTTAACGCCAGGAATCCACTTGATCCAGATTGAAACTTCCCAAAAAAAGTTCTCTTGAATCCATGATTGTCTGAATCATGCCAACTAGGGGTCCTTGTTCTCCCCTACTCCCCTTAATAGCAACACAACGCTATTCTTACAAGTTCTTTCTTGCTCAACTTTTGCTAGGGATGAACTTCAAGAGGGATTGGTTGTTCAGATTGTCGAGGTTTCTGATCAGTAGGATTAGTATACACCCATAAGAGACTACCTCAAGTTAGGTAACTTCACACTTGGATTGATGCATGCCACAAAATGATAATTCAAATAGAAAGTGACAAAGCATATCTTTTTAGGAGACATTTTGTACCATCGAAGCTACGAAGGAATCCTCCTTCGTTGCTTGGACCAACAGGAGTCCACTTGGGCGATCACCCAAGCGCACGATGGTACATGCGATGGCAACTTTAGTGGTATGGCCATCGCAAAGCGCATTCTCCGCATGGGCTATTATTGGTCATCTTTAGAGTGATATTGTTTTGCGTATGTAATGAAGTCCGTGAAGTGCCAACACCATGCCAATTTGACACACATACCTTCTCAAGCCTTGAAGCCGATCCAATCAACTTGGCCATTTTTGCAGTGGGGCTTAGATCTAATCAAAAATATCTCCCCTACATCATTAGGTCATCACACGTTTATCATAATGGCCACAGAGTACTTCACCAAATGGGTGGAAGTAATTTCGCTTACCTCTACAACTGGAACCCACATTTCGGAGTTCATTTTACATAATATCATATGTCATTTTGGTATTCCATCCAATATAATATCAAATAATGGGATGTCATTCAAGAACAAAGACGTGCATGCTTTGACCACAAAGTACAAAATTCAGCACAGTTCTTCGACACCCTATTATCTGTAGGCAAATGGGCAAGAAAAGGTGTAAAAAAAAACACTAGTTATCATCCTCAAAAATATATTCGTCGATAGTCATCAGGATTGGCACATTCAGATCCCACTTTCCCTATGGGCTTATCACACTAGAATTCGGATACCCACTAGGGCAACTCCATTTTTGCTCGTGTATGGCTCCGAGGTTGTCATGCCTCTCGAGTTGGAAATTTCTTCCCTGTGCATATCAATGCAATAGTTCATTGATGATGACACTGCATGACAGGCCTGGTTAGACCAGCTTATGTTGCTTGACGAATGATGTATTCATGCTCTCGAGCATTTACATATCTGTCAAGAGCGACTTAAGAAGGCATACAACATGAAGGTTCACCTAAGGGAATTTTAGGTTTGTGACTAAGTCTTAAAAGAGAACCAGCAAAATTCTAACTTGCCGCCCCATCTAAGGGACAAGTTCATGGAAAACTGGTTAGGTCCTTATGTCATGGATGGTAAAATAGGACCTAGAACATACCAGCTTGCCTCTCTTGACGAAATCAAGGAACTAGAACCCTTAAACATCAGTCATTTGAGGCCATTCCATATTTAAAAGAGCCATAGCCCAAACCAAAATCTCCAAGGATTCTCATAATAGCTTGGTCAAACCAAAAGCTCCAAGGATTCTCATAATCGCTTGGTCAAACCAAACACCCCAAAGGTACCTATAATCCCTTTGGTCAAACCAAAAAGCTCCAAGGGTTCCCACAATCGCTTGGTCAAAAATAAGAAAATTCAAAAACAATAAAATCATCAAAAATAACAAAAGTTTGCATCTCATTTCCATGCATGCTCAAAATCATCACAATAATAAATAGCTCTTTTTGCATCTCATATTCATACTCACAAAAATAAATCCATAAAAAACACAAAAATAATAGCTGCATTAAGCATCACATCCATACATTACATATTTGTGGTCATAAAGGTCAAAGGCACCATAGACTGTAATTATTTGGCAAATTCATCATTTTTCACATTTCTTCATTCTATAAATAGTCCATCAAAAATAAATGCCATTCACATCTTTTTTGCCATATCATGGTTGCTCGTCTTCTAATGTACCAAGCATTTTCATCATTCAGTTATCATTAGCTTTCTAGCCACGTATTGTATAAATTCAGATAGATTTTACAAAGGTAGAGTTCTACTTGGACCACACCTTGTTATGAAGCATCCCACCACAAGTTAAAACACATAAAATAATTCCCAAGTTGTGTGAAAAAAAGATGAAACCTGCAAAGCAATCCAGGTCACCATAAGCAAAATGGTTATCTTACTCATCCCCCTGTGTGAATGACCCCAAGAATGCTGATATTTGGCAAAAGGACAAGCATCTTCCCTACCCAATTCCCCAAGAATCCTAAGTTCTAAAAATGGTGTAAAACATCAAAATTTTGCAAAAGTCAAAACCCCAAAAATTTGACATCGCCACCAAAGTGCATACATCGAAAGGCACATACAATAGTGATGCTCATCACTAAATATTCAAATCCCTTGCTCAAAAGAGAAAACAAAAATAAACAATTATTTTTATCACTACAAAAGAGCAAGTATCCTAATACAATTGAAGAAAAGAAGGGAGTCGAACTTGAATCCCTAGAACTCTTAGCCTTTAGAAGGTCATGAGGTGAACCTCAGTATCGGTTTGGTGGATAACCTATCAATCACTGGCAACAAACCTCCCGCATGACGATATATATGTCACATTAACTTGTGTATAGATCAATTTTTGCATGTGGATAAGCTAGCTTATGGTATCCTAGATAGCACCGCAAATTAATCTGACTAAATACAACAAAGGAGTTAGTGGAGCTAATTAGGTGATCCTCAGTACAGGTTTGATTGACAACCTATCTGACACTGGCGGTATCCCAATGAATACCACATAAACGAACTCAATCGCACACACAGGGATGTGAAATAACTTGGTCAAATACAAGTCTGATTCATACCTTGTTCAAAAGTATTGTAAGATAAAATTATAGTCATGGCTAGTTAGTTAAAACATCTGAGTCTCACAAAACCTTAACTACATTCTAAACCAACTGTGATATCTTTCGTCCTTGCATTGCCATCAAAAAATACAAAAAATAACATGTATACATAAAAATTCATTTACCACAAAGAATCACCTAGGACAAAAAAATCCATAAGTGCTAAACAGCCTATGGTGCCACTGCCAAAAATCACAAATACAATTCATCCATTCCATTTGCATATCATAAAAATTGAAACATTTGCATTCATCATAACATATGCATCCATCAACATAAATTAACATGCGTACTTACACATTCAACAATCATTGTGCATAACATCAAATCACGACACATGTATAAATAAAATAAAGTCATATATATATATATATATATATCATCAAAAATGCCTGCAGGTTACAATAACCAGTCCTTTGACCCTGCAAAAAAAGCAAAAACTCAAAAAACCCCCAATCCTAGGGCATCGACCACCATGATCACGCAGGATCGTTGTGATAGAAACTACCCCCCATGGTGTGGGTCCTATGGGACCCCTTAGGGAGGCTACTGCTAGCCCCTACATCATGCCTACTAGCACCTCCCTCATCCAATTGCCTGCACTGAGAAGATGTTGAATGCTCAGTATCACTCCCTCTTGAGGGGTGTGATGATCTACCTCCACTAAAAGCAGGGATTCACCCACTGAGGCAGATAATATTTGCCTCCAACTCAAACTGATGCCTAACAAAATCCATCTCTTGTTACTAAATTGTTGCCAAGTACTCATCATGCTGCACCAATGCCTTCTCCCTCTCCTCCAGCTACGTCTGTAGGACATCCATCTCCCATGCAGCATCTGCATCCACCCTCCCATCGATGATACGTACCAAATATGTTCTCTCGCTATGATAGCTACGTTCACAAGATATCCCTCTCTCGTAGTGCATCCTCGAGCTCCTCATCCTGCCTCTAGAGTAGACCCTCCAATAGTGCATTCTTAGCGTGAAACCCTACCTCCATGTCCTTTGAGACTGCCTGAGGCATTGGCATCTCTGGAACCGTAGCTTGCTCTGGATCCCATTGCTCCAGGACGTCCTGAACCTCTGGTTGATTCGAAACCCCAAAATACACACCCACATCATCCACCTCCACCATGTTTGCATCCTCCAACAGAGCTCCCCAATCATCTCCTAGTGCCTCTCCACACTCCCTGCCTACTGTTGTTGCCTCTGCGCCTCCCAGTCACCCCTATCTAGCCACCATCGTATAAGAATACCACCAATATGGCAGTCACCCTCTGCCATCTCCACGGGGCTATCCACACCCATCTCCTCCCCATGCCCAAAGTAGCATGTCAGCACTGTTGTCCGTTGATCCCACGGTGTTTTCCTAATTGGCAGTCCATCTATAAGAATCCGTAGAATCTGATAAACGTCATCCAAGGTCACTGTCATCTCCCCTGTTGGGAGATGGAAAGTGTTGGTCCAAAGATCCCACAAGTTTATCAGAGCCATCATATAGGCCCGATCCCCGACCACAAGTTCCAACCAAGTCACCTGCTTGAGCCCAAGGGCATCAAGCCACTCCCAATTAGCCAAAGTCAGTGCCTCTTGCACTTTTGAGAAAACCGTAGGCACAGGATATCGGCTCTTCACAACCTGCAAAGAAAACAAGACAAAAACATTAAAAAAAAACATGATAAAATGTATAGTAATAACATGAATATACAACAATACATAAAACAATGTACAACTAAAAACAGACAAATAAAAAACAACAAAATTCAAAACAATTAAAAAAATAGTTGTCAGTACCTAAGGTTTTAATTCTACGTTTAAACTGATAACTAAAACAACAACAAATTCAAAACATTTAAAAAAAATCAAAAACAGTTTGTCAGTACCTAGGGTTTCTAACTCTACGTTTAAACTGATAAACACAATTCAAAAAAAAAAAAAGTTTGTCAGTACCTAGGGTTTTTAACTCTATGTTTAACTGACAAATTAAAAACAAAAAATTCAAAAAACTGTATGTCAGTACCTAGGGTTTTTAACTCTACGTTTAAACTGATAAATTAAAAACAATAAAATCTAACAAATAGTTTTTTAACCTAGGTTTATAATTGAAGGTAACACACATTCAAAAATCAACATAAAAAACAATTTTTTTAAATCTAGGGTTTTTCACTAAGTTTAACCTAGGGTTTTAGTTTAAAAACAAAACAAAAAAAAGAACGCATTTAACTCTAGGGTTTTTTTTTTAAACGAAAATACAAAAATTGAAATTAAGAAATTTTCTTTAAGCTAGGGTTTTGCTCTCAGTTTAACCTAGGGTTTTAGTTTTAAAACAACAAACAAAATGCATTTGAACCTAGGGTTTCTTGTAACCTTACAAAATTACAAAAAAAAATAAAAAACATTTCTTTTTAGCCTAGGGTTTTACCTTAGTTTAAAACGAAAAAACAAATTCAAAATAAATTACGATTTTAAAACTTAAAATAAAACACAAGCTAACTAAATGAGAAGGAGCACTTACCGGTCTCGCTTCGGCACCATCGCTCAATTCAATTCATGAACTCATGGTGTCAAGAAAAATTTAGCAATAACATTGCCAAAACAAGGCGCCTTCGTGCCTGTACTTATGGGCATACAAAATAGACTTTGAGGTCACAAATCCTCACTATCCTACTCCATAATAAGGCTACCATAGCCAGACCGCTCCACAGGAGGACATATTGTCTAGAATTTCAACCCCAAACGGTCTCACCAAAAGGATTAACACCCACCAAAAATAGGTCTAAATGTCAGGAAACTACACACACATTCAAAGATAAACAACTGAAAGGCACCCTTACACAAGTCATCTTGGGTCAAGCAACTCGTCGCTTTTATCATGTTGGTCATTCCCTCATCAATTTGTCGCATGAGGGGGTAGTCACACTTAGTCACCAATCAACAAATACACATCCAATCAAGGAAATGGCATGCATTCAAAGAATCATTGACAAAGACATTCACGCTCCTGCTTGGAGTAGTAAACAAGCAATAATCACAAGTTGATCAAACACTTGGCATTCGTGAATCATGAACTCAAGGTTCCCATAGACAAAAGGTTGCGCCCTTTGCCTATTCATGATTGATCAATGTCCAAACTCAAGTAACACCTCAACGAAAAATGTTAACACTTGAATTAAGTTCCTTCGCTTGTCAGAAGCAAGGATTCAAGAATGCATGCCCTTTCCATACTTGGGGTAGTAAAAGTTGGTTAGGTTACTAAAAAACCCTAATAATTAGTGTTTTGGTTATCTATTTTTGCTCAGCACTACGCCACGCACAATGCATCCCAAAAAGGGGCATCTGTAGACACCAAAACAAAACCAATATGATTGCATGACTGCAAACACTGATCGCATAGACACACAGCCCCCAAGGCAGCCCTCAAAGGTTAAATAGTGGTCCTAACCACTCTCACAACATTTTTGGAAGGTCAGAGGTCAATTTGGCACCTTTTAGGCACTCTACTTTCTACTCGTTCCACCCAAGGATGATTATAAACTGGTATTCATTCCACCTAGGGACGATTAGCAGTATTCGCTCTAGGGTGAGGCAAATAGCAGGTTTGATGGGCAAAAAGTCAAATCTTGACAAATGACAGCTCAGATCCGCCACTTAACTCTTCCTTCATTGCATGGGAGTGTGAGTGAGCATTTTTGAGCACTAGAGGCAGTTACATGGACATTCATGGAGCCCCTAATCAAGGAGGAATCTTCTCCCTCTTGGGAAGGCATGATTGCCAAGTGGTGCCTCTGCATGCTCATCCAAAGAGACCGTCAGGTCTATAAAATGGTGAGTCTTCTCACCCCAAAATATACAGAGAAGGAGAATTTTGAGCAATGAAGTTCTATCATTTTACATCCACACATCTTCTTTGATTTGTGCCTTTCACATCCTTGATCTCTTTTGGAAAGGAGGTCATAGAATGGTTATTGGAAGCACAAATCTGGAACCAAGACTCGACATTTGGCCACAACATCCTACCAAATTTATTGACAAAACCCCATAAAAGGTTTTGGACCCATACCAAGTGGATTGGTGCCGAAATTGGGCCCTAAACGGTGGGCGTCCAGCCCTCGGGTGCCCCCTGCACTACTGCAATTCTATTTGCCCCAACCCAGAGTGATTAGAAATCTGTAGCAGATTTTCTTTCTGTTATTCTTGTATCTGATTCTATGCTGTCTAGATAGGTTGTCATTCAAATTTCACATCGTTTGGAGCATTTTTTATCATGTTTTTATCATTTCTCACCTTTACTAACATGTAGGTAGCATCATCAAATTCCCAGTTATAGAGGCCAAATTGGCAAAATCTAACCTTCTGGGTCTTCCCAAAATACCCCCGTTTAGCTAAAACCCAACTTTGTAGGTGATTTGGAGCTTCTCAGATATGGCATTTGGGACTATGCTTTTTGACACTTTGTTGCAGGTCTAATGTCCCTCCCCGAAGTGAATACAAATTTGTGGCGAATATTTTGACTATTCCATTTGTAGTGCCTTCTTGGTGATGTTTTTATGCCCCAGTCAAGTTTTCAGTTCATTTTGATCTATTTCAGCTATCATTTTATTCATTTTTTTGCATGCACTAATTGAAGGCGTGGGGATTACATGTTATATTTTGTCTACAGGTGCTACTGACTATTTCTTGTTTCCTTGAACATAGGGTCTCAAAATTAGAGGAGCAGCAAGGATTCAAGACTCATCAATGCAAGCGGCATCGATGTTTTGTCCACCCACTTTACATGTGGGCACACGGAAGAAGGAATGGCATCCATTGATGTGACAAGAACACTTTTAACGCTCCTAGCCCCTAAAAAGGGAGTATGTGAATTGTAACCAAGTTTTGAAGCATATTAATAAAAAGGGTTGTCTTCCATATTGGCTTTCTATTTTGTTTTGATTCACTTATGCTTCTCTCCTTTCATGCACTTTCAATTCATAGGATTTAGTGTTATCTTTTGTTTGGTCTGCATCGCATCTTGGCTTTTTCTTCTTTTTTTCGTATCCTCGTGCTTTTAGCATCATTATTTAAATTCCA